>CM037854.1:66120516-66521167 GCA_021234595.1 Delia radicum | reverse complement strand
CAATTTTGGTGAGTTTTTTAAATATTGGTGATTAGTATTTTAAGTTTGGCGATTTTTTTTTTCAATTTTAGCGATTGCTTTCAAAAAAATAAAAGTTTTAATAGTATCTACTAAAAATTTGTTTCAAATTAAAAACATTACTCAATAAGAGTGCATCAAAAATGTCATATCTTATCATATATGATCAGATCAGGCATCAGATATAATTATATTAAATCATATTTAATTATTTTCATCATATCATTTAGATCTGATAAAATATTTTTACTCGGGTTTTCTAACAATTTTTTAGTTCATTTTAGCAGATTAATTTGTTGCTTTCACTTAATAAAAATTTAGGTCAAATGTAACTAAAGTTTATAGATTTAGCAGATTTATTTTTGCTATTCTTATCTTACTAATATATAGCAAAAAAATCTGCTAATGTTGGCAGTTTTTTCCTGCCACATAATTTTTAGCTACTTTTTAGAAGTTTTGGCAAAAAATTTAACTTTTTTTTTAATTAGCTTAGAAGCGAATTCAATTAAACTTTAATTGAATAAACATACAGTAGTGGTCAAAACATTTGGAACTGAGATCGCATTTGTTGCTTTCATTGATTATTCTCTTCAAATCACACTTAGTAACTAAAATTTGTTTGTTACATATTCTTCATACATTGTTTTATGTTAACAAATAAAAAAAATGAATTCCGTTAAATTAAACAACAAAAAAATTAATAATAATAGATGTATTCAAAATGCAGGTGTACAAAACATTGCAACTCTCATTATTCTTACTCTTAACGAAACAAGTTATACTAACAAATGCTAGAATATAACGGTAATCGCATCCCTTTTTAATATGAGAAGCAGGCCGTAACATTTTTTAAAACAAATTTATTATAATTATTGTTCTTTAATAGTTGTAATAAGATGTTGGAAGCATAAACATCGTAAGAATAATTTTTGTAAAAAATGGCAGGCAATAAATACAATTCTGATTTTAAATCAAAAGTTTTAAATGATTTTCAAAATGGACTTTCCCAAAAAGAAATTTCTATAAAGTAATCCGTTTAAAAATCAACGATTTGCCGCATTGTTAATAGTGCTAACATCCACACAACTCATAAAGGTGGAAGACCCCGTATTACAACTATAAGAGAAGATCGGAAAAAGCTAAAACTGACTTTTAATAGATGCCAGTCTTCACACTATTAAAAGAAGAGCCCAAGAATATGGTCTTAAAATTTATAGATGTACAAAGAAACCGTTTGTGTCGGAAAAAACCGAAAGCTCGGCTTGACTTTGCACGCACCCATTTGAACTGGACTCAACAGCAATGGAAAAATGTATTGTGGTCAGATGAGTCTAAATTCAACCTCCGGGGATCAGATGGAAGAGCCAATGTTCGAAGACCATGAGGCGAAAAGTTTAATCCCAGATACACAACCGCCACAGTGAAGCACGGATGTGGAAACATTATGGCGTGGGGGTGTTTTTCAGGAAATGGGATTGGCCCAATTCACTGCATTACTAGCACAAATGACGGCCACAATCTATAGAGATCTTTTGAGTTCAGTTATGCTTCCGTATGCTGAATAGGAAATGCCACTTTCATGGACCTTCCAGCACGACAACGACCCAAAACACACGGCGTGGGTTGTAAAAGTTTGGCTGCAGGAAAATTAAATTAATATCATGTCGTGGCCGGCTCAATCTCCTGATCTCAACCCGACTGAGAACATTTGGATGATTGTAAATAAATATATAAATAAAGTATTCCGAAATGGTGATGAACTTTTCGTCGAGTTGGAGAAGCAGTGGAATAAAATTTCTGACGATTATATTAAAAAGCTCATTGCCTCAATGCCTAAGAGGTGTTCAGAAGTTATAACCATTGTTTGTATTTCCTGTTAATTACTTTAAGAGTTGCAAATGTTTTGAACACTACACTATCGACTTATTTTGTTAAAATTACTTTTTTTTATTTTTGAGAAGTTATGAATAATTTTTTTGTATTTGTAAAATAATATGCTATAACTGAAATTAATAAAAATAAACAAAAACTTATACCACAAATCTTTTTGATCAAAAAAATTATAATTACCTAAACCATGATTTCAGTTGCAAATGTTTGAACACCACTGTAAATTTAAATAAAACTCGATTTTAGTTATTCCGTGTAAAAAAAAGAGTTTAATTTGGAAATTGATTTAGTATAACTAATAACTGAGTTATAGAATTAATTCTTTCTAAGCTCTGGTTCCAGTATTTATACAATAGAGTGGGTCAAAACTGAAAAATGAGTTTTAAATTTGTGAATATGCAAATAAATTGCAAAACACAATTTGAAGTTTTAATAAACGTAAAATTGCCGATATCAAATTAATTTTTGAAAATTTCTGTTGACAAAGTTTGCAATCAAATTATTACGTCCACTCTAGTGTACAAATAGAATGATACAGTTTTTTGTTTTATTATGTTGGTATCTCTTATTTTCACATAAGTAATGGCGTTCAAAACGGATGTGCGCCATTTTAATGCACTTTAAAGTCTTAATTGCAGCAAATGATGTTAACGGTTACTTTGGCATATAAGTGGTTTTAATGGAAACATTATAAATAACGAGAAAGTGGGAGTGCTACTACTGGTTTTTGTATGAGCATTTTAAGTCATTGACTCATAATTTTGGGTACATAAACATTTTTTAACAGAAATAAAGAACAAGATTTTAAAACTTAAAAATTTTTGTATACCCCAAACTTTAAAAAAAAAAAATCCATAATTTAAAGTTGTGTTCATCAAATTCCTTTCGAATTTATTTTTATTAAAAATCTGCTTGAGTTAATATTGAATTTATTTCGAATTCTTTCGATTACAAAAATGTTCGTTTTTACCAATTTAAAAATACTAACCTTATTTGGCACAATCCTTATCAATGCTCGCAATTTTTCCCATCATATCTTTTGTTCTTTTTTTTTCTTTGTTGAAATAAAGATAATTTGACAGAACTCAATATAACGCATTCACGCGTTTAATAAGAAAAAGTCACATGCTGACACAAAACGAAATACACTCATGGAAATAAACCTAAGAAAATAGCAGAAAAAGCTTCTTAAAATTAGTTAAAAAGACGTTACAGAAAGAACTGCTTAAATTAGCAGATTTCTTTTTGCTCAATATTAATAATATAAGAACTGCAAAAATAAAACTGTTTATACAAGTTTGATATTAGTTTTATTAAAAATAAAAATTATGCTTTTTTCGACCTTTTTTATTGTGCAATGAAAATGAAAATTATTCAAGTTCGAGGCAATACTCTTTATTTTTTTATTAGGATATTGTCCTAACAAATAATCTATAGAGTTTTTGTTTCAAATTTATTAATTGACCACTTTCAGGAATGTGTTGATAGATCTATTTCGGGAATTTTCTAGGTTCCCATCATTAGAACACGTTTTGAAATAAGTGACAATACCATGCAAACATCAAACACTCATATAACCTAGTTTTCCCTCTTAATGAGAACTAACATATGAGCTCGAAGTTAAAGGTTATCACCATTGATCAAAAATAAATTGAAAACTTGTTCGTTATGTGCACCCTCTACCTTTGGTAGATATCTAATACACGCTCTTTCTTTTTTTTTCTCCTTTTTACTTCACACTTGTTTTGTTTTATTTAAAAACAAGATGTAAAGGATATAAAGCTATTTTTTTTTACAAACTTTTAGCTATATTCGAGTTGAATTTTAGTTTACTCTGCTGAAATTAGCAAACATTATTACTAAATATTTCTACACTAAAAACAGCAAACAAAAACTGTAATATCAACAAAATTTTTGCTACATTTGCCTTAAATTTAGTAGAATGCAAATAGCAATATATTTTGCTAAAATCAAAAGAAATTTTTGCTAAAAACTTGTTGATTGCTTATTTCAATAGTGCAGATTTTTCTTCGCAATACAAAAATAACTTTCGTGGTATAAAAAAAATTGTTATAATTAGTCGTATATAATATGATTAAGTCATATCTGACATTGAATGAAGTCACATTACGGCTAATATCATTATATACAAACACATTTGATCATCTTTATTGAGAAATTTTTGTTTATATTGTACTTCATATAACTACATGAGCCATATAATAATAATCCAAATATATGTAGTAATCGATATGATTATATATGGTCCGATGCTTAGTCTTATTAAACTATATGGGACACCATACTTAACATATTTTATTTATAATTTTATATAGCATTATATATAATCCCATACATACGAGTATTTTGGTAAAGTTTAAAATCAAATTAAGTTATACTCAAGTTAAGATTTTCTTATATATGGCCTTACATACTATTTAGGTAAACCCACTGCAATTGCAGTTTAAACCGAATGAACTTTCACTTGAAGAAATGACGACTTACATTGCAGTAAATTCAACTAACATTGTAATTTGTTTTTTACTGATCAAATAATGAATCACAAATGTAGTTAAAAATAAACAATCATTTATGTGGTTTGATTTTTCAAATGAACTATGTAGTCAAAAATTAAATTTCTTCTACAAATGAATGTTTTTTTCACTCAAAATTAAAGATACTGTATTACAACTCAAACGACTATAAATATTTAAAGCAGATGTTCCCTAAGTGTACTTATTTTATAACGAAATTATTTGCAAGTGATTTATTTTATATAATTTCATATAAAAAAATGTGTACATTGTTTAAGACAATACCACTTAATTATATATTTTTGAAACTCTTAATTTGTTCTTGATATTTTTATTCATTTCGTTGTTTTCTTTAAAAAAATGTTGGTCTTTAAAATTGCTGATTTCTAGAAAATTAAATTTTAAACTTAAATACGTTTAAGCATAACTTTAAGTTGCTAAAAGCATACCTACTATCGGCTAAAATTTTATAAAATCTGATATATTTATATCTAATTAGATATAATTTAATGTCCCGAATATGTACAAACCTCGGACAAAATTGTATCTAATTTGATATACAGTGCACTCGCGATAATGTGAACACTGCATTACGTGAACACCGCTTAATGTGAACACATTTTATTTTACATTGACTACTCTAAAAGGTGAATAAAGTACGAAAACCCTATAATGTGAACAGAAAAAAAGTCAATGTGTTAGTTGGAAATGCGTAAATACGTTAAGAATTAAATTTTATCTAAGTTTTGGGATTCCCCTATTTTAACTGTTTCACTGCATTAAGGACAGAAGATACATAGAAACTATTTTAGTTGCTAGTTTTACTTATTGCTGAAAGGTTGTTTTTTCGTAATAAATCATTTACTTCTTTTATTCTAATAAAATGTTAATTATTATTTTAATACGTATAATTAGTCTAAACTTATGGCATTATTGATACATTTTGCCTTAAATTTTTGGCATTCGGAAAGGTGAACAGCTCACAAACGTGAACACTCCCGGTTTTAATTAGTTCACATTATCGAGAGTGCACTGTAATTAGATACATGTAGATGACCCATTTTCGCATCAATTTGTATATGCTTATATATGGGAATTTATCAAATCATATAAAATTTGATTAGACTACATTTAAAAGTTTTACCCAGGTTTAAAAATTTCAAATATTTTTTGTCTACTAATATTTTGCGAATTTTTTGCTGATTTTAGCAGATTATTTTGTTACTTTCAATTAACTTAAATTCAGCTCAAATATAAATAAATATTAGTAGATTCAACAGAACAGATAAACTTAGCAGTTTTTTCTGCAACGTTATTTTCAACAAATTTTGTGTAGTTTTAACAAAAATGTTTACTCATTTTTTTCTATCAGTGTACCAGAAGAAAAAAAAACCAAAAACACCACATTTTTAAATTGCAAATTAGAGAAAAAAATCTTTATCCACAAAAACAAAAAAGACCCAAAATAAAATCAATACCTCAACATCCCACTGGCATTTTAATAAAAAAAAAAATGAAAATAATTTATACAATCATGCAACAGATCCTTTATTATTAAATAAAATAAAAAGAAAAGAAAGGAAAAACTTCAAGGAATAAATCTGCCTTAGGACATGATACTTTCCATAAAATATACAATATAGAAAACATGCACTCAAGGCTTTTGAATTTGATAATAAACTTTCTACCATGTATAGAGTTTATATATAATTATATTTTTCTTACTATCATTCTATCTCTTTCGATATTATTTATAATTTTTATAAAATACACTGAGAGTTGTTTTGAATAAAGAAAGAAATAACAAAATCGAAACATATATGGGCTACTCTCAGAAATATTTTAAATTGGGATTTACTTTTTTTTTTAACTTTATGGCACATTAATAGGATTTTACACGATAATAAAACACTATTTAGGGACTTCAAATACGTTTGAGTGTATCACTTTCACACTTTCACTTTAAATTTTAAAATTGAAAGAAAAACAATTGACTGTTTTGTTTATTTCAATACTCGATATAATATAAGAACTTTTTGTTTTGAATAGAAAATTTTAACTGAATATTTTAACTATTACGGAAAGTCGGTTTTTTTGTTTATTTTTTTTTTTGTTGAATAACAGAGAGAACGTTAAAAAATATATTTCTTCGGTAATTTAACTGTATATTCCATTAAAACAACTTTACCGATTAAACTTTTAAATAACTGTTGATTTTTTTATGGAAAAGTTTTTGTGAGTGTATACTTTTTAATACTTACTAAAGTTTACTTAATCCATGTCTTAAATAAAAATAAGATTTACTGTTATTCAACTTTATCTCAAAATTGGCGTAATATCCGATTAGGTCCCACAAATATATTCTATATTATGAAGGTCGGGGAGGTCGGGGTATTCTTGGACACACTTTTATTTTGTCCAGAAACCCAAAAAAAATAGCTTTTTTTCAAAATTTCAAAGCTTGAATTTGTGGT
Organism: Delia radicum; assembly: GCA_021234595.1. Classification (NCBI taxonomy): domain Eukaryota; kingdom Metazoa; phylum Arthropoda; class Insecta; order Diptera; family Anthomyiidae; genus Delia; species Delia radicum. Next base: position 66,514,251 of record CM037854.1, on the reverse strand, counting down.
ACGATAAATAACCTTTCTTTTGGTACCAGCAATTAGCCCTAATTGTTTAAAATTGTACACTCTATATATTTAAAAAAATCTCGGGGTATTATTGGACAGTTTTGTAAGACTATAAAAAGAATTTTACTGCTGGAAAACGTTTATTTGTTAATGAAAATGAAAGAACATATTATAATGAATAAAATAAATGAAAAATATCAATAAAAATTATTGAGAATCGCAGTTAAGGCACGTGAAAGTGTTCGGGTTTGCTCCGGCACAACTCAAGTGAACACCTCGATCACAAGCAATACAATTGGCTGTGTTTCGGCGATTTTCACTCTTGGGCATATTTTTCATGCAAATTATGCAAAAATCAATATCTTCCTCCGCGTCAGTTTCGTTTGGAGACGGTATTCTCTTTTGTGGAGTGAATTATTTGCCACGGCCTTTTGTCTTTGCAGCTGGTGTGTCATCTTTCTCCGATAAACTTTACCGCTTCTTTTCGCCCTTATCACGTTGTTCAGACACATTTTCTGGCGATGTCAAAACGACCGACTTCATTGGCTTACGGACACGATTTGACTTTTTGGCTGGCGTGCCAAGTTTCAACGGACCTACCGATTTTAATGCGTCGCGGAGCTCTTTGGCCAAAACGACAGAGCATGTAGATGGTTCAGATGTCTTGACTTCTACATGTGCTGAGGTTGCTATTGCATCGCCAGGCACAATAATTTGACGCTGATTATCTTCATCTTCTTCATCATCGTCGCACTCATTTTCGCCGCTCAAATGCGAAGCGATGAAGTCGATTTCGGTGAAGACGTGCGGATTAAATCGGAAAATGCCTGTCTCTCTAAATCCAGCCTTGATGTGCAATATGCGAAGCCAAAGTGCTTTTCGGAATGTTGTGCGCCTTTGCAGCTTTCCGGATTGAGTTCTTATGGATTTTCCTCTGCTTAATCGCCTTCAAAATATTGTCATAGTCACTTAACTTGTATTTTTTGGCATAACAACGCGGCATTCTGTCAAAAAAAATTTGAACGGACAAAAAAACTATTAGAAATTGCCGAAAAATTAATGCTTTGTTGAAATTATGCATGAAAAATCACTTATACGCATCAAACACGCGAGGTTATGTTGTGAACTGTCAAGAATTAAGTGTCCAATAATACCCCGACAAAAGTGTCCAATAATACCCCGACGCTAATTTTTACAAAATGTCGGCGTATAAGTAACACAATGCAAATTTCATACAAAACTCTTATATGCGTTGAAAGCTTAAAGTTCAAAGAATATTATAAATGTATTTACCTCACTTGGTTCGTCGAAAAATGTTGTCAAAATGAACAAAACACTAAGTGAAAATAACACTTTACAAACATCAAAATTCTGTTTGCTATGATAGCGTGGTAACAATGCGTCAAAAGAAATCAAGTGCTCAATAAAAAATGAGATTATAATAAGACGAATCTATGCTAGTTGGTGAAGACCCCAAGCGTTACAAACGGGAAAAATATCGCGCTGTCCAACAATACACCGTGTCCAATAATACCCCGACCTCCCCTATCAAAATGTATCTCAAAATTGGGAGATCCAATAACATATAATTAGGGATCCTGATAGATCCCAAATTATCCCCTGGGATTAATTTAGATCTAATAGGATATAATTATATCCAAAAAGATAAGTAATTTTTGGTAAATTTTGGTATTTTAAGATTAAATTGGATTTACTTAACTTGCCAAAAGAAAAATGTTGATACCAATATTGATGTGATCAAAATATGGTTTTTTTCACCATATTGCATTTTTCGTATGGGGATATTTATAACAATATATAATTATATCTTATACTCACAGAAAATATTAATGATATTGGGCCATATATAATCATATCTCTAACAAAATTTTTAATTTTTTGTCATATATGTAATCTTACATAATTGTATCTTACATCATTTAATGTCATATATAATTATATATTAAGTTGTTTTATAATATACATACAGTATATACTGCTATACCATAAACTAAGTATCGGAGTAAAAACGTTTTAATATAATCAAGCATTATTTTATATAAATATATATGTTTTTGCACGATATTATATGTAAATACATATGAATACATCTTATTACATATCGACCTATATATAAACGTATATGGCATATACAATTATATATGGTTAATCTAATTATGTACGAATACATGTATAATTAGATATAACACATAGCAAAATTATATATAATAACATTGAGTGTTTTATACAAAAATAAAATCGTTTTATTTTGGATAAAACGAAAGCGTAACTTATTCATGTAGGTCACGATAGCGTGACCTATGTAAATATATATTGTTCCATACCAACAAAATGAAGATCTTCTTTTATATAAAACTATATAATACTGATGGCTGTCTGCGCCGAATTTAAAAAATTTGAGAATTTCGTCACGTAGTCAAACGTTAGGTATTATAGATCTGTTTATAGATTAAAACCAAATATTGATGGTATTTAACGTTGCCTTCGTAGTGTATTTTTAAAATTTTTTGGCCAAAGTGGAGTATAGAAGTTTGGCAATGCTGAGCCTATTATGGGAAAAACATTTATAAAATGTCCATAGATTAATATTGGTCCTTCACAGCATCCTTTAAACAAGTAATTTTATTTATTACTTGTTTCAAATTGAAAGATGTGGGGACTAAAATTGCTCTATGGAAATTTTATAAATACACTTCATAAAATATGCTTCGCATTACCAAACTTTTGAGCACAATTTTGTACAAAGCGGTTTTTATCACTAAGCAGCTCAATAATGCCTATCGTTTGAGTACGTGTCGAAAATCGTCAATTTTTAAAATCGGGACAGGCTAATATACGTTCATCAGGCTTTAAATGAGGAAATATATAGTGTTATTGAAAAGAAGATATACATTTTTCTGGCATGGAACGATATAAAGGATGATTTTTTTTGTCAGCTGTCAAGTGATTTATGTTAAGTTTGGTTTGGCATGGCATTTAAAAATGAATAGACTGACGCCTGAACAACGCTTCCAAATTGAAAATCATGGTTCTGTTCCAGCAGAGCAATTAATACGGTTAACTATTTAACGTTTTCGCACCACGTTTATTCTAAATGATAATATGCATCTACAGAGACGTCGTACAGTGCGTACAGAGGAAGTCATTGCTGCTGTAGAGCGTAGCGTATAGGAAGACCCCAATCAGGCTATCCGTCAATGGTGACCGCTATAAAGCCATGAGTACTGACGTTTTCGTTTATTAATTGAACAACCATGATGTGCAGGAGCTGTGGTTTCAACAAAACGGCGCCACATGTCACACAACTCGTGCCACAATTGATTTATTGAAGGAAACGTTTGGTAACCGCATATTTTAACGTTTCGGACCCGTGAATTGGCCTCCAAGATTTAACGCCGCTGGACTATATTCTGTGGGGATATGTGAAGTCGCTAGTCTACGCCGATAAGCCCGAAACGATTGTTGGGAAAAGTCATCGAAAATTGGACCTACAGATCAGAGCCAGCCGTGGCGGTCATATGCCAGAAGTCATATTTAAATTATAATGCCAGAAGATTATCTTTCGAATAAAGTAAATTTCATGTCTATTTAAAAAATGCGTCTTTGTTTTATTCCATTTCAAAGTTCTATACCTCTATAAAAAACACTCTTTACAATCAGATGTTCTCATTTTTTGGATATGATTATATATAATACGAAAGTAGACAAAACATTTCTTTACATGTGTAGCTACGAATACTTTAAATAGAACGAAATAAAATGTAAAAAACGTAAAATGGGGTAATTTTTGACCCCACTTAGTAACGCCTAAACATGAGATTGGGCAGCTAACAAAAATATGGTGCCCTTAAATTTTAATTTTCTGCAACATATCCTCTGTTCATTAAGATCTCTCGGTGATGGTCAATATACCAACCTTGTAAGTGGAATATCCCAAATCCAAATACTGCAGCTAAACGGCCAACTCCTTAAGCAATTTTCGGCTGCATTTTTGAAAAAGTTAAAGTTAATTCCAAAGCCAACGAATGGGCTAATTTGGTTCATTTGATTAGATAAAGAAAAGTCTTGGCGGAAATCGATTGAAAATTTAAAAATGGGGAAAAATTACTTCTTTTCAGTTTTTGGAAAACATTTTAAAGTCGTTTTTGGAAAACATTTTAAATCCAAAATCCGTTAAGAACGTTTTCGAAATTTATCACTGCAACTTAATTGTTGTATGTAATAGACTCATAAATTGTGAAATATTTGTTTCTTTAGTATGTCTTTAATATGTCAGGTGGCGTCAAAAACGGACAATATTTTTGGAATATCAAATCTCCAATTAAAAATTTTAAAACGAATTTCTTCAACAAAAACTTTATGCAATTGTCAAATTTTATTTTTATTTTTTTATTTTATTAATTAATAATCATATAATCATATAATTACAAACTATATACTATTACCCTAACCGAGCACTAGCTACTATGGCCTTCGGCGTGTTGTAGCGAAGGCAGTCCAGTGCCTCTGGTGAGAATCGAACCCACGACCCCCGCTCTGTTAAGCCACCACGCTACCAACTAACCTACCGAGGCGCACTTTTTGTCAAATACATTTTAGAGAATGAAAGTAAAAAATTTTAAAAATATTTACCGGTATAGATGGGTAGAGCGGCGACTTGATTTTTGCGGATTTCGAGAAACTTGTATATTTTCATAAAAATTTGTTTGTGTCTAATTTTTTTTCTGTGTTCATTTAAATTAAAATTTATTTTTATTTAAATTAAAACTTATTTTAATTTTGTTTATTAACTCATTTTATGTATCGTTTAAAGTTGCTTTACAGTGTGATATAGCAAACACTTTTTGAAAGCAATTCGACCATTTCTTACTTACTTAGACCCCCTAGGGTTGCACCACTTTTTGCATAAAATATTTTAAGTGTTGCACATTTTTTTGTTTTATTAACATATTTTCATAAAATTACCATATTTTTGAATCTGCTACACTGATAATAAGCCAAGCATTAAAATACCAATAAATGTCAAAATAACCAAAATTTGTATATTTTACGAAAATTTTTGTTGTTTTGACATCATTTTCGTACTTTTAGCATGGATTACTATGACTGTAGAACAGAGAATATCAGCTGTATAATGTATTGCTAAAAATAGTCCTGTAATAATTTGTATATTAAAACATAATCCTAATAATGATCCAAAATTTCATCATGAAGAAATATTAACAGGTGCAGGTAAATCAACTAAAGCATTATTAGCAATTTTTAAAATCGGGTGTTTTACTCGTAAAGGCTTATTCATTAGTCAAATATAGGTCGTAAAGGCTGCGCGCCGCCGATTTTTTTCAATTTTCAGCCGCCGCCGTTTTAATCGGTTCGCATCGGCTTAAAATGTGAGCCGGCTAAAGCGGCAGCCGCCGAATTTTTATTTGCGCTGCCAATTTTTTGATTAGAGCGTAATAGACCAATTTTGTTACCATTTAAATCAGTCGTGTGTGGTTGTAAAAAAAAAACAAAATTTCACAGAAAGAAGAAGAAAAGCCAACATATTGCTTGGAATTTCAGCAACATTGGCTGCATCGGAAATTGCTTTTTCATATGCTGGATCCTGCGTTACTGAAAAAAGAACTCCGCTCAATCCAGCAACTGTAAATAACACGACAACCATAAATTAGTGAAAGATATTTTATAGAAACGTATTAAGTTAAACCATGTCAAATCAACATAAAAAGTAGATGATATTGGCACCATCATCTCTGATTGCAATGAAAGTTGTTCCGAACTTTACCTTTCACAAAACAAATACTCTCATCAAGTTTGAGATTTCTGGCCCGTCTAGTTTCTGAAATATTTCACAAAAAAACAAAGAATTTCAAAAAATCTGCGAATTTGTCCTTACATAATTGCTTATATCTTTTAAAGTATTTGAGGTACATGCATAACAAATGCATCATGTGAAAAGCATTCAAATCACCTTTGAAATACATTTTCTAAGTGTCAAATATAATTTTTTAAAACCAAAAGTTCGGAAAGCTGTATTTCAGAAGTTTAAAAGTTTTAAAGTTCTAAGAAAGTTATATGTTGTTGCCTAAATTATGTAAGTTCGTAATAATTCTTAAATTGCTTTCAAAAAGTACAGAAAACATATCATACAAACTTTTTTTTACAATTTTAAAAATGTCGCATTTTGAAATATAGCTTTCCAAATTTTTATTGTTAAAAATTAACTTTAACCTTTTGAAATTAAAAATCACGTTGCATATAATTATAAGGTTCATTGTATACCTTTCATATATAATGTAAGGGAAAATTCGCAGGTTTTTCTGAAAATCTTTGATTTTTAAGACATTACATTTCGGGAACTAGAAGGAACAAAACTCTTAAGCGCTGTAAGAGTATTTGTTTTGAAAAAGGTAACGTTCAAAGTTGGTTGCTTTGACATGCATTAAATGTATTATATCAATTAAAAAAAAAAATTTTTAATTATAATCTGTTTTTTTTTTTTTCTTTAAATAAATTTAATGAGTTTTTATATATATGAACTTTTATTTGTTTTATTAACAATTAGGCAACCCAATTTAATTTTATCTTTATAATTAATAACTTTCGCATATGCTTGGAAATGTTTTTTTTTTTGTTGATTACTAACAAGAAAATAAATCTGATGAATAATTTAGCGATATATCACTAGATTTTGTCTAAAAATCGTCAAGATAACAACAGTTAAAAAACACAATTTTAAGCTGCCGCCGGTTTTTTAACCTAAACGCCGCCGCTGCCGAAAATTTAGGGTCGGCTTGTTTCTCTGGTGTAGAAGAGACCAACAACTTGTTTTTTTTTTACTAAAGCTTATTCATTGGAGTGTACGTGACTTTAAATGAATAATAGCATATTTTTCATGCAATTTTATAAAAACTTTAATTAGTTTAATGAAAAGTTTCAGTAGACGAACTCCAGTGCAATTTACATTGATTTTGTGCAAAAATTCATTAATATCATGCAAATAATTCTCTCAGATCTCCATAACTTTTTTTTTGTTAACAAAACAGAAAAAATTAACGCTAAAAAAAGCATTTTAAAGCCGAACAAAATTTTAAGACAATGAAATCATTTTTGTGATAAACAAATTTTTTGAGTTGGATAAAAATAAATATTCTTACCTTATTCAAATAATGCGTAGTTTTTGTAAAAAACTTTGTATCTACCATACGTATGCATAAGTGTGTGGCAGATAATGATGTGTAGTAGTGCTAAAAAAGCAGAAAATTAATGAGATTTATTATAGTAACAAGATAAATGTCTTTTTACTCGTAAAAAAGTAAGAAAGATTGACATTATTAAGATACAAAAGTATTTCTTTTTATTTCTTTTAACTTTCCGTAGATTTCTTAAAGATACAAAAAAGATATTAAGTCTAAAAGAATGTTGTAATAAAAAAGTTTTTTCATTTTAAAATGGAAAAAAAGGTGCAATGAAGTGTGTAATGATACCTTTAAGACCATTAAAAGAAAACTTTAACAATTTGTTATTAGATTTTTTTTGTTTGTTCAAATATCATGAGTTCCTTGGTACATCCACAAATGGAATTGATCGAGGGGATTAAAAATTTATTAATTTTTTATTATTGTACTTACATACTTTATGGAGCCCATAACATATCCCATATTTAGTTTTCAAAATTTTCAAAAACTAGAGATTTTTTTACGGAGATTTTTTCACTAGAGATTGAATAAAATTTCAAAAATTTGCAAAAGTAAAAAAAATTAAAGAGCTCTATATTCGAAAGTTGGTATCGGATATCTCTGATTCAAAAACCTCTTGATTTATTTGGTTGCTATTTTTCACGCTTACAAACATGTGAATTTGGTGCTACTAATGGGCAGTCAGTAATACCAACAGCTGAGAAATAATGCAAGGGTAAGGAGTTTAACTTATTACTAGGTAACATCCCAGCAAAAAATTTTCAAAAAGGTAAGCGGGTTTGTAATCAAGCATATTGGGCAGAACGCATTCCTTACTAGATTACCTACTCGATTCTTTTAACAGGGCGTGAGACTAAAATAATCGATTCTTTAGAATTGATTATTTTTTTTACTGAAGAACTATTTACTTTATATTTGTAAGAACTACATAGATTTTTTAATAAAGAAATAGTTCCTTTGTAAAACTACGAAGTACTTACACAAAAAAAAAATAAAATAGTTCCCTAGAAAAAATAAGAAAACATGAAGTATAAATTAGCGCTTCCCTAATTTATACCTAACCACAGTTTACCATAATTTAGGCAACATGCAATTTCGGTTTTTAGTATTATTTTCCAGCAAATAAAAATTTGTTTCAACAAAAATAGATAAGAAAAATTCTATAAAATTGTATAACTTCTTTTTTCAGAATGAGGAACTACTTCCAATAACGTCCTTTTATTAAGAAAAAGTTTATGATTACTTCTTGAGTTCAAAAACTTATACATATAAGTTAATAACATTGTTATTTTCTTTTAACTAAATAATTACTTTGTTATTGAGTTCATGCTTTCTGGTTTAAATTTAAAGAATTGATTACAATTGATTTGATTACAATACTACTTGATTACAATACTACTTGTTTTTTTGATGGAACGTTGGAATGTGTTTGGTATTGCAGTTACTAAATTTGGCAATGAGATATGTAAGCAAGTGTGGGCATCACCTTCTTTTTGGAATGTGTAATTTTTTCCTGGGATATTCCGTAATATCAACCTATTACCGAGGTATTGCTGGATATTTGTTCTTCGCAACTAAAAAGTGAATTTTGCGGGTTGTAGTAAAGATGCTAAATTATATTAATTTATAATTTTTTTAAAGTTGCTAATACTTCATGAACTTAAAAAATGCATTTTAAAAATGCAATTGCATTAAAAATGCATTTATACATGAAACATATAATCTTAGGGGACATAGTCGAAAAGTAGACACCAGTATAAACAAAATGAGTCCTGGATCGTTCCGATGCGAAAAGAAATGGCTGAGATATAGCAGATTAAAGATGGACTAGCATTGATATTGTCTCAATTGACTTCTGAAAACTGTAAAATAATGTTATGAGTATATTTTTTCAAGTTTTAATATTTTTTAAAATATTTTAAAATTGACTGTTTCTTTGAAAACTAACAAGGAAGATTTCAAATTAGGAAGTTGCATTAAAAGTGCATTCATGAGATCTAGCTGACTGATCAAAATTAGGGTAATATTGAAGTTGTCTCAATTGGCTTCGGAAAATAATAAAAACAATTTCGGAAGTATGAAAACAAATTACGTTTTAGGAATTTTAAGACAAATATAATAACCACGTGTTTGATTACTAAGAAGACAAGAATGGAGCAAAATTGATTATTAATAGGTTTTTTGTTAAAGTTCTGCCTATTATGGAGGCTCTAACTTTTCTAAAACTTCGGGTTCTGATGAGATCTTTAGCCAGATCGAAATACTAGTATCAACCTAGCTAATATGTTTGATTTGCTTTATTTTTGTAAATATACGGAGGTTGAAAGCTCGTTATAAATTGAAAATAATGGAAAATAATTTTGCACATAAAAAGTTTGTGGTAAATAGAGTAATCCTAAGCATTATCCTAAAAACGAAAATCCGAAGAAATTGGATTTGGCTCTTTTGGCCTCTAAATAGTTAATTTATTACTGGTTGCTTCGACTTATGAATTTAGTAAAAACTGTCTTCTTACAAATGTACCTGGTGGTTCCACTAAAAACTGTAAGTGATAAATTTAAAATATTGATGACAGCAGTTAACTGAACATGTACACTAGGTCTACAACTTTTTTACATTTTTTGCAAATATCAAAATTGACCTGGCATAGTCGAATATTCCATTGAAAATTATTTAAACAAATAGTATTTTTTTTCGCGGTTGTCAACAAAGTTCACAAACAAAACTGTAAAAAAATATTACTTGAGCCAGAGTAAAAGTTATTTTTTTTTTATATAAATAGAACATTTTTGGTCTTCAAAGTTTAGTAACATCATGATGCTTGTTAGAAAAAGACCCTAACCACGTGCTTGATTACTAAGAAGACAAGAATGGAGCAAAATTAATGATAAATAGGTTTTTTGTTAAAGTTCTGCCTAATATGGAGGCTCTAACTTTTCTAAAACTTCGGGTTCTGATGAGATCTTAAACCAGATCGAAATACTAGTATCAATATGTTTGATTTGCTTTATTTTTGGAAATATGCGGAGGTTGGAAGCTCGCTATAAATTGGAAATAACATAAAAATAATCTCGATGTATATAAAAACAAAAAACAAAAACGCGGTAAAGTTTGGAAATCAGATTTTTTAGTTTTTTTTATTTATTTATCCAAAAGACGCAAATAGTTTTTTTTTTATAAAAAATTATATTTAAAATTGTTTTTGTAGGTGAAGTTTTTATTTCAAAATTACCCAAAACACTTTTTAGTAAGCAACACAACAATCGCGTGGTTATAGGGCCAACATTTGGTTATAAAGGGTCCGCCAAATAACTTTTTTTTTTAACTCCTGAACCAATTGGACTTTGTATGGCGTCATACCAAGGTCTTTATGCAAAATTCGTCTCAATGATGTCTCCGAAATGTTCAATTGTTGAGAACGACGGTGAATTGATGTTAATGGCGCTTCACGCACACTTTCTGCCACAGCAGCAATATTCTCGTGTGTACTCACTGTTTTTGGCTTTTCACGCTTTGGTTTATCGATGAGGATGCCAGTTGCTTTTACTTTTTTCACAAGATAACGAACATACGGACCATATTCGTTCAGCGGAAGGATAAAACTAATTATCTGTGAAATCAGACATGAGCTAAGTGTTACCACTCACGAAATAAGCACTAGTTGAAAAAAAAAATGTTAGATGGCGGACCCTTTATCCCTAACGTACAATTTTAAGCACAATCAACTAAAATCGCTATATTGATGGGAACATTCCAATTAATATTATGAAGTGAGGGATGCTTTTCAGAATTTCTAAACAAGTCATAGTTTTGGAAAGTTAATGAGCTCTTTTAATATAAAAAAGTAATACATGCTTATTTTGTATGTCTTGTAATTGTAAATCAATATTAATAAAATAGTCTAGCACAAATACTTATTGAAAATTTATATCAGCAAGAAATTTATCGTGGTTTTTGAATATACCAGACTATTTTAATCCTTGGGGCCAAAATTTGTGCAATAAAGATACAGAATTAAGTATGTCTATTAGACGCAAGCACCATTACGATATTTCAAATAAAAAATGCAAGGATTAGTGTATATTTCGTACAATTTGCATACGGACCCTATATCTATGTCTTAAAAAAAAAATGGAATTAATTCTATATTTTGTTTTTGCTCTAATTGCAACAACTAAGTTTGGATTATATTATAAACTAAAGAGTTGTTATTGTATTGTAATCTAAAAATAATATTGCAAATTTTCCCACCAAATTTTTTGTCTTTTTTTTAACTCTAAATTGTGTTACGAAAACGTGACACTATTTTTTTGTCCGTAACTGTATGTGTTTTTAATATAAAGAAAATCGGAAGACATGAGGTCAAAGATGACATTTTTTTTTTTTCATTATCTATCAGGGAATGTATTATATAAATTATTTTACCATCGTTTGTTTAAGATTTATGAAATGGAAAAAAGTTCAAAAGAAAGTTTTTTGTTTTAAATTTGTATGCAAATGTTAAAAAGAGATTATGTTAAAAAGAGATCTTTAAAATATCCTTAAAGATTTATTGGAATAAATGCACTAGATATAAATGCCATTTAGAATTTGCAAATGTAGTGTAGCTTATCCATCTCTGAAAGAAGTCGGATTATTTGTACACTCACAATATTTTAGCAGTAACCGATTGTAGTCAGTAATCAGTAAACTTTGTTTATTAAGGAATATACATTTAAATTACAAAGAAATATTTTTTTAAACTTATTTTAACATTTATTAAAATAAAAACTACACATATTTTTTCCGTAAAGAGGTTCTGTATATACCACATTAAATTAATTGAAAATCAGTTAAAACAAGAACAACTTACTTTTCGTTTTGGGCCTATTGGGCCAGATCGCCTGGGCAGCGACAGGCGAGGCTGTTTCTATCTCCCTCTGGGGAGAGGTCGTGGAAACTCTTGTCTATGACGAGGGGCGAACTAAGGACCGTGACGGGTTACCTCACGGAACACTGTGGCCTTAGGTATCAATTGTACAAGATGGGACGATCCTCTACGGATACGTGCAATTTTTGTGAATTGGAACCCGAGACCTCAGAGCATGTTCTCTGCAAATGTCCGAGGCTCTCCGACAGGAGGATGCGTTATTTTGGTGGTCGAATAGTGACGCCATCGGACGTTTGGAATTGTTTACTTGGTAGGATAGTTGGCTTCGTAGGGAGCCTGAGCCTATAGGGTGTAGTCGTTGGCAGCACAAAATACCAACTTCTGGTCGCGGTGCATAGTGCCACTCTAGTCTAATCTCTAATCTAATCTACTTTTCGTTTAAAACAATTGTTTTTTTTTTAGTTTATTTTCAACTGTTAAAAAATAAATTGACAAAATCGGTAAAAACAATAGATTGTTTTCGTTTATTTCAATAGTAAATATAATATAAAAAGTTTTTATTTTAAATAGAAAATTTTAACTGAATATTTTAAATATTAACGAAAGTTCGTTTTTATACCCTCCATCCCATAGTGCAGGAGGGTATATATCACTTTGTCAAATGTTTGTAATTCTTTTAAAAAAAATCTGGGACCCCCATAAACTATATATATTCTTGATCAGCATGAATAGAGAAGTCGATATAGCCATGTCCGTCTGTCCGTCTGTCCGTCTGTCTGTGTTAATACAAAATACTCCACTAATACAGAAGAGGTGTTGCTAATTTTCAGTCAAATTGTTTGTTGATATCATGAGCAGTTTGCTAGTGAAAATGATCAAAATCGGTTAACGCGTTCAAAAGTTATGAGTGAAAATGTGGGAATACCTCTTAAAATTTTGAATCAAATTTTAAAATATTCTTTTTATTTCATCATACATACGTACATTCAATGCTTATACACAAGAATATACGCAATCAGGGATGGCAGTCAATATCGCTAAATTACTGTAACCGATTCAAACCCCTTCCAACTGACCATCGTTAACCCAAAAATACCGTTACCGAAATAATTGAAATACCGTTATCCGTAAAATACCGTTACCGACATAAATAAAATATCAATATCTTAAAATACCGTTACCGAAATAATTGAAACACCGTTATCCGTAAAATACCGTTACCGATATAATTAAAATTTCAATACCATAAAAATACCGTTACCGAAATAATCTACCAAGATCTGAAAAAACTTCTTTAAATATATATATTTTCCCAAAGTATGATCATAAGCAAGAAAGTAATCAAAACTCGGGCATAATGGGGCTAAAAAATGTGGTGTGCATTAACATTACCTGAATATCTAAAATAACGTTACCCTTAAAATGCCGTTACCAAAATAACTGAAAAATCTTTCCCTAAAATAAAGTTACCGAAATAACTAAAATGCAACGTTATTTTATATCTAAAATACCGCTAGCGAAATAAATAAAATACCGTTAACACTAAAAGCCCGCAACCGAAATAACTTAAATATAGTTACCCCTAAAATAACGTTACCGAAATAAAAGAAAATAGCATTCACGAAGCCAATAACCACATAGAATCGGTTACCATCCGTGGTCATAATCAACACGTACAATAACAAAAAAACCCACAAAATATTGTTGTTTATAACTGGCATGTATGTATGTATGTTTAGTAGCAATCGCATGCAGTGTTGCCAGGTTTGACGATTTATCGTCATTTTGACTATATTTAATACCCAAAATAACTAAATGATGATTTTATGGGTTTTGCTGCCAACAAAATTACGAATTTTTGCCAAAAGTTTAATATATCAGCAAAACATATTTATTTGTCACTGGATCAATTTTTCGATTTATATTATTTGAAAAAATACCAGTTTCTTTAATTTTCTGTGTCTCGAAAACACTCTAAACACATAAACTATTTTCTTTTTTAATTTTTTGACAAACTTAATATTATCACACTTTCCGTTTGATTTATGTGATGTATAGTATAAACATATGTGTCGTAATGTAAATGGGTATTTAATAATTATTTCATTATGTATGTCCCCGCAAGCGTGTTTGTAAAAATAATTCTCCATCCCATAGTGCGGAGGGTATACACACTTTGTAAAAGTAGTTGTAGTTCTTTTAAAAAAAAATCTGGGAAAAAACCACAAAATATTGTTGTTGTTTTTTTGTTTTGTTTTGTAATACAGGGTGGCTGATTAATGTCACTACAAAAGAAAACGTAATAACTTTTTTTCTGAGTTATTAATCGGTTCGATTTATTTTTTTTTTTGGTTTCATTGATTCGTCTTTCAATTTAAGGAAATGAACGAATGGGGTAATGAAACTAACATTTTGATTGTGCGCCACTACAATGCTTTGCGGGCTGGCATTTCCGCATAAACAAACTTAACGGGCACATTAGGCGGCACTCCTCCGAGCAGATTGGGCTCGTAAATTATTTTGTCAATCGTGGAACAATCATTAGGACGCCTTTTAATCAAAATTTCTCAGTTCGAATGTAAGAAACAATTGTTGCCATAGTTGCTGCAATACAAGTCAATTCTAGAGTTTCGACATGGAATATTTTTGCTCATATAGTTATCACCAGACAGTCAATACGGACAGTTCTGCTTAAGGATTTTCATTTCTCTGGTTTAAAAAAATCAAACAACAAGCAATTGAACGCAGTAGACTTGCCCCTTAGCTTGGAATTTTCTCTGTAATTTGCACAGAATTTCGCTTGCATTTGATGTCATCAGGCGTGTTAGTCATTTTAAATAAATTGTTTCTTAAAAGCCATTAAAAATACTTATTAAAAATGTATGGCTTTTCAAATGTAAAAACAAAGAAATAAAAATAAAAAAGTTATTTAAATTTTTTATTGTAACAATATGCATCAGCCACCCTGTATGTATGTATGTATGAAGGTTTTTATAACTGGTATGTATGCAGGCACGTAGCTAGGGGGGGGGCTTGGGGGCTAGAGCCCCCCCGAAATGATTTGACAAATTTAAAAACTTAATACAATTCGTTAGAAAGTAACAATGTTATTGATAAATTTAATATGAAAATAATTATTTTTGACTTGGATCAAATAAGAAATAGTTTTATATGATTCGAATCTTAAAATTTCGTTAGAAAACATCGCCTGCAAATAGGCGGCTATCATTATTAGAGTTGATTTTCGACAAAAAGCAATAAATAAAATCTTTTCATAAGAGATTTCGAAGTCTTTGACTTAAAATATAATCAAAAAATTGTTTGAGACAATGCAAACTAAACAGAAAAAACTAAAATTGAGTTTTAATTAAAATATTTGTTGATTCAGCAAAAGTTTAACTAAATTCGGTCGTGTTGATGCAATTGTAGTAACAACTAAAATAATTTGTAGCTATTTAATTAATATTATTTTCAATTACATATAGTTTTATTCACATCTATTAAAAATTTAATTGAATATTGTTTACTATTGGGAAAAATTAGACCATTTGAAAAATCGCAAAATTTGAAAAAAAAATTGCCAAAACAATCCTCAAAATTGCAGAAATTTAAAAAACTCCCAAAATAAACGCCAAAATTCAAAAAAAATTTAAACAAATGACCAAAATTAAAGAAACGCGAATTTTCAACTTTAAACGATTTTTTTTAATTTTGGCGACTTTTTAAAATTTTTGCATTTGTTTCAATGTTGTTCAACGTTATAAAAACTGAGAATTTTTTTTTATACCAAATTCATTTTCAATTAAACAGTTAATTGAAAGTAAGTTTGAAATCGAACAAAAGTTTAATTGAATTTTTTTATTGACAATGATTTTTTCTGTGTATTTTAACATAATCTTTTAAAATGGAGCTACCACTAAGACTCAAAATTAAGTTTACTTGTGCCGTAAAAGTCGTTACTTTAATTACAGTGCAATCTTTTTGGTAAATTTGGTTTGCTACGCACGCATCTGGTAACATAGTTTTCAGTATTTTTTTTACGATATATATTTCGATATCTCATATTTTTTTAATTTTTTGAAACAAATTTAAGCCTCAAACTTTGATCGATATGCATAACATGTTAACGTGGTCCAATGGGACTCAAATTTTCTCAATTTCTTTTTAGACTAAATGTAAACAAATTTCTATCGGCGCTCCTTGAAATGCGACATTTTAAAATCAAGCAGCTAAACCAGTAATAACGATGTAGTTTTTTTTAGACATTTTAAAGGGTTTTTATTTAAAAAATTGATTAAAGACAATTTGAAAAGCGTTTGAAATTGTCCAAAATATAAATCAAAGTGAATTGGAAATACGAAATAAATAAGACCTAGGCGATGGAAATAAGACCTAGGCGATGTCAGGTATATTTTTAAATTTTCCAATTTTATATTTTTTCTTTATTATTTCTTTCAGACTACAATCACGCTTGCTTGTAAAATTTACGATTTTTTTAATACAATACATGAAGTCGGATATATGAAAAAGGGGAAAAAATAGTGAATAATTTGTTAAAATAATTCAAATAAGTGGCAGCCGGGGGTCCATGACATAGTGTCAAAATGGTTTTCAAAATGTGTGTTTTCTCGAGGATTTGAACGCTGTTTTTAAATAAGTCTAAATTTCCTAA
Source organism: Delia radicum (assembly GCA_021234595.1). Classification (NCBI taxonomy): domain Eukaryota; kingdom Metazoa; phylum Arthropoda; class Insecta; order Diptera; family Anthomyiidae; genus Delia; species Delia radicum. The sequence continues at coordinate 66,497,489 of CM037854.1, read as the reverse complement.
ACTTTAAACATATTTTCATACAAAAATGTGTTAATTTTCACCACCAATTTTAAAAATAGATACGTTTTTCATATATTTTTGCTGCTTTATCACCTATCCGAATTTAATTTCAAAGGAAACCCATCGGAAAAGCTTCCTTATAAGTGGCAGGCAAATTATATAGGGTATTTGCTTTTAATTTGTTTTTTGGACGGTCATAATTCTTTAATTTCCCGAGTTAAAACGTTTGCATAAAATAATACATAATTTTATATGCACTTATAAGGTTTTGTCTGCCAGTGCATTTAACCGGACATAATTATATAAATTCATATATAAAATTAATTTCGTAAAAAAAATTTAATATGATGTCAAATATAGTTGCGTATAATTGTATATTGCCTTTAGAATACGCTAAAACTAATCCAATTAATAATTACGTTATATTTATATACCTAGACATTGCAAAATAATATATATTTTGATATTATATCATATTTTAAAAAACACAATTTTATTTTAGATAAAATTGTATATTACCCCATGCAGAGTCACACTAGAAAATTTGTCAATTATATTTTGGATGTAAATGTATATTACATCAATACAATACAATTAATTGCATAATTTTGTGTATAATTTTATACACAAAATTTACCCCAATTTTTGTCTTTTGAATTGATTTCTTTCTGGTTCTTAACCCTAAAAAAAGAATTTGTTTCATTTGTAACATTATGAGTTCTTAATTTAGTCTAAGATTTTTTTCAATCTAAAACTCTAAATTTAGTTTCAACGTTTTTTCCGTCTTTGTTATTCAATGGTGTAAGTTAATAAATACCACAAAATCTTCATTTATATTTTTTTATTTTTGAATATAATAAAATTTCCAAATGCTATGGAATTTGTTACAAATTATATAGTTGTAAACCTTTTGCAAGTGGCTAAAGTCTAAAAGGATTAATAGATATTTTGGATTTTCATTAAGTTTTAAAATCAAAAACCGGACTCAACTATAGCTTATTTTGTATATATCAGTATCAGTTCACATATAAATTTATACCGCTGTATAAAATCGTATTAAATTGTATCGCGTCATTATTCGGATGTTATTTATTCTGATATTATCAAATTAAAACTAAACTAATGCAAATATAATTATTATGCCCTTTTCTCGGATAAAACTATATTAAGACTCATATTAAATTTCGTATGATTATATAAAGCATATCATATTAATTTTAATCGGGTTATTAGAAGTTGAAACTTTTTTACTTTTTTTTACATTTATCAAGTTTTAGCTACTCTAGACGTATATTAGCACATAAAAATATAAAGTAACGCAATTTTATTTTTCGTGGTTTTCAAAAAGTTTTCCGCATAATCCTTTTTTTATTTAATTAAACTAAAAATTAATATTTAGCTAAAAATTTAACGTAATTAGACAATAACGATGCATATCCAACTTAAAGTACACAAACATTTTCAAATTTGTGATCAAACAGATTAAAGCGTTGTTTCGCAATATAGACATCAAAATTCGCAAAATAATGAACACAATAAGTAATAAATGAAAAAATGCATTTTAAGGAAATGCACTTTATGCGGGAGGTTTTTGTTTCAAAATGAAATCAGAAAGCTATTTCTATTATTAATACATGATTGCCCATTACGTGTAGGTAAAAATTTAGCAAAAATTTAGCAAACAAAAGAAAAAGCTGTTACTTTAGTGTGCAAAAAAAAATATATAATAAAAAAAAAAAATCGAAAAACAAATTCCTAGCTACGTGCCTGTATGTATGTATGCATTAGAAGCAATCACATGCAGTGTTGCCAGGTTTGACGATTTATAGTCATTTTGACGATATTTAATACCCAAAATAACTAAATGACTATTGGACGATTTTTGCTTCCAAAAAATTTACGAATTTTTGACAAAAGTTTAATATGTCAGCAAAACATGTTAATTTGTCACCGGATCAATTTTTTAATTTATATAATTTGAAAAAAATTCCAGTTTCTTTAATTTTTTGTGTCACGAAAACACTCTAAACACACACAGTATTTTCTTTTTTAATTTTTTGACAAACTTAATATTATCACACTTTCCGTTTGACTTATGTGATGTATAGTATAAACACGTGTGTTGTAATGTAAACGGGTATTTAATAATTATTTCATTATGTATGTCTCAGCAAGCGCATTTTTTTTTTAAATCTTTTTTTTTAATTCGCGTATGCTTTTTAAACCCTAAATTCACTAAAACTAAAACACTAATTTCCCTCTGAAATTCAATAAAAATAAAATTTGCAAAATGGATCTTTGTTATAAAGAATTCATTTTATTTAAATTGTTTGTCTCGTCAACCAGCCTCCATACAAATGATGTCTGATATAACGAACTTCTTATATCCACAGATTTCATAAATACTTCAATTTGCATTTCCCTTTAATTCTGTCCAATTCGACTGAATATATGTAACTGAAACGATTTCCACTTAAACTACGTTAATGTAGTATTTACAAAACAGTTCAAAAGTTTCTACGTAATCACCTTCTTGGACCCCTAAATGCTTTTTAAAAGTCCATGTGAAAACAGCATAACTTTGCTTAAAATGTAATATTAAATTCATGTCAGTGCATGCAAACGATTTCTCAACTCTTTCCACAGTTTTTATCAATTCTGTAAATTGTCACTACCGTTTTTAAAACCAACTATTATTTCAAAAAAAAAAATTGCTTCATTGAGAACAAACCTGCAGAATAACTTTGAACATTAATTTGTGTTTCAGTGAAACATAAGATGAAAAACATTTAAAGTTTTTATTAATATTATTAAAATATAATATTCCTAGCATGTTTAGATCAAATCGGTATGTTTTTCGCTAAAATTAAAGTGTTTTTGTATTTAATACAATTCATTTTCGTTACATTGCTAAAAGCCTATTTTGTGGCTTTTTTCTACTAAAATCACGGGTTTTGTTTTATAGAAAAATAATTATTTCAGTGCTACATTATATGTAAATATTTCATGTATGGATAATATTATTTTCTACAAATATTGATTACTTTGAGACATCGATTTGTGTTTTTCCCCTATTTCAAGTGTTATAAGCAAACTGCATTTAATTATTGCAATAAACTGAGTTTATTTTTGACCACATAAACCTCGTTAATTGAGTGTTAGATTTTTTTCTACTAAATTCGTTTCATTTACAAAACAAAAGTTTTTTTCCTAAGAATATTTTTTTTCTATTTTTTTTTTTTATAAACTTCCCTTCACAATTTAAATGGAGGAGCCAGTTATTCTTCCAATTAGGTCCTTTCTCAATTACAATTAGATATTAAATTAAATTACTAATTCACAATATTTATTTTATTTATTAATTAATAATCACATAATTACAAATTACATAAATACTACCCTAACCGAGCACTAGCTACTATGGCCTTCGGCGCATTGTAGCGAAAACAGACCAGTGCCTCTGGTGGGAATCGAACCCACGACCCCCGCGCTGATAAGCCAGCACGCTACCAACTAGCCTACCGGGGCGCACAATTCACAATATATTTATTATTTTTAAAACAATTTTTTTCTTATTACTGTCCCTTTAAACCTATCCCTTTATAACTTAATAGATGGCGCTATTGACAATTTTCCCAATTGGACGTTTCCATCAATTGCAATTGGATTCTTAAAAGAATATTAATTGAATTTTAATTCCCAATTCAAATATATATTTAATATCATAGAAATTAAACATAGCGATTTCAGCGGCTGAATATCGACGATTTTTTTATAGCAAAGACACAAACCATATATATTGAATTGTGTAAATCTTTATCTGTATTTATATACAGTGCAGTTCGCTTTTAACGATAATTGATACAACATTTTTTTCTTCACCCCAAATACATTAATTAATCATATTTTATTTTACTTATAAAAACAACATTGTTATTGTTATTTTTACAAGGAATATAGATATATATATATATATTATTTGCACTTGCACTGGTTAATTCAAACAATGAGATGGAGGGTATCCAAAAATTCGGCACAGCCGAATTTAATCTTTTTTATACCAAATTCGGCACATCGGACCTTAATGCTTCCACTTGTTTCGTCTATTTTGTTTATTGAATAACAGACAGAAACGTTAAAAAATATAATTTAACTGTATATTCCATTGAAACAAATTTACCGGGTAACTCTTTAAAAAACTTTTGAACTTTTATTTAAAAGTTCTTGTCAGGGTACTGTTTTTCTGTACCAGTTATTATTTTCATTTAAAAATTTCGTTTAAGAAAAAATTATTTAAACCAAAAAGTTAATGTTATTTTTAATAATTTGGCACTTAATTTTTGATAGTTAAAACAAAAAATGTCGTTTATTTTTACAGATTTCGGAATTTTTTTTATTTATTTATTTTATTATTAATAGTAAAAAGAAAAGAAAATCTTTTTATTTGACGGAGTTTGAGGTAATTTTTTAATAGTTAAAAATAAATGAAAAAACATTTGATTTAAAAGAAAATTGAGTAGACCTAAAATATCTGATAAAAGATTTGAATTTGAAAATTTGTTTCCAAACAAATATTTAATTGAATAAATTAATATTTTAATTGACTTTTAAATATAAAAATACATATTTTATTTTTGACATTATTCTGAAATTATTTTTCATTAACTGTTTGTTTTTAAAATACCAAATGCATTTGTGGTTAACAAACAAAAAAGCTTACACTCAAACACATTTAAATACAAACGTGTCGTTCACACACTTTTTTGTGTATCATAATTTTTTTGTACATAGTTATTTATAGCTTTATTTCTTTTTAATTTTCAATAAAAGTTTTAATTAATATTATCATTGCCGTGAAATGTGCAGAATCAATTAAAATATTAATTGATTCTATACATTTTTTAATTGAAAGCCGTTTTTAGTTTTTTCTGTGTATTGTGAGTGTAAGGAAACCAAGAGTCTTTTTAAAATATTTTATTAAAACAAAATAATATTCTTTTCTTATTGTTTTTTTTTTTTTTTTTGTTCATTTTCGTTGCAATACTATTAGCAAAAGTTTTTAAAAGAAATACTTTAAGCATCTTATTACAGTTTTTGTTCTTGTACGAAGCTGTTCATTTCTCTATGTTTTCTCGTAACTGGGTTTATGTATTTTATATTAGGGTGGTTCTTTTAAGTAAAAACGGTATACATTTTGGCATATTTACGCCTTAGTGTATTTGAAACGTTCATGGTCCGATCGGTCAAACTTTGTTAAATTATATACAATCGATAAACTAAGTTACAGCAGGGTATACGTTTGCGTATTTGATCATGAACTAGCAATCACAAATATAAAATATATATGTTTGATCAATGGTGATAATCCTTAACTTTGAGCTCATATATTAGTTCTCATTTTGTGGAAAAACTAGGTTATATGAATGTTTGATGTTTTGCATGGGATTGTCACTTCTTTCAAAACGTGTTCGAAAAAATATAATTTTTATTTTAAATAAAAATTATATCAAACTTGAAAATATATAACTTTACGACTTTTTATCAGGGATGGCAGGCAGTACCGCTAAAATACCCTTATCGATTCCAAACCCTTATCGAACTGACTATCATTATCCCTTAAATACTGTTACCGAAATAATTGATATACCGTTATTCATAAAATGTCGTTACCGATATAACTGAAATACCAATAATCTTAATAATACCAATAATCTTATCCACCCTTACCGATATAATTAAAATACCGTTACTGTAATAAAAAATAGCGTTATCCTTAAAATACCGTTACCGAATAATCTGGCAATATCAGAAAAAATAATCGCTGTAATTAGAGATATATTTTCCCAAAGTTTAATCATAAACTAGCTTTAGTCATTAGTATTCGGGCATACTGGGTTAAAATTATCGATGTGCATTGAAACTACCTGTAAAACTAAAGTAACGTTATTCTAAAAATACCGTTACCAAAATATCTGAAAAATCGTTATCCATATAATTACGTTAAAGAAATAAATAAAATACCGTTACCGCTAAAATATCGACACCGAAATAAGCAAAATACCGTTAAAACTAAAATACCGTTACCGAAATAAACGAAAATAGGGATACCCGCATCGAATCGGTTACTATACAAGCTTTTTATAAAATGTGAAATATTTTTTTATAAATTTTGGTGCCATCAAAAAAGACTAATATGTATATCAATATTATTTTTTTAGATAATTTTTTGGCAATTCTGTTGACAGGTTTATTAACTTTTTTTTTATTTAAGATTGCAGCCAAGATACTCGTATAAAAGTATTTTACGGTTTTTAAAACACTAAATTATTTTCATCTGTAAAAACTATAGCTGTCTAAAAGTATAATGGACACCAGAGATAAAACCCGTGGAAAATCTTCGGCGGTGGCGGCTCGAGGCTAAAACAGTCAGCGGCGGCTAATTCGCCTGTAGCCGCCAAAATATGGTCAGCCGCGGCTTGGGGAAAAAAGTGTCGGCGGCGACTAATAATCGGCTGAAGTTTAAATTTCTTAATAATTTTGTATGTTACAGCAGGTATAAAATCAAAATTTTTTAAACCGAGGACAAAACACATTCAATGAAAATAAAGCTAAATTAATTTTTGGTCTGCATACACTGTTGCCAAATTTTGTTCAAAATCTGACCTAAAAAATCATTTAAAATAGTTTGTAGTTTAAATTAACTGAAATTTTAATTTAACATAAACGATAAATCATTTAAAAAGCCGGTCTACTTACTTTTCATTTAAATCAAACGTTTTTTGTTATTTATTTTTAACTATCGTTTAAATGACTAAAAAATCCGTAAAAATAAAAGAAAAGTCTATTTTCAATTTTTAACGAGCTTTCAACCTCCGTATATTTACAAAAATAAAGCAAATCAAACATATTAGCTAGGTTGATACTAGTATTTCGATCTGGCTAAAGATCTCATTTAAAAATAAATGTGCAGAATTTAACTTCAGATCAGTAAAAATAAATGTTTGAGTCAGTTATTTGAAATTATTTCAGTTTTTTGTTTTCGTTTGTTTTTTTATACAAAATGTAGACACAACACTACATATTTATTTTGTTAGTATGGCTGTAGTATTTGTGGACAATTTTTCGATTTCTTGTAATTTCAATTGAAATAATTTTGTATATAAACAAACCATTTTAATAAAAACGGCATGATGTTTGCTAGGAAATGACCCTAACCACGTGTGTGAATACTAAGAAGACAATAATGGAGCAATTGGATGATTAATGTGTTTTGTTAAACCTCTGCCTATTATGGAGGCTCTAGCATTTATACAACTTCAGGCTCTGATGAGATCTTTAGCCAGATCGAAACACAAGTAAACACAAGAAACCTAGCTAATATGTTTGTTTTGCTTTATTTTTGTTAATATACGGAGGTTGAAAGCTCGTTATAAATTGAAAAAAAAACTTTTTTATTAAACTACAAACAGTAAACTACATAATATTCTGAGTGTAGATGATTTTTTTTTTTTAGCCGGAAAAGAGAAAAAATAGCTAAATTTTTGGAAAAAGTCGCTAAAATTAAAAAATAGGAATTATTGGACCATTTGTTAATTTTTTGGGTTAAAATTAGTTAGTATTACCAAATAAAGCTAAGAATTACAACATTTTACAGATATTTAGTCCGAAAATGCAAATAGTAAAAATTTGAATTAATTTTATTTAACTTGTAGTAAAATAAATTTTTAAGAAAAATTTAATAGTACTACACTCAGGGAACTTCTGCTGTAAATAATTGTAGTTGTTTGAATAGTATCTTTAGTTTTAATTGAAAAATCAGTCATTTGTAGAAGAAATTTAAGTTTTGACTACATTTGTTGTTCATTAAAAAAGCAAACCACATCAAATTACTGTACTAAAAACGATAGTCAATTTTATACTACATTTGTTGTTAATTTTTACTGGTTCAACAGTAAAAAAGAAAATGCAATGTTCGTTGAATTTAATGAAATGTAGGTATTCCTTTTTTCAAGTGAAATATCATTTGTTTTTAACTACATTTGCAGTGGTCTTTACCTACATAATATCCAAAGTGTAGTAATTTTTTGTTGTAGATATATTATTGCAATTTAACTTTTTTAAATCATATTTTATACATTTTATCCCTTTAATTGAAACTTTTACTAAGAAGCTAAGATGGCTAGAGTTTAGTGATTTGTCGCAACTTGTTAGAATTTACCTTTTATCTTTTTGTCCTTGATAAACGATTTATTAAAAAAATTGTTATTTATATAAATTCAAAACCATTATTTGAGAGCCAAGAATAAACATTTTTTCTAAAAATTATAAACACTAGTTTCAATTTATAACGAGCTTTCAACCTCTGTATATTTACAAAAAACAAAGCAAATCAAACATGTTAGCTAGGTTGATACTAGTATTTCGATCTGGTTAAAGATCTCATCAGAACCCGAAGTTTTAGAAAAGCTAGAGCCTCCATAACAGGCAGAACTTTAACAAAAAAAACCTATTATTTGAAGACCAAAAATGTTCTATTTATATATAAAAAATATTTAGTTTTTACTCTGGCTCAAGTAATATATTTTACAGTTTTATTAGATTTTTATTTTTCTATACATCGAGATAATTTTTATGTTAGTTTCAATTTATAACGAGCTTTCAACCTCCGTATTTTTACAAAAACAAAGCAAATCAAAGATATTAGCTAGGTTGATACGATCTGGCTAAAGATCTCATCAGAACCCGAAGTTTTAGAAAAGCTAGAGCCTCCATAACAGGCAGAACTTTAACAAAAAACCTATTAATCATCAATTTTGCTCCATTCTTGTCTTCTTAGTAATCGAGCATGTGGTTAGGGTCTTTTTCTTACAAGCATCATGACGTTACTAAACTTTGAAGACCAAAAATGTTCTATTTATGTATAAAAAATTTTAGTTTTTACTCTGGCTCAAGTAATATTTTTTACAGTTTTATAAGATTTATGTTTTTATATACATCGAGATTATTTTTATGTTAGTTTCAATTTATAACGAGCTTTCAACCTCCGTAGTTTTACAAAAATAAAGCAAATCAAACATATTAGCTAGGGTGACACTAGTATTTCGATCTGGCTAAAGATCTCATCAGAACCCACTATTAATATTCAAATCAGACTAGACTATTTTCTGCCTTTTTAATGCACAGGCGTCATCAGGGATTTTCCATTTAAATTGTATTATTATTTGTGTCTTATAATTTTCAGATTGTCTCTATATGATACATTTTTCAACAACCTGCCGGCTGTAAGAATCAAACCTGCGCTTCTTCTTACATTGCAAACGTAACAATAATAAGTCATGACCGTTTAATGATCGCACCCAAGTATGGCCTCGAATGTAATGCAGCTAATTGCAGTTTTCTTTCCTATTAGCTTTCCTTTATTATATATTATACTCAGAAGTGACAAACACAAACATTTTATTTTTAGATTTTTATTTATTTTGTAATATCCTTCGTCCCTATGCCACAATGTTACCACATCCTGGTACGTTCATGGAAGCATATGTTGCGTTTATGCTGAGACATCGCCACAGGGCAAATTCTGTAATGTATTTTAGTACAACGTTATTTTAACGTTATATAGACGGTCGCAATTAATAATTAATTAATATACATTTGACAAATTTAATTTAGAACGGTTGAGGTTAAGAAGAAAACTCCTATTTTTTTTTATTTTTGTCGTTCTAAATTGGGCAAATGTGACATTGTACGAGGGGTTAATACCGCACAGTATAGGAAGATAATAATAAACTGGCATATCCCTTTCAACTAGAGATGTCGGGAATATTCGGTTACCATTCGGTATATTCGGCATGTTTTGACTATTCGGCCGAATACCGCATACTAGCACTATTTAGAAGAATTATTCAGCAGAATTAAAAATCTATAATTTTTATCTAAAAAATTGTAAAAAATCAAGTTTCTCTCAAAATATTTTTCTTTAATATGTTGAACAAGGCTGCAGATGTCGATTTAAGGTGCATTTTAACCTGAAACAATATTATAGTCCAGTTAATATCGCCTATATATAAACTAGAGTGTATTTATATATACAATTTATATGGAAATGACTAAAAGAACTATTCGGAAAATATTCGTGCCATCTCTACTTTCAACTACAGCACCGGTTTGGTGGCAGTTGTATAAATTTCCTATACACTGAAAGAATTATATGCAAAATATTAATACATTTTTGCATTAAAGCGACGAAATTTCACTTTAGATCTTACATTAAAACTTTTCATTATATTGATGAAGTTTTTATAAACTTTTATGGAAACTTTCATTTTGTTCATTGAAGAAGTTTCATTAAAAACAAATTTCATAAAAATGATGTAGCTTTTTATTAAAATTAATAAATTCTTCATTCTCTTCATTAGTTTAGTAAAAATTTCATTAAAACTTGTGCAAGAAACTTCTCCCTGTGAAGTGCGTTTTAAGGGCTTCTTAGTTTATTTTTAATTTCAGTTATAATGATTTGGCACATTCCGTTTTTCGTTCCTCTTGCAAAATATTTACCACCCTATTGCACATATATCGCAACAGCTGTTGTGACTTAAAATGTTATCATTCACTACTAGTCCAAAATAATCCCAGTTGGCTTTACAATTTTGTTAAAACATTTATCTTCTCCTCTCTTATCTTTGAAAACGCGTGTGTGTTTGTCAATTTAACATTTAACCAATACATTCACATACTTTTACTAATCCAACCAAATATTTCTGCTTCATTTCTTTTCTTTCTTTTATAGGATAAATTACTATTTTCATTAATTTTGAATATAAATCTTATGAAATCAGAGGGTAAAATCGATAATGCCGAATGGATGTTTCTACTAACAGGCGGCATTGGCTTGGACAATCCACATAAAAATCCTACTAAATGGTTGGGCATACAAAATTGGAATGAGATATGTCGTTTATCAGAATTAAGCAATTTCAAAGGATTACGAGAACACATTGTGGATCATTTAGATAAATGGAAATCATTTTTTGATTCGGCCACACCGCAAGATAATATGGCCATACCAGATGATTGGCAAACGAAATGTACAATATTTCAGAAATTATTATTGTTGAGAGTATTTAGACCAGATAAATTAGTGCCGGCAGTATTGAGTTTTGTGGCCTCAGAAATGGGTCAGAAATTTGTAGATCCACCACAATTTGATTTGGAAGCCTCATTTGCAGATTCTCATTGTTGTATACCATTAATATTTATATTAACGCCAGGATCGGATCCCACAGCTACACTATTGAAATTTGCTGACGAACAAGGTTTTGGTAGTAATCGTTTATTTTCGTTATCCCTGGGTCAAGGACAAGGACCCATAGCTGTAAAAATTATAGATGAAGGAGTTAAGTTAGGAAATTGGGTGGTATTACAAAATTGTCATTTAGCTAAAAGTTTTATGCCTCAGTTGGAGAAAATTTGTGAGGGTATGGTACCAGATTCTACCCATCCCGATTTTCGTTTATGGTTAACTTCTTATCCTGCCGATCATTTTCCTGTGGTTGTTTTACAAAATGGTATTAAAATGACTAATGAACCTCCTAAGGGCCTTCGATCGAATATTGTACGTTCTATGTTATCTGATCCTATATCAGATCCTGAGTGGTATGAGTCTTGTAAACAGAATCAGACTTTCAAACAATTGATCTACTCGTTATGTTTTTTCCATGCTGTCATACAAGAAAGACGCTATTTTGGTCCCATAGGCTGGAATATTCCATACGAATTTAATGAAACGGACCTGCGTATAAGCCTAATGCAATTGAAAATGTTTTTGGATCAATATGAGGGAGTCAACTATGACGCCTTAAGATATTTGACGGGTGAATGCAATTATGGTGGTCGTGTTACTGATGATTGGGATCGTCGTACTTTAAAGACCATTTTAAATCGTTATTATTGTTCGGAAGTTTTGGATTTGGAAACACCATTCTATTTTGATGATAAACAAGTGTATTATATACCGGTATTCAAAGAAGTGGATAATTATATTAATTATACCAAGGAATTACCCCAACAGACTATACCCGCCATTTTTGGTTTCCATGCAAATGCCGATATTATGAAAGATCAACAGGAAACGGATATGTTATTAGATCATACATTGCTAACACAGGTGAGCTAAGAATACTGAAGCATGAACCTAATTTTGTATACCCTTCATTAGTGTGTTATTTGTGCCTTTAAATAGTTTTGGGGAAAAGTGGGATGTACAGGACTTTGCTGTTGAAACAAAGATTTAGACTAGGTTGAAAACGAGATATCGGAGTTAGGATATTCTTCACAACTCCACACAAAAAACAGGACTTACAATCGTATACACAGAAAAAACTAAAAACGGGTTTTATTAAAAATATATATTGAATCAATTAATATTTTAATTGATGATAATATCAATTAAAACTTTTAAAAACGAAAAAAGTTATAAATAACTTCTACAAAAAAATTTGACACTGTCAAAAAAAGTCTGTGACGATACGTTGGCAAGTGTGTTTTTGTTAATACTGCGTACGTTTGTATGTTTGTGTGTGTGTTTGTTTGTTTGTTTGTAAAATTCAAATGCATTTTGTATTTTATATTGAAAATTTTCTATTGAATCATACACTGTAGTACGAAAAAAGAATTTGTGAATTACATCTAAAATATTATATGTATTTATATGTTTAAAAGTCAATTAAAATATTAATTGATTCAATCAAATATTTGTTTAGAACGAATTTAATTCAAATCAAATATTTTAATCTATATTTTAGGTAGCTAATTTTTTCTGTGTACTACTGTATCAGGTCAAAATCCAGATAAAATAATATCTGGTTTTTATAAAATTATATCCAAACTGATACAATTATATACAAAACTGATACGATCTAATACAATTCTATCGGACCATAATTCGCAAAAAATGTACTGGGCATTTATCTAATTGCAACAGATTAGATTTAAACACATACAAATTTATACAATTATATGGACCCATATTTCGGATGAAACTTAATAAGATTACATATAGCGTCATATAGCAATTATTAGTGCGGGGGTCGTGGGTTCGATTCCCACCAGAGTCACTGGTCTGTTTTCGCTACAACGCGCCGAAGGCCCTAGTAGCCAGTGCTCGGTTATGGTAATAGTATATAATTTGTAATTATATGATTAATAATTAATAAAAACAAAAATAGATATGACTACATGAAGCTCCATATCAATTTTTTTTCAATCAGGTTATCAAATTTTTATATTTATATAAATATGTGTACACTGTAGTGTACAACGGTACTGAAAGGGGTAATTAGTGTTAAATTAAGATAAAAATAAAAACCAACTTTAAATTAAAAAATAACCATGCAACTTTTTGCAAAAAAACAGACATCGAACTTCAATATTTATATTTATAAAATAGTTAAATCTCGAATAAATACAAATTTAAATGAAATAAAATAAATTCAAAAATATATCCGGTAGAACTCAGACCTTATAATATAAAGTGTTCCAAAGTAAAACTTCAGATATGCACAATTTATTTTTGAAAACGGAAAAACAAGCAATAATAAAATTTTTTTTATAAAAATAATTTATATTTGGAAGTATCAAATGGGAACCTTAAAAACAATTAAATAATAAAAAATTTCGGAATCTGTTGTATTAAACTAATTATGCGATATGCATTTGTTAATACATTTAAATTCGTTTAGATTAGATTATATTAGACCATAGTGGCACTATGCACCGCGTCCAGAAGTTGGTATTTTGTGCTGCCAGCGAATACACCCTATAGGTTCAGGCTCCCTACGAAGCCAACTATCCTACCAGGTGAACAGTTCCAAACGTCCGATGGCGTCACTATTCGACCACCAAAATAACGCACCCTCCTGTCGGAGAGCCTCGGACATTTGCAGAGAACATGCTCAGAGGTCTCGGGTTCCAATTCACAAAACGTGCACGTATCCGTAGAGGATCGTCCCATCTTGTACAATTGATACCTAAGGCCACAGTGTCCTGTGAGGTAACCCGTTACGGTCCTTAGTTCGTCCCTCGTCATAGACAAGAGTTTCCGCGATCTCTCCCCAGAGGGAGATATAAACAGCCTCGCCTGTCGCTGTCCAGGCGATCTGGCCCAATAGGCCCCAAACTCCGACTCCCTCCATCTTCTGAGCCTCTCTCTGACATACCCATTGGGTACGCCACAGAAGGGTTCCGGGCCAATGAATTGTCGACGAGCTCCGCAGTTGGCTAAACAGTAAGCCCGTTCGTTGCCCTTATGCCCCTCATGGCATGGAACCCAGCCCAGTGTCAAGGAGTTGTTAAGTCTTAGACGATTTAGAGAGTCGATACATTCCTTAACCAGACCAGACGACACATCTTGAGCCCTCAAGGCACCAAGTGCAGCCTGGCTGTCAGATAGAATGTAGATCGTGGCCCCACGTGTCCTCCTCCGCAGACACTCTTCCACAGGTATACATATAGCGAATGGAAGTCCAAATTTAATAATTAAAGAAAATAACGTTGTAAAAGAATTTCCAAATTTTGTGAAAGAGTTTAAGACTTAAAACAATTCTGCTACTAAAATGTTGTTCAAAAAATTATATATAACTTACACACAAAAAATTTCCAGAGGGAATATATAGAAAGCATACTTAGTAAAATCTTTTTCATTAAAATTTAGTGCATTTTATAAAATTTTGCTTAAATTATGTATTCCATTGTGTTAATTTTGTATTTGCATTAGCAAAATTTTCCTAAACTATTTTCCACGTGACAAGTAATTTCATACGCTATGCAAAATTACTTAACAAAATGAAAATGATTTTGAACATAGTTTGAAAAGTTCTGTAATGAATTCCAACAAAATTAAAAATTTGAGACAGGAATATCAAATGGAAATATGAGCAATATATCAGCAAGGCAAATGAAGGAACCATGTACTTAAAAATTTTGCAAGAAAAGTTCTGCTCGGCACTGTTCTTTCTTTACGGAAGTGAAGCGAGTGTGGGCGTTGTGGTTAGCGCGTTGGACTGTTACACAGATGGTCCCGGGTTCGATTCCCGGTGACGACAGCATCAATTAAGAAAAAAATATTTATGAGTTTTCTATCACTTATATGTATCGCTGCGCCTACCTTCGGTGTACCCATAGCACTTAACCCACCGAAGTCTAAGTAGTCTAAAAGTAGTGAACATAGTTACGTGTTTTTGTTGGAGAAAATACGAGTTCAAAAGCACGTAACTATCGTAACTCTTTGAAACATTAATAAAAAAAAAAAAAAAAAAAAAAAAAAAATTTTTATATAAATAGAACATTTTTGGTCTTCAAAGTTTAGTAACGTCATGATGCTTGTTAGGAAAAGACCTAACCACGTGCTTGATTACTAAGAAGACAAGAATGGAGCAAAATTGATTATTAATAGGTTTTTTGTTAAAGTTCTGCCTATTATGGAGGCTCTAACTTTTCTAAAACTTCGGGTTCTGATGAGATCTTTAGCCAGATCGAAATACTAGTATCAACCTAGCTAATATGTTTGATTTGCTTTATTTTTGTAAATATACGGAGGTTGAAAGCTCGTTATAAATTGAAAATAACATAAAAAACTAATATAACTGTAAAAAATATTACTTGAGCCAGAGTACAAACTAAAAATTTTTTATATAAATAGAACATTTTTGGTCTCCAAGTTTAGTAACGTCATGATGCTTGTTAGGAAAAGACCTAACCACGTGCTTGATTACTAAGAAGACAAGAATGGAGCAAAATTGATTATTAATAGGTTTTTTGTTAAAGTTCTGCCTATTATGGAGGCTCTAGCTTTTCTAAAACTTCGGGTTCTGATGAGATCTTTAGCCAGATCGAAATACTAGTATCAACCTAGCTAATATGTTTGATTTGCTTTATTTTTGTAAATATACGGAGGTTGAAAGCTCGTTATAAATTGAAAATAACATAAAAATAATCTCGATGTGTATAAAAACAAAAAACTAATATAACTGTATTAATAAATTATTATTTTTATTCCAGAAATGAATTAATCAATCCACATTTAGTAAATCTGCATTATTTGATTACCAAAATTGCATTTATTTTTCAATATATAACATTTTTTGTTTTTTCTGTAAGATAGTAAAAATGTTAGTTACGTGTTTTTGCATTTCAGCTGACGATCTGAACTTTCCGTAGTAGTTAAATATTGGCAGGTAAATTTTGATTGTTTTCTATTTGAAAAAGTCCAATAATTCAAGGAAAATTTTTTACGAAAATAGTTTGTTTAAATACAAAAGTATTTTAATTGAATTTACAAGAAATTCAAATATACAATCATCACAATCATTGACTATGTGTCATGTTTTTTAATCACACACAAAAAATTTTAAATATCAAAATCAAACTAAAAAAAATCGTTCCCTTACGTTTTGTCCGTTAATTATTGAAGATTGTTTTAAAAGACTTTTTTTGTTGTTTTTACTACTTTTATGTTTAAAAATAACATTTAAAATGGGTTGAATGTACATAGAAATTTGTAGTCCTTTTTAATTGTATTTTCAATTAATTTAATAGGTATATTGTGTGTGTATACGCATTTTCTTTAACACATATCCAAATATTTTTTTTTTGGCTTTAACACCTATCCAATTTTCTTAAAGATTGGAGAGAACCCATCGGAAAACTCCCCTTGTAAGTAAAACTAGTGGTTTTTATAAGAATTCGGAGCACATGATGGAGGGTATGTCATAATATGGGGGCCATTTTACATCACCTAGACCATAAAACATAAAACTGCATTGAGACTATCTAATAAAAACTTTAGATCTGCTTTACTAAATCTTATATACGAGTTAATATTTATCATTACACAATATTTTACTTCATCTAATGCTCTCAAGGATCGAGTGGTAAGTACATACTTTGAAATATTTTTGAGAGCTCTAACATCTTAACAATTTTCTATTCTACTCTTTAAGGATTTACATGAAAAACGGGTAAGTATTTCACATACCACACCAAAAATGCTTTCAAACAATATAATAAATCTCTAATATTCTATCCATTCGCTTATATTACACTGCCCTTACCAACATTTAGTTACTCAAAAAATCCCAACCTTTTTACAAAGAAACATTATCAAAACTTTATCCTGAAAATCTTTCCCTTCCTACCTGTCCCACATGTCCTGAATTTGTTTCCCTTTACTATACACATAAGGATACTTCAGCAACAGCTGATGATGAAGGCGAGGAAGGAGGAACTAATCGTTTATCACCTGAAGAGGTTGTCATAAATGTTGCTACCGATATTTTACAACGCTTACCAAAAGATTTTGATCGTGATACGGCCTTGCTACGTTATCCCACCAGTTATCATCAGAGTATGAATACAGTCTTGGTACAAGAAATGGTGCGTTTCAATGCGCTGTTGATTACTATACGCTCCAGTTTAATAACTTTACGTAAAGCAATTAAGGGTAAGTGACAAATTAAAACTTTGTGTTGTAAAAGGATATTGTGCGGCAATATAATAAATGTCATGAAAAGAAATTGTTCAAAAGTTTTAAAAAAAGGATGATAAATTATGTATTTGAAATATTTTTAATTAGATTCAAACTTAAAATTTCCTAACAAGTTGGTATGACTTTGATGGCTTTAAAATATTTAACATAGTCATTTAATCAAGGAGGCTTACCATGCAACAATTTATTTTGAAGAAATAATTATCAAAGAACTTTGTATCGTAATACAGTCGTTTGTTACTTAGTGAAACTCAAGATTTAAAGGAAAACTTTTTTGTGCACTCATCTTTAAATTCTGGGTTTTCTTGTGAGACTTTCGTCAGACAATCGCGGGTTCCGAATTGAGAAACTTGTCATTCAGTCATTGGTTTCGAAAGTAATGAAACATCTCAAGTACCTAGAAATAGATTTTAGTTGAATTTAATGAAATGTTAGTTGTTCTTTCTTCAAGTGAAATTTCATTGTTTTTGACTACAATTGATGTCGTCCTTACCTACATAATATCCTTAGAGTAGGCATTTATTTCAAAATCGTGAATCTTTAAATGAACTCTTGGCCGTTTATTCCTAAACCCAAGTTTGCAATTAAATCGTGATTCCAAATTACAAATGTCTTTGTTACAATCCTGGGAGCTGCATAATTGTTATTCTTTCGTTAACCTAAGTCGCAGGCTTAAATTACAATAGCGTGATTTTTGCTTAAACTTGGTCATTCAGTTTGAATTTGTAAAAGTTTTCAATAATAATTTTTTGGAAATAAAGAAAAGAGAAGTCATTTAAGAAGTATTCACAATATTTTAAATGAATACGCATTGAAATAAATTGTTTTTATTCAAATAACTAAAAAATATATATTGCTTAAAAAGCATTTTGAAATCTTCATATAAAATAGATTAATTAATTTCTCCGGCATCGTTTTCATCATCCTTACTATATTCCAAGTTCGGTTCTAGTATCTCATTACTCGCTGGTACCGGTACTGAATATTTAACTGTAGGATCATAAGAAAATGATACTTCAATGAAACCATCAGCCTCATCGTCATCATCGTCATCATCAATATCGTTGATTATAGGGTTTCTCTCAATCATTTGTTCATCGGTTTTTTCGTTAAAGTGTACCGAAGAATCTGTTATTTTATCATGAGTTTTGGATGTAACTAAAGTGGAAGTATGAATTTGAACTGTTTTGTGATCTGCTGTAAGAAGTTCCTTTTCATCTGCAGCCTCATTTTTATCAGTTTGTTGTTGTTGTGCTTCCTCCTCACATTCTTCAGTTTCTTTAGCTATTCGTTCCTCTTCATATTCTTCTTCAAAACCCTGATGTGATAATGGCATTTCTAAATCCCATGATTCTACTTCATTTTGAATTTCATCCATAGTTTCACTACCAGATTGTTGATGAAGTTTTGCAGAGATTTCTTCTACAGTCTCCGCTTCTTCTATTACAAAATCATCTGAAGATGTCTGGTTATAGATAGGAGTTTTAGAAAAATCCCATACCTTTGAAATTTTATAAGTACTAGGTATGACATGCACTTTTTGTGGCTGATATTGAACTTGAGGTAATTCATAATCATCCATATGTATTAAAACACGATCTTCTGATATTTCATCGGTATCGGCTAGCAATAATTTTTCAGTATTTTCCAAAATTTTGGTTATTTTGCCATTGGAAAGTTTGGGTTGGGAATCCAAATATCTAACTTTAAACGTGTCATTTCCTTCAGAAGAAACATTTCCCGAAACATCCGTATATATCATATCATTTTCAAAACAAACTAAATCGGTATGAGCTCCCTGATCGGCTACATTTAGGGGCTTTTTCATATCAATTTCAATAATTGAGTCGGTGGGTATGACTTTATCAAAGACATCATCTAGTATATCTTTAACATTTTCCAATGCCACGCGTTCATTTGGGGTATGCCAACGCCTGCCCGGTACTGCCCGACGTATGACTTTTCTTAATATAGCCATAGCCTCATGTCGAGCTTTGGAACATGTACAAAATCCTGAACATTCACAGTCAGAACTACATTCAGTTGAGTTAAGATATATGTCATTATCTATCAAACGATCCACAAAGTCACTAGCTAGGGAAAAGGAGATATCATAAGGTTCCAAACAATTATAAACATTGGCCAATATAACGTCATTGATAATATAGTCAATACAATCATCTCTTTCCAATCTATATAATATTTTCTCCTTATCGGGCATAACAATATCTTTTAAAGCATTTCTTAGAGTATAATAATTAAGAGGAGCTTGTATCTCCCGAAATGACTCTAGCCATCCAGCAATTTCTTTGTCTAAATCTCTAGCCATAGTTGTAACAAAATCTTCGGCTTTTTCGGTAGCATAATCTTTTATATCCGTATCCATAATGTCGTTCATAAACTTTTCAGCTATATCCTTATTAACATTATTACACTCTTCATATAATTGCTCATATTCCTCACGCAAAAAATTCTCTTTTTGTCTTAAACCCGCTTCGGCAGCCTCACGATGCCATCTCTCAAGTTTGGCCATCATGGTGAAGAAATGTAATTTACGTTGTTCTTTAACACGACACATTTCTTCGGATAGAAATCGCATTAGCCATCCTATAGTATGACCTTCATATGAGCTTATTAGGGTTTCCAATTCTTCACAATGCATTTCTTTTTGTAGCATGTCCCTATTAAGACGTTCCGTTTCTTTTTGTTTACGTAATTCCTCCAAGGCTTGGTTGTGTTCAAGTTCTTCCTGTTGAAATCTAAATGGGGATGTTTCAGAATCCGACTGTTTGGTTTTAATATTAATAAGTATTTGAGTAGCGTCAATTTCTTCCTTTATTTTAACTTTAAGCGCATGATCGTCCTCGTCTGGATAATTTTCATCTTCCTCTTCTTGGATTGTAGATTTTAAACTTTTAGGCTTTAAACAAAAAGGTGTAGACTTTGTTTTCTGGAAGATTCACGTAGAGTCTGAAATGGAAAGAATACAAAAGTTTAGTTTACTTTTAAAATTCTCTACGACAATCGTATAATGAGTTTATGACCCTATTAATCCGCAATATTATTTCGTTCGGAAACCAGTTTAAACAAGAGTTTGAAATCTTGTCAATATATCATTATTCATTATCATAGGATCGAAATCTTATTTAAACATGTGAGAATCACTTCTCGGCAGATAATTTCACCAGAAGTGATTGGAAACGGGGTTGAGTTAGGTAGTTTTAACAACTGAGGATGCTCTTCACAACGGGCATCTTCCTGTACGCAGAAGAAGCTTTTGACAACGTTAATATATCATCCATCATTGATGCCTTGTGAAGAATTGTGGACAGGTAATATGCTTAAGATGGTGGGGAGCTTTGTTATTAATGGAATTCGCTACTCGATGAGGAGAACGGGGATCGAGGGAGGTCAGGGTGGTCTTAATCTCCAAAGCAGGAAAAATAAGTCACTGAGGATTACAACATACCTATTCGCCTATAGTTTTCATCGAAAGCGCCGGTAAGGGAATTTCACCCAAACACCTTAAAGGAAGGTCGGCGGAAACAACTTTGAGTGAGGTTGTTGGCACAATCGAAGGTGCTCCTTACGACTGTCAGTATGTGTTGGCATTTTCCCTGTACGTGGAGGAAGGTACCAACAATGTGAATATAAATTTGATGAAATATATTTGGCGGCAAACAGGGCTATCTACGCCAATGATTTTACATGAGATATATTTACTTTAAATACGATTTTTTTTTTGAGTGCTTTTTCTACTTTTGAGTTTACCCTCGTACCTTTTTAATGCAAATCAAAAAATTTTCAAATCCGGCTACGTTAGCGACTAACGAAATTATTCGTGTGTAAAACAAATTAAATTCCTTTTTCTCAGATGAGTATGGTGGTCCGAATTCGAAATTAGAAATTTTAAAATAATATTTAATACCGTTTTTCCTATCGCGAAAAGAAGCTTTTGAACAAACCATTTATTTATTTTTTTATAATTGCTTAAATATTGTCGTTTTTATGGATTTTTAAAGCTAGTAAGCCCCTTAAGGAGGCAAATAACCTAGTACATTGAACATAAACTTTTCTGGAAGAGCCATAGTCATAGACTTTTGGGAAGAGATGAGGTCTACAGCTGTACATATATTATGCACTGTATGTTCAAGGAAATTATTAGACCAATATTGGCCTATTGGGAACTTGTGTGGTGCAGGGCGTGTGAGGGGTACAGTAACATATGTATATCTGTTATTCGGAGTGGTGAAATCATATGATATATCCCCTACCAAACCAACTGAAAGAAATAAAAAATATAAAACATTTCTTGCAATTGTAGTTCAAAAAATATCAATTGTAATTCAGCTTTTCCATTTAAATTCAGCTTTTTCATTTGAAAATCAGAAAATATCAATTGAATATCAGAATATCCGTAGAAAATGTAATTTGAAATTGAAACATTTCATATCAATTTCATTTATTATTTTCTGAATTTCAAATGATATTTTCTGAATTTCAAATAATATTTTCTAAATTTCATTTGATATTTTCTGAATTATAAATGATGTTTTCTGAAATTAAAATGGTATATTCAGAATTTAAAATGGAAAATCTAAATTTAATTTTTTCTAAATTTAAAATGGAAATTCTGAAATTCAAGTAGTGTTTGCTGAATTTCAAATGGAATTTCTAAATTTTAATTGAGTTGCAAAAGGTGTAGATAAATCACTAATCAAGATCTCCAGACTACTAAGAAATTATTCGGCGTAAAACTTATTGGTTGAATTGTACTTTTGTAAGATTAAAATTAAAAATTCAAAATTTAGTTAAAATGTTTTTAAAATACCTTACATTCACTTTAGAAAAAATATTGAAAAACTAAAATCAAATTTGAGCAAAAAGTATGTAAATGTTACTGAAGTTGATATCAAATGAAAGGTATTTGGAAGACATATCTAACTAATTTCATTTTAGATATAAGTGCGAATTTTGAAAATTCTTAATTTTTATAATTAAGGTCACCAAAATGACGCCTTATACTAATAGTTTGGACCTCGAATAACTTCATTGCGTAGACTCTAGCTCTTGAGCCGGTTTATGAAAAATATAATTTTTAGATTTAATCCACTTAAAAAATCTTTTAGGCCATATGAATGCTTATATTAACAAATATTCAAAAAAAATATTTATTAAAACACTCTAGTGACCATGTTTCTGGATTTTGGCATGACGTCGCAAATAACAGTAATTGGTTAAATACTTATTATCTCCCATATAAAATTTGAATTTAAGTACTCGTTAAATTTTAACGGAACTTTCATTAATTGGACCTAATAAATTTTATTTTCGTATTAAAAAATATTTTTTTTTTTAGGAAAGTTTAATAAATTGAACCATTATTATAATAAAAGCGGTTTCCGTTTTTTCTGGAAATTTAACCAATAATATCAATGATTCGGTAATACCTATACCGAATAAAATACCGGTTCCAAAACCGAAATAAATAATGAATCTTTACTAAACCCGTTATTCGATTCAGTTGCCAACCTTAGTTAAAGTGCTGACGAAAAATGTTGAGAAAAGTTTAAGAAATTATCCCACCTCAGAAGCTTGGGCTGGATCCGCCACTGTGTTTCATGTTATGGCTGATGAGTGTACGAGAAATACCTCTGGGGAGGCGATGTAAAGGGCCTTAACTGATTGTAAGATGTCTTGTACCCTAACGCCATCAGTCAGGCAAACATAAGTCCTAGATACATATACCAACCAAATCGTTAGGCATGGGAACGATTTGGTTGGTATACGAGGAATCGCCCTGGGTAGGTGGCTGGGTGCAGACGGATTTTCTAGTTACTCTGGTAGAGAAATTTGATGTGATAGAGGCCATATCGGATCGGAAGAAGAGGCAAAATTTACTGCCTTAACTGTTTGTAGGTATGCTTATGGCCCACTGCGCGATAAGTCGAATAACAGTTCTCTTGGGCCACTCCCGTGCGTATTACTGTAGAAAAAGAGTTCAGGACCTGGATATTCTGCGAGAATTGTCTTTCAGGTGATTTCGATTGTTTGAGGTTGAGGTGATTTTGATTGGTTTAAGTTTTCTTGGATAGTTTTACCATGTTCATGTGGGGGAGACTATGGAAGTCACAATGAACCTTATGTTCAGATTTATTGAACCATATCCTCTATTCAAAAATAATTAACTCCTATTCCTTATAGCTATATGACTCAGTAACCTTTTGTGAAAGACCAGTCTATTAAAATTTACGATATTTAATACTAAAAATCGAGATTTCGAAAAAGTCTAAAGCTTTTGAATTTGCTCCAAGACATTATATAGAAAATGTTCATTCTTACTGTTACTTACCCTCATACTCTCATAGAGTTTCTTTAGATTATTTTCCGAACAGAAATTTTGTTCAACTTCCTGTAGTACTTCTTTAGGCTTTGACCATTCTCTCAACTTAGCAAATGGACACTTTAAGTGTTTATAATCCATTTTAACAGCTCTCTTCTCCAAATCATCCATACGCATATTGAAACCTTTTCGAGAAGCGGTAAAATGTCTTCTATTCGGATTAACACCATAACGCATTTTGGGAGCATAGAACTCGGAACTAGGGTCACCCAGCTCTTTGGTTATATGTTCTTTACGCCATACTCTTGGTTGTTTAGCATGTTTAATCTCTAAACGTCTTAAAGCTCTCTCATATTCAATTTCATTTTTCTTAAGCGCTGCTTTTCTTTGGGCTTCTATGATTTCACAACTTTTTTGTATTCTAATATGAGAAGACTTATGCATTTCTTGTTCTCTTTTATCAAACATACGTATTAAAATCTCTAATCTTAACATTTGACATTCTTGTATGTATTCTTCTCTTTCTAACCAATGTTCCCATTCAAAAGCTTCTAAGATATGATGATGTTTTTGTAATTTAGCTTGATCTCTAGCTTCTTCTAATTGTTTGCGAAAATTCTCTTTCAAAGCTTTAGCAAAAGCCCAACGTTTTCTAGCTCTTTCTAATACCTCTACCTCGTATAAACCAGGAGGACCTTCTCCCGGTAAAATGGTGGGCAATTTAAATATTTCTAAAGTTTCTAATTCATCTGGATCATTTAATACTCCCGGTAAATAGGGCAAAGTTTGTGCGGAGGATTCTCTGTAATTAAATATTACAAAAATTTAAAAATATTATTCAAACATAATGTACTTATATATTTTTAATGTTTCTTTGTGATTTACAATCAGTCATTCATATTTTTTAACATAACTTCCACATGACTAGATTTCACTTTTAACCCTCCTCTTCCTAATCTCCAACATTACCATCGCCTGTATCATCAGCAACATTTGCCATCACTTTAGCTAGGAGCAATCATCAGTTATGTATTTTACATTATATTATTTTATCAGGGTAATTATGTAGCTTTATTTAACATTATCTTTTAGTTTAATGGCCATTCTTATCAAAAGACTAAAGATGATGAAGATGACGACGACGACGACGATGATGATGTTTTGATAGAGTAGTTTTTAAGGGTAATTTTAATTTAAACAAAGAACTTTCTGTTTGATTATGCGTCGAGGGAGGATGCTGTTTGAGGAGTTGGGGTAATCGCTTTAAAAATATCTTTTAATGTAAAATGTATTTATTTAATAATTTATGGTACTATGTATTTGCTTCGAGAAATAAATTGTAAAATGGAGGTTTGTTTTGAAACAAAATTAGGAAAAAAAATAAGAAAGGGATTGTGCTAGCGTACAGCTATTTTGAGCACTATATATAAATGTTTCCTCAAGTAATCTGGCCAGATAAAACAATTTTTTTAGATTAGCTTCTTTTCGAAATTTTTAAATTAATTTATAGTTTTATAAAGCCATTTATCTAGTCATGAATACTTTTAAACATTGCTTTCCACTTGATCCAGCAGTTAAAGTATAATGGACCGTTTTCGGGTTTCGTATAGCCTACATCTTCACTAACCAATTAAGGTTTATTTCTTGAAAATCCATGAATAAAATCCAAAGTTATAGCCAAATTGTGTCCATCACTTTTTATGTCATCATTTTTTATGAGACACAACACGCAAAATTACCTAATATGAGTTAAGAGAAACTACATAGCGAGATTTCCAATTATGCTATCTCTCAAAATTCATCGTAACCCAAACAAAGTAAATCTGTATATGCGTTATTCCACGTCAAATCGAACAAATTTTGGCATCACGATTTTTGTTTTCTTTGATATTTGGCAGACATATCGCACTTGATCAACAAGAGGGTATTAACTCAAAATTTTTAAAATATCACTTTTTCAAGAAATCAACTAACAACATCAATATCTATCTGTTGTAAAAATTTCAACGAATTCCGATTACTCTTTCATCTCGAAAACCACTTTTGAGACCATTTTCATGATAATGTAGTGATTACCTTTAGTTCAACAAAAAGGTATTATTTCGAGTTAATATAAAAGTTCAAATAGAAATGAATCGTATATTTTCATAAAAAGGTATTATTTTGATTTGAGCCTTTATTTATGTTTAAAATAATCAACTGTTTTATTTATATTTGGTTGTATTTTGAGTTGATACTGTTTTATTGATAAAATTTGTTTTATTCTATAAATTTAAATCGATAAAATTTCAAAAAAATGGTATTAACTCAAAAAATTGGTTTTTTTATTGCAATGAGTGGTACAATTTAAAACAAAAAATTGTATATATATTTTCAAATGTAATTTGCTTATTATGATATGTTTGAATTTTTACATTCTGTTAAAATGTGGCCATAAACAGTTTTATGACTCTACTGAAAATTTTAAAGTTTTGAGTTAATACCCTCTTGTTGATCAAGTGCTATATAATCTTATTTCAAATATATTTGCCACGTATTTAAAAAAAAAATATTTTTTTAAAGAGTTATTTGTGCTTTAAAATTTAAAAAACCATGAAAAAGTTCTGAAATGCCGATATTTAAATTGATGTATTTTAAAAACTTGTAGGTCGATTTTAATGGTTGATTGCTTATTTTCATGGTATTGTACTCTACTTTTAGTAAATTCTTACTTGCAAGCATGTTTGTAAATTAGCTGAAATAGTCCCTTACAAACCTGCTGAAGAATGCTATGATTTTTATGGCGAATTCCCACTAGGAAGTATTACTTTTGTGCAAAATAAGCACGGATTTTAGCGCTTATAAAAAGTTGTAATTTCATGGCATTCGGTAAGATCATATTTAATGTCTACATTATTACGACTAAAAGTAATACACAGAAAAAAACTAAAAATGGGTTTCAATTAAAAAATTTATTAAATAAATTAATATTTTAATTGATTTTGCACCTATCACGGCAATGATAATATTAATTAAAACTTTTATTGAAAATGAAAAAGAATAAAGCTATAAATAACTATGTGCAACAAAAATTATGATACTGAAAAAAGTGTGTGAACGACACGTTTGTATTTATATGTGCTTTTGGCAATGCTGTATTGTTTGTGCATTTGTGTGTGTGTGTGTTTTGTTTGTAAACTACAAATGTATTTGGTATTTTATACCGATACTTTTTACATTAAACATACAGTATATGAAAAATAAATATTTGTACTCATCACATGATGCCAATATGTATATCAGATGAAAAATAAAAATCTCTGCAATCCCACTATAATTTTGTGGGAGTCGTAATATTTCACAGAAAAAAATTTTAAAAATGTACTTTAAAAAGTTTTATCTTCCAATATCCTTGATTATTTTAAATAAGTTCGTCAAAAAAAAAAAAAAAAATATGTTAAATATTTGTCTGTACTGGAACACATACAGAAATTTCAGACTTTTTTAGTTAGACTTTATTAGTTAGCAGTAAATATTTAGAATCATTTACCAAAAGTAGAGTACAAGACCATTAAAATAGGCATGCAACAAATTTAAATATTCCTTGCCACGCATGGCAAAATCGATTTTCGTGTTATACAGGAGATAGGTAAACGCGTTGGGGAGGTTTTTAAAAAAGATTGGCCAAGCCGTACTAATTATGAACCAGGAAAACAAAACGTCTCATAAGCCGTGGATACCGAAATCGTTTTGTAACGTGTGTAGCACAATATTATACAAGTGGTCACGTGGTAAAAAAGTATGTTTTTAATTTTCATTGCCAATGTTATGGAGAGAGCCGAAAAATCATGTAGATGATTGTTACTTTTGCTTGATGAATGTCGTCTAAATGCAAAAAAAGTAGCAAAATATAAATATCCTGAAGTATCATCAGTGTCTAAGCCAGTTCCCCGTGCAAACAATAATCCTTTGCCATTTTGTCCATGTACGAGTGCAAATTCCATGGAAACTTCTACTTCATCACCGACGAACAGATTAAGTGATTTTAACATGGAGAAAAACATTTTCTTGCCACCTCTTCACATGAAGCTTGGCCTTATTAAAAACTTTGTCAAAGCGCTCGACCGTGAAGGACCGGCTTTTGAGTACTTGACCACATGGGTATCATTTCAAGATGTTGTTCACAACTTTCTCGGTAACAGCAAATCCCCGGATTTCAAGCAGATAATCGACAGTTTTTTGCAAAATTATTGCAAGATTGGAGCTCGAATGTCTCTCAAAATACATTTTCTGCATTCCCATCTCGAATTTTTTCCTGAAAACTTGGGTGATACAAGCGACGAGCAAGGAGAGCGACTTGGTGTAGATTTGGCGAAAATCGAAAAACGATAGCAAGGATTTTTGGACGAGGGCATGATGAGCGACTAATGTTGGACTTTAATGCGTGAAACAGATCCCAAACAGTACAAGCGACTCAGTTCGACTGCTCTTCATTTCTAATTTAACACTTTTTAATGAATAAAATGGAGATTAATTATCAAAAGTTGTGAAAAATATGTTTATTTAATATCTCGAAAACTAGAACCAGTATCAAAAAACGGAGTGCAGATTTGGATTCAGCTCCCCAAATAACCTTAGAAACAGGCTTTGGTTGCTTAGATCCAAAACCGTGTATACTTTTGATATCGGCATGTCGAAACATTTTCATGTTTTTTTTTTTTTTTATTTTTTAATCACAAATGCCTAATTAAAAATACGAGTCAAATATTTTTGAAATAAGATAACGTCTATCAATTTTCAAACCAAGCAAAAATCGTGATGTCAAAAATCGTTCGCTTTAACATGGAATGACTCATATGAAGAGTTTCACAAATTTTCTACATTTTGTAGCAAAATGTTTTAATAATTTTAGTTTGTGTGATATGAATAAAATGTTGTGTGTGTGTGTGTGTTAGCCAATGTTTAAATACGCTTAATTCATTCGTGTTAATCATTTATCTTT
Source organism: Delia radicum (assembly GCA_021234595.1). Taxonomy (NCBI): domain Eukaryota; kingdom Metazoa; phylum Arthropoda; class Insecta; order Diptera; family Anthomyiidae; genus Delia; species Delia radicum. Next base: position 66,468,623 of record CM037854.1, on the reverse strand, counting down.
AGAGGCGTAAAACTTATGGCGGTTTTAAGTTTCAAGCAAATTAGAAATATTAAAATTACCGTTTTTGCTTGAATTTGAATAAAGCTACATTAATTTAGAGATCTCTTTGAATTTCAAAATATATATGTATTACACCATTAAAAAAATACACTCATAATATTTTAACAGTAACGGATTGTAGTTTATTTAATTAGGAATCAGTAAACTTTGTTTTTAATGAATATTCATTACAAAGAATTTTTATATTTTTAACTTATTTTAGCATTTATAAAAAAAAAAAAACAAACTACACATAAATATTGTTTTTCTATACCACTTATTATTTTCATTTAAATTTTCTCTTCACAAAAAATTCTATATTTGAACCAAAATGATAATGATAGTAAAACTTAAAGAAAAACAGTTGTTTTTAATAATTTGGGAGTTGATTTTTGATAGTTAAATAATATAAAACACGGATGTTAAAGTTGGTACAATTGTACTTTTCTTGGTACATTTTGACCTTCTAAAGTACCGTGGTACTACCGCGACTCATTTGGTACAATTTTAAAATTTTTTATTTTTCCCCTTTTTGAATTTTTAGTATAGCAAAAGAATTGATATTGTGTCCTTTTTCATTGTATTTATTCGTTTTATGTAACGATTTGACGATTTATCATCATTTTGAGGATTTTGTAGAATAAAATTGACGATTTTTCACAAAATTTATCTGGTAGTTCTTTATGCGACTGTTATTGTTGTGTATAGAGCTTTTACATATATTGAGACTTGTTGCAGCCAACTTCAATTTTATTTTGAATTTATTAAAATTCTAAAGAAGTGAAAATTAAATTAAAGAACTTATTTATAATTATATGTAGAAATGGATTTCGATGAAGTTGGGTACGATATTACATATTATCAAGGTATTTGAAAGTTAATTTTATTTTTTTGTAGAACAAGCAAGCAGACATAACCGTACCTTGTACCATTTCGTAAAGATTGAGCAAAATTATTTCTATGGCTAGATAAAGAAAAAGACGGAAAACTCTCTGTAAAGTTGCCATAATTGGTGGTAGACTTTTTTGTACCTTATTTTATTCATACATACATACATACATATAATGTATGTTATTGTTAAGTTTTGTTTTTTTTTGTACGATTTAATTTTGAAGTACTTTTTTTTGTTGTTTTAATAAATTAAAAAAAAAAAAATGGTACCGTGAAGGTCCAAAAAGAACAATTTTTTTTAGAGGTTGTTACAAAATTGAAACCCCCATTTAACATCCCTGAAAAATCGTTAATTTTTACGGATTTGGAAGTTTGTTTAAATTTTTTTTTTTTTTTGATTTTAATAATAAAAAAAATAAAATATTTATTTTCACGGATTTTAAGGTTATTTTTTTATTAGTTAAAAATAAATGAAAAAAACTTTTGATTTAAAAGAAAAGTGAGTAAACCGAGTTTTAACTTTATGTTTAGTAGTTTTAAAGTACATACTCCTTAAAATAGTTATATCAAATTTTATTAAAATATATGCAACTTGATCAAATTAGATAGACCAATTTTTCGAATCAAATTGTATCAGATGAGATCCTATGGAATCTCATGCGATAAGATTATCTATGCCATTTTTCGGATCAGCTATATGATGTGATAATGAATAAAAGTATATATTAAGTTACACCAAGAATATTAACACAAATTTATTTCATATCTATATATATAAAAAGAAGTATACATTTTGATTGTCACTCCATAACTCGAGAACGGCTGCATAAAATAAAAAATGGCTGAATACGTTTTGTAGAACATGCAATAACTATGGTTTTTAAAAATTTTAAAAATTGTTTAAAAATATTTTCGTTTGGTCCAGATGTGGTGATTTTTCTGACCATTAGTCATTTTCATATAAATTGTGTGAATATCAAACATTTTTGCTTTGTTACACAGCATTGCTTGGATACGGGTACTTTCTTCTTCGAAATATCAATCCACCACGACTTTGTAACGGAACCAGACTTTCAATGAAAATAAAATTTGAAGGCAAAACAACGTTTGTCGGGTCAGCTAGTTTCATATTAATAGTAACATTTTCATAAATATATTCGAAATTTAACCTCGATGTAGACACTCAAAATTCGAACAAAATTTTTTTTCCATACATTAGAGTAGCCTAAAAAGCAGTTTTTTTTTCTTGCTCCCCGCTCATATTATGATACATTGGGTGTAAAATATAAGATCTGCAAAAAAAAACTGGACTTCTATTACGTAAGGCGGCTATGCCCTTTTAACTTTTAACCTAAAAATGTCGTTCTAAAACTTTTTAAACAATGAGTTTTCGTTAAAAAGTGTTAGTAGTGGTATAATGCAAAATAAAAGAAAAATAATTTTTCTCCCAGATACTTTTGAGCTACATAAGAAAAATCGTGATATTTTTTGCGATCAAAATCAAAATTTTGTAAAAAAAAATTTTTAAGGCCACTTATTAATTTTTCTGAGGCGATAAATTTCTTGGCTACTTTTCAGCTAATTGAGTATTAACTGCAGATTTAGCAAAGGTTTGGCTTTTTAAAAATATATTGTCTATTCCATGACGAAATGACAAAAACCTTACAATGAGATATTTTTTAATATTTTTTATGTTCTGTCGTATATTCTAGAATGCAATATAGATATTTTTTTCAGTTTTTAAACATACACTTAGAATATTATGTTAGTAAAGACCGCTGCAAATGTTGTTAAAAACAAATGAAATTTCACTTGAAGAAAGGACCACTTACATTTCATTAAATTCAACTAACATTGTCATTTGTTTTTGACTGTTAATAAAACGAACCACAAAATAAGTCAAAATAAATGTTTGGGTTATTATTTTTACTTACAAAAACAACAAACCAGATAGTAAAACTGACTTGTTTACACTTGTTTTTACTACAAAAATTATAAAAAATATTACCTACCAAACAGTAAAATATTTAGTTTCTACAGTTGTTTTGATAAGTACTTGCAGTAAAATTCAAAATAAAAAACCTTAAATGATATGAAATTAGTAAAATTTTAACAAAATATTTTACATAAAAAACAACAAAATTTCAAAAAAAAAGTTGTTATCTATAAAAAATATTTGCATACACAGATAGAATTTCTTGGACGAGTTTTAATGAATTTTTTTTACTAAAATAATGAAATTTTCTTCACAATATGAATGAAAAATTTCTTAGACTTTATGAGTTTTTAATGAAACTTTATAGTTTTAATGAAACTATTGTTAATGAAACTTTTTCTTTAGTATTATGAAATATTTAATAACTGAAATGAAATTTTTCATTAAATTCTATGAAATACTGCATTAATTTAATAAAAAGTTTAAATTTACGAGTTAAAGTGACATTTCATACATCTAATGCAAAGATTCATTGATATCATGCAGACAATTCCCTCAGTGAATACGAGTTAAGTGAAAAAGCCGTTAAAAGTAAAAAAACTCTTTCAAAATAATAAAAATATACATAATTTTATAAAAAAAATTGAAAATCGGAAAATTAAACTTGAATGGAAAATTAACAAATATATCAAATTGAAAAAAATCTTTAAAATTGGAACAAACTTCGGTAAAAAAAAATAAAAATTATTAACATTAATCGCCGAAAAAAAAAAACGCTAAAATATATTAGTATATGACATATAAAATTGCAAAAATTAAAAAAAAAATCCTAAATTCAAAAACATTGCTTAAATAAAATTTAAAAATACCAAAATTAAAAGAAAACTATAATACTTCTTTCATACGTAACCCTAAAATAGAATTTTTTTTAACTTTTTGACATAAAATTTTTAAGTCGAAAAATAAATAAATTTCTAAGCTACTAGTTTTCGGTTTAATATGAACTAGTGCTGGTAAAAAAATGAGTAGTGTGTATCGAGAATTTGTCTTTTTTTGGTTAATTGATAACACTGTGTGTAATTTTTTAAATCATGGCAAAATAACCATATACGGACACCACTTGATAAAAGACTAAAGAAAAAGACCCGTGTCTCCCAATTTTTCCCAAAGTCATCACCTTTTTTGTTTATGGGCCGCCAAAGATTTGGGGCCTCGGTATCATTTTCGCAAAAAAGTGATCATTTTCTCAGGCTCATATCTTGCAAACCTTTCAGAATTTCGATTTACTCTCTATGGCAAAGTTGTAGCTCTTGTCATAAAGAACAAAAATTGCGAACATATAAAATCAAAAAAACTTCACCTTCCAGATCAAAATCGCAAAAAACTTAAAAAAATTCGATTTTTTTTTACCTTTTTTCCCGTGTTCAGGTCAATAGGTAGCAAACCGTTCACAATTCAAGGAAACAATCAACTACAAAAATTTACCTAAGATCTCAATAAACAAATTTTTAGAACATATAAACTTCCTAGAGATGATTCTTAACACTGTTTAGGTAGCGCGCAAAAGTGAAAAATTTTTTAATTTCATTTTTTTTTCCTTTTTTCTCCTGTTCAGGTGCATAGGTAACAAACCCAATTCCCATTAAGTTTATATGTTCTAGTCTGTTTCGAAAGACAGAGTATGAATCTGTTTTTAATATCAAAAACTATCTATTTTATACGAACTGCCAAATTGAAATAAAAACTTGTGGTATTAGAGTTGCTAAATAACAATTTTTAAAAAATTTATAAATATACCAACATTTTCAAATAATTCCCATAAATAAATCAAACAAAATAAATATTCCTTATAAAATTATTAAAAATATATATAAATATTAACCATTAAAAGGCGTACAAATCGTCAAAGTTTTAATTTTAATTGATTATTCCAACACTAGGGGGCTCGACTAAGTTATCAAAATTACAGAATATGCTTAAAGATATATCTTTCTACCAAGTTGTGTGAAAACTAGCACGAAATCAACACATTGTAAGAAATGGGTTAATCCACAATATGTAAGATGTTGGCGAATTTAAACTACATGTTGAACGAACATTTTTTATTTCTTAAATATTTTCCGATATGTCCTTACCCAAATCATCATATCATTTATATAACTCCCGTCTGCCTTATATTTTTAAATATTTCTTAAAAAAGTGAATAAAGTTAAAAATTGTTATATTTTAATCATTGTATGGCAACCCTGGAGAAAAAAATTTAAAATCACATTTATAAACAAGACCTTTGCCTATCACATGCTTTTTATTGCGTTGTTATAACGCATTTATATCAAAAGCAATAGGCTTTTAAATAGAGTGTCTTTGAAGTTACGCTGGAAAAAATGACGACTTCGGCTTTGGTCCAATCATGTTTTAATAAACCCCATGCAAAAAAAATCTATAAAAAATTACCTATCAAACAGTTACGCTTGTTTTTACTACAAGTATGAACAAAAATGAACCACAAAACAGTAAAAATGACTACATGTGCACTTATTTTTACTACAAGTATAAACAAAATTGAACCACAAAACAGTAAAAATGACTACATGTGCACTTGTTTTTACTACAAGTATGAAAAAAATGAACCACAAAAAAGTAAAAAAAACTGCAATTTCATTTATTGATAATTTTTTATTATTTCTTTTCTATTGTTAAATAAAAACTAATTTGTACATGTTGTTTTTAAATACACATATAAAAATATACAATTATATAAGAAACATAATGAAAATATAAAGAAATAGTATGTAATTATTAAATTAAAACTAATTTAATAATAATATACGTACGAACAAGTCAAAATAAAATAAGTTCAATGAATTCTACAAAAATTAAATTGGCATCTCACAAATTTTGTTCAAAAGAGATTTGATTTTGTAGACTTGTAGAAAAATTATTTTTTCGACGAAAAATATACTTTTTTGTATAAGAATGAATGGTGGTTCTCCACTGTAAAGATCAGCCTGAGCATCCCCTTCTACAAATTTGATTGTTGCTAATTGAGATTCAGCTATTGTTGGTCTTCCAACATCTTTTACGTGCCTATCAGGCTCCATGAATTATGTATATTATTACGGAATCTTTAGAATCTGAAATGTACAATAAAATTTAAATTAAAAAAATAAATTTCGAAACAGCGACAGCAGCGACAGCAACACTGCTAAAAAGTTGGATATTTTATCTCTTCGCAATAATTTTTTTTACAAATATTTTAACAGTATATTAAATTTTGTATTTGTAAAAAAAACTTTAAAAATATAGCGAAAGGCCAAAATATAGATGTTTTTAAAACATTGCGTGACGTGTGTGTCGCATTAAAAATTACTTACTTTGGTCCAATTGGCTCCACTTTTGCTTAGCTTCATTCCAAATGGTTTTAAGCCTTAAATCCTTCAAATTCATGGTTATAAAAGGTGGCAATATATTCGATAAATTTGACCAATTTGTGTAAAAATTATTTCCTTTATCGGGAAATAAATTATCAAAATCTATACAAATCTGTAAGAATAAAATACAGTGTTAAACATAATGTGTAATTTTTTTTAATCGGGATGAAACAAAATATACAAAAATTTTTTTATCTGGCACTCCCCTCTGCAGATTGGATTTTGTTCCTTCTTTTAATTTACACTGCAGAGTGAAGTACATCAGCATTGTGAACTTACCCTTATGTATACAAAATATTAACTGAATTCGCCAACTTCGGAATAATATACCGGACTGTTTGGTGAGTTGTATGTCCACAATGCAATTATCACATTTTCCAATACCATATATTTGCATTTAAGCAACAAATGTGCTTTAAAAATCAATTTCCACAAAACGATCTATGCCAATCTTATTTTATGATGATTAGAACGGAATATCCAACAAAACTCATACAAATTTGAAATGCCTTTGGAAAAAAAAAGATTTTACATATATTTTAAATTATATAAATTTTTTGAAAAAAAAACTTACCTAAATTGATTTTTCAACCAGAAATATGAATAAAAAAAAAAAGCTCACTATGATTATTATTACTTTTTTAAATGCAGTTACTTTGTTTCATTTTTTTTTTACACTTAAAAAAACAAATATGAGTTGTAAAATAAATCATCAGTAAATGTTGACTATAGGTTTGCATTTAAAATTGCTTTACGTAATTTTGATCGAATTTAGACAATACTGAAAAGGTGTATAAAGCACATCTCATATGACATTTACATTTTTCATATAAATTAACCCATTATATCCCAGTTTAAATTTTTTTATTTAAGAAAAAAGGGTTTTATTTCAGAAAATGGAGTTAATAAGTAAAAAAAACATGTACTAATTAATTCATTGCCAAATCTCCGACATTAAATTTTCAATATAGTATGAAATTTTAACACTTTACACATCGGATTTAGTTGAATTCTAACATTTTTAATATTAACTAAAAAAAAAATATATTATCTGAAGGGCTAAAGAATTATTTTTTAATTGTCAAAAATAAGACCGTTTAACCCATTGAAAACTAGAATCTTCAAGTTAGTTTTTTATCGTAAACACCTATTGCAAATACTATTACATAAAAATTGTTTCACAAATGTTTTCTTCTATTATGGAGGGATATAAAAATTGCACAATGAGATCAAAATATAAAATATAAAAAAAAAGTTTTATCAATAAAAACTAAGCGCTTTATAAATTTTTACAATTTATTGTACAACCTTACAATGTGACATATTAACCAAGTCCAAATCTGCTCTTCATTACTGAAACTTGAATATGCAATTTTTTTTGCGTGTACGAAAATATACAAGTGTTGCGAATTTGGTGCTTTGCTACAAAATTTGCTACCATATCGAATAATCAAAGCGTCATTAAAATAATTGAACTCATTATTTCATATTATTCAAACAAAATTTTCTGAATTAGCTAAGCGTTGTCAAAATCAACCGATATTCACGTTTTATTAAAATTATAAAGTTAATTACAAAATTTCGGCTTAGGCTACGGTTTCGGCCGAACATTAAAACTTGCCCGAAGTTCGGCTACGGCTTCGGTGTAAAAAGTGAGTTCGGTCGGACACTAATGATAATGAAAAACGAGTCACGCATACATTGTCGACGTTGAAAATGTTTAAAGAGTAAATTGTTAAATTTTGTATGGGTTTTCGTAACACGTAAAGAAAAAACAGGACCGATCATTATTAGAGATGACACAAATATTCTGTTGATATTTGGCGTGTTTAAATTACTCAGCAAAATACCGATTAAAAGCACTATTCGGCAGAATTATTCGGTTAAAAAAAAATATTGGAAATTGCCGAAATCAGGTTTTAGCTAAACTTTAAACACATACATATGTATATAAATTATCACTGGAATTCATCCATTGAAACTTTTCATTAAATTAATGCATTTTTTCCTAAATTTTAATGACAAATTTTAGTTTTTTTAAGTTTTCACCTTCGAGTTTTTATTCTCCCAGAGTTGTATTTGAATGCGAAATATTTTACCGAAATCGTTTTCTGTCCACAATAGAACTCTGAAAATATCGAGTAGTTACTTTTAAGTATCGAGTTGCGGGTTGAAGGCGTGTTCAAAAAAAAACCAAAAAAGTAAAATAAATATAAAAACCTAAATAAATATGAAACAGGAAAAAATTATTTTTTTCTATTATAATTCATTTAATGAAAATATTTCATTAATTCAATGAAAACTTTCTTTGGGAACTTTGTAGTGAACAAATTAATTTCATTAATGATTAAAACAACGAACAAAATTCTATCAGTGTTTTCTTTTATTCATTATTTCCTTTAATATAGTCGGTGCTAGTTCGCTAACTAATGCTGGAAAGGGTTGAATTAATTTTCATTAAATATCAAGTTGTACATATCAGAGTTGAACTAAAAATGTCCGTATATTTGCAATAACTAACAATAGAAAAGAAAATAAATTAGATTTTATTCAAAAAATATTTTACTACAAGTTACAATAATGTTATTCATTTTTGGTATTTTTTTTTCAAGGCATACACAAATTGACTGTAAAAAATAAATGTAACGGATTGTCTGTAAATTTTTGTAACTTGTTTTTCAAATGACTTACAAAATTAGTTGAAATATAATTTTCTTCTATAGATTAATGATTTTTTCACTTGAAAATAAAAACAATGTATTACTACTCAAACAACTAACAAATTTTAATGCAGAAGTTCCCTGAGTGTACTTAAAAGTCGCGATTATATTCCCGATTTTATTTGTTTTTAACTTAAATAGGCAATAAGTAAAATTTGAAACCAATATCTCAAAAAATAGGCTTCGTAGATCATGTTAACCCTCTAACCGGCAAGCCCGCCTCCAGGTGGGGTATTTATATTGGTCAGAAATGCTCCAAATTATTGTTTTGTAGCAAGAAATGCAGCTATCATTTTTTGTGTTCATGGCACGGGTTGGAATCGAAAAAGCTTTAAAGTTAGAATTCTATAATATTTCAAAAAATAAATATTTGGAAATGAACACAATTTTTAAAAATCATTAAAATATATTTATGCTAAATAAAAGCCGTTGATACTTAAAACATAGTAAGATTAAAGCTTAAACTTTTCAAAAAAGCTGCAATTTTGTAGCAAGGACATACAGTATTCCAATAATATACCTGTAAAGGACATCGACTTAACTTGAAAACGTACACTCAGGGAACTTTTGCTTAAAAAATATGTAGTTGTTTGGATTGTAGTACAGTTTCTTTATTTTTAATGTAAATGTAAGTCATTTGTAGAACAAATTAAGTTTTTTTCTAACTTTGTAGTTCATTTGAAAAAACAAACCACATCATATGTTGTTTTTGTTATTTAAAAAAATAAAAAACAAAAATGTTTGTTTATATTTCACTACCATATATGGTTCATTTTTACTACAATTCTGGTTTATTTTTTAAACATTAAAATACAAATGACAATGTTAGTTGAATTTACTGAAATGTAAGTCGTACTTTCTTTAGGTGAAATTTCATTTGTTTTTAACTACATTTGCAGTGGGGTTTACCTTCATAGTATTCTAAATGTATGGGCGGGTTTTTATGAAATTTGCCATTAAGATTATATTTAGTAATATTAGCCTTTAAGTTTAATCAATATAAGTTGCAGTTTATGGGATTTTTTTGCTTAATTTCGCGTTTTTCGAAAAACTAAAATCGCCATATCTTAAGTAAAACTTATTCACTTTCATGGATTACTTTTTGAAATTCGCTCTAAACCTATTTTGGAAAATATCGTCTAAAATAAGCAACGAAAATAATTTTGGTAGAAGAACATATTGTTTATTTTTCGTGCCATACTAGTGGTATACAAGTCATTGCAAAAATGCTTAGGCTGTTTGAGGAATAATTTACATATTTCAAAAATGTATAAAAAAAATCGATGGGCATAAGAAGACCTAAATATTTTTTTTGCTACTTGAAATAAGAATTTCATATAACTTATACCATAAATTGTATAAAAAGTTGTCATTAGGGTAGTGCCAACTTTCGGGCCTGGGCGGGCGTAATAATTATGATAAGGAATCCAAGAAAAATTGGTATATTTTTAAGTCTTAAGATATGCAACGAAACTTGTTTTTAATATGTGTTATTTGAAAAGTATTTGAGTCCAAGGCAAGAACGGGTACACAGCTAGTTGAATATAAAGTTAAATTACCGAAGAAATATATGTTTTATCTTTTCTGGCTGTTATTCAATAAGCAAAATAAACAATAAAAAGGACTTTCGATATTAGTTAAAATATTCAGTTCAAATTTTCTATTTAAAACAAACAGTTGTTATATTATTGAGTATAAAAATAAACGAAAAAATCAATTGTTTTTTTTTACCGATTTTGTCGGTATATATCAGTTTGACATTCCGTTTGTAACGTATCGACATATAGTTCTTAGACCCCATAAAGTATATATATTCTTGAGCCTTGTTTAATTTGAACACTATATATCGATGTCCGTCTGTCTGTCCGTTGAAATGGCGATCACAGCGCGAAAACCCAATACGGACTGCTGATTTTTACCTAGATTGATTTACATTTTCCCGAAATGTTTGGTATTGAAAATGAGCAAAATTGGCCGAGCGATTCAAAAGTTATGAGTAAAAATTTGAAGACACCTCTAAATTTTCCAAACAAATTTGTGTATAAGTAATAAAGGGTGTCCCAAGAAGAGCGCAATTTTTAAGTTTTAAATAAAACACAGATATTTAAAAAAAAATCGTGAAACTTTATTATATCGTAAAGTAGACAGAATGAGGTTATGTATGGAACAATATATCGTGCAGATGGCCGCCGCGGCTTTGCTGGCATGCACGCGATCTTTTAATGAAATTTTCAATGACCGTTTTGCATGAATGCTGCGGTATTTCATTAATGCAGCGTCCAATTTCTCTTTTTAAGGCTTGAGTCGTCGTCGGCTTATTCGCGTAAACCATCGACTTCAAAAAACCCCAAAGAAAAAAATCTAATGGTGTTAAATCGCACGATCTAGGCGGCCAATTCTGATCTCCAAAACGCGAAATAACACGACCGGGAAATGACTGATGCAGCAATTGAATTGTTTCTCTGGCTGTATGACATGTGGCGCCGTCTTGTTGGAACCACATGCCCTCCACATTCATTTCTTCAATTCTAGGCAAGAAAATTCGCTGCAAAGTGGATTTGGAGACACCAATTTGCTGAGCTCGGTGTCGAATTGAGGTGGATGGATTTTGAGCGACATCATCAAGTACAGCTGCGACATTTTCGATCGATCGACCTGGTCGATGGCGCGTTGTTGTCTTTACATCACTAACATACCCAGTTTCGGCAAATTTATCCATTAATCTCTTTACAGTTTACTTTTGGAGCATTATTGTGACCCCAAATTGATCGCAATTTGCGAACTGTAGCCGCAAAACTTTCACCATTTTGGTAAAACAATTTCACAATGAGAATGCGTTGTTCATTCGTGTAGCGCTCCATTTTTACTAACCTCGTACCTTCTACTAGCAAACAATAACAATTGTTCAAATGTCAAACAATGACACTTCGAATGTTGCCAGATCTAAAAATTGCGTTCTTCTTGGGACACCCTTTAGTACAGTTACATGTTAGTGTCTGGTGTATAAAATAGTATGCATATTTTTTATCAGTCGCTTACATGTGAATACTATTTTAAATTCCCCTAAAATTTTTAATTTTTTTCACCGCACAATTTCTTTCTCACCTCGCAATTTTATTTTCACCTTAACATTTGTTGTTTTAATATTTTGCTGTTGTTTCATTCGGTTCATTGCGGAGGGTATAAATAAACAATTGGGATTTTAAGTTAATTTAATGTAGATTTTTAGTAAAAAATATTGTGAGTGTAATATTTACAGACACATTTTGCTACAATTAGATATGTAAACAATCTGAAAGATTTGTAAAATTACAATTTTTTTTTTAACTTTTACAAACTTTTTTCTTGTTAATTTTGTCGCTTCTAATATGGGAGATATTTTTACCTTAATTTTAAGATTTTGATAAGATGCAGTTTTTGAACAGTCCCGGGTTACAACCAGAGAACGTATTTTTTTTTAAATCTCTTAGAAATGTAGATTTATTAGATTATGTATAAAATTTAATAAATATTTTATTTGCCATGTCTACACTAATTTAAAATTCAAAAAAAAAACCCAAGTACAGTGCGGGTAGTTGATTGAAAAAGCTATAATCATCCATCTTTTCTAACCCTCCTTCGAAAATTCATTTGATTATCTATCATCAACAGCTTAAATATTTCAAATTAGTTAAAAGCATTTAGGAAAAATGTTGTTTTGTTCATAAATCATAAATACAAAACATGCTTCCTCATATTCATATCCTTGTTTTCTGATTTTTAATATTTCATGTGAATAATGAACTTACCGGTATAAAGTCTGAGTGGCACGTGTTTTGTTGTTGCCAGTACGAGGCAACGGCAAATCATGACAATCTAAATTCATATTATTATGGCCATCGTTCAGTTGCAAGTGTATAACGTTGAGATGTTTCTTAGGTTCAAAGTATTCAAAATCAGCGGGTTGTAATTTACATTGACTGGGTGATAGTAAAAATTTATCGACTTGTTGTTGGGCACGATTAGCTCCTGTTTGGAAAAAAGAAAGTTAATAAATGATGATTAGGGTTATAACTTTTTTTTTGCAATAATCAATTTTTACCTATACGTCTAGGTATAGGCCATACAAAACTATAAAGAAATCAAATTTAATTTTTTCGCGGTTTTTAAAAAAGTTCCCGCATAAACCTGTTTGAAATTTGATAAAATTTTTTTTGTTAGATTAAATGCTAATATTTTGCTAAAATTTTGAAGTAATTCGACCATCACAATGATTAACGATCTTAAAGGACATAATCGTTTTAAAATTTGACGTGTTTTGAGGATTTTAATTAAAATATGTTGTGCAATTATTTTCGTCCTCTAATGCAACTTTAATGGCAAAAAGATGTTAAAATGCATTTTTAGACAATATACTTTATGCGGAAGGGGTTTGCTTCAAAATGAACAGAAAAAACTATTTTTATTATTAACTAGCTATTTGTACCCGGTCTTGCCCGGGACTCAAATACTTTTAAAATATCATATATGTATAATAATCAAATTTTTAAAAACTTGCGATTTTCTGCAATTCCGTATCTTAGTTATTAATCATATTCAGGAGCCCCCACCACCTAGACCGAAGCCACCTCCCACATTGCGATGTGGCCTGTTTTTATCATATTTTAACATATTGTAAACATTCCTAAACCTACTAAAATTAGATCCTTTTAAGAAACATCCAAACTGGACACTTTATATATCAAAAGTTATCAAATTTAAACCGACATATATTGAAAAGTAGCAATATAAATTGCAAAAGTCAATATTACACCATGCAATTTTAAATTTACACACAGAGAAATAAGGTGCCAACCGAATTGAAAAGTGTGTTTTAACGGTAACAACTTTTAAATACAGTTAATACAACAATATCTACATTATATTTCTGAGTATTTTGAGTATTGCAACTACAATTCAGTTGAATTAACCGAACTTTGTTCTGAAAACTAATTTTCAGTTGTACCAACCCACTGAAATTCTTAATAACCGAATTTAAGTCGTAGTAACCGAATTCCAGTTGGCAAATAGCTAAATTTTTTCTGAGTGTATAAACAGTTGGCCTTTAAATGTGTGTGGTAGCTCATAAGTATTTTTTTAATGCTGTTTTTTATACAATTTTGTGAATAATTTTATTTTATGAAAATGAAAATTATTCAAGTTCAAGGCCATACTCTATATTTCTTTATTAGAATATCGTCCTAACAAATAATCTATAGAGTTTTTGTTTTCAAAATTATTAATTGACCACTTTCAGGAATGTGTTGATATATCTATTTCGGGAATTTTCTAGGTTCCCATCTTCAGAACACATTTTGATTTCTGAAAAATGAACAATTTTGAGTTGAGTCAATTTTGAACTAGGTGAGCAATATGAGCTCGAAGTTAAAGATTATAACCATTGATCAAAAAATAAATTGAAAACTTGTTTGTTATGTGCAAGGTCTACCTTTGGTACGTATTCAATACACGATTTTTGTTTTTTTCCTCCTTTTTATTTTCACTCTTCTTTTGTTTAAAAACAAAAACAAAATGTAAAGGGGGAGTAAACAAGACCGTACTTTGTCTTTTATACAAGTTTGATATAATTTTTCTTAAAAATAAAAATGATGTTTTTTCGACCTGTAATTGTGCAATGAAAATGAAAATTATTCAAGTACGAGGCCATACTCTATATTTCTTTATTAGGATATTGTCCTAACGAATAATCTATAGAGTTTTTGTTTTCAAAGGTCAAAAAAAAAACATAATTTTTATTTTTAATAAAAATTATATCAAACTTTATTTTATTTATTAAAAATTTCATACGACTAATGAAAAAGTAACATTAAAACTCTTAAACTCTTTCATGAAGTTTAAGAAATTTTATATTCACATTGTGTAGAAAACTTCATCAGTTTAGTGAAATAATTTCTTTAAAATCGTTCAAGGATTTCTCTCTGTGTAAATATTATTATTATTAATATTATAGTTGTAGTGAAATACGTTGAAAAATGAAAATGTGTATGGAAACCACCTAAAGTTTGTCCAAGAAAAATACACGACGACATTGCCTGGGATTTCCATCATGTGTAGTAACTTTGAGCGAAATCCGTTAAAAAATTTAAAAAACTGTTAGAGACCATCCAATAAAAAATTAAAAAATCACAAAAAGTGGGCGTAAAAGTAGGCGTTATCTCTGAAGAGTATGTAACTATCTTGCCTGGGGTATGAGGATCACATGTGTCAGTTTGGAGCAAGTTTCAGTGAGAAAAAATTGCTTTATCTAAAGTGAAATAATTTATACAAAAGAATCTAAAAAGCATAATTGTGAAAAGTAAAAGGTGACGTCCGCTGAGGTATGTACCACATGTACCAAGTTTGATTTAAATCCGTTGGAAAACACACATTTTATTATTAAAAATTTTTATTATTAAAAATCGAATTCATATTAGTTTTGAAAAAAGTTGGCGTGGCTGGTAAAATAGTACATGGCAACCTAGTATCAAGTGTTCCAAATTTCAGAGAAATCCGTTAAAAATAAAAATTTTTATAGCGAACAAACAAACAAACAAACAAACAGAAAATAAATTATATATATAGATACAATATTGATACGTGATGGTGGCGATAGCTAAAAATATTGCATAGAAACAGTTAAAACCCTTATAATAATGGAAAAGAACAATATTGGCGATTTTTAAAAAAAACTTACCTCCTGACAATCTTGTCTGATGATATGAGTCTTCACTAAACATACTTATGCTATCTCCCTTATCAGCGGCAAATGTCGGATTATATTGAATTGATGTGGTACTACTACGGTAATAATGTTTAACTGGATTTGCTGGTTTATTATCAACAAACATGTTGTTATAGTTTATACAAATTTTCTCCAAACTTTTTCGTGATACTGATGTTAAAGTTTTAGATTTACAATTAAGTTTTGCTGCTGTTGTTGAATGTTTGCCTCGTGTACTGCCAATAACTCTGTCGCTTAAAGCATCTCTATTATCGGATGGCCGTGCCATATAATTGCGATTATTTAGATAATTGGAATTAGTTTCTCTATCTCTTAATATTCTATTCCGATGAATACTTAATGGCATTGCTGTGTTTGTACTTTCCAAAAACTATTCGTTTAAAGTTAATGTTTCAGTATATCCTTTATTATCCTTTTGTGTGCTTGTTGTTACCAAATTGGGGATTCTTTTCGGAGAATTTTCAAATGACCTTAATTTTTGTTTAACCTTTTTTTTATGTTTTTTGTTTTGTTAAGTAGTTTATATCCAATATATTCAAATTACTGAAAAAAAAGACTATAAAATATTTAAATTTCAATTTGTTTTAATGACATTTTGTATAAAGACTGTTCATGAAAGCGTTTTTATTTGATTTTCAAAATATTTCAAGCCACTTCGATATATGAGAGTAATTTGATACTCCTCTTAAAAACATAAATTAATAAAAATAGAGTTTTTTAAAAAAGACTAAAATATTTAAATTTCAATTTGTTTTAATGACATTTTGTATAAAGACTGTTCATGAAAGCGTTTTTATTTGATTTTCAAAATATTTCAAGCCACTTCGATATATGAGAGTAATTTCATACTCCTCTTAAAAGCATAGATAATTCAAAATAGAGTTTTTTTATAGGGTTGTCATTTATTCGGGCTTTTATTTTGGTCGAATAAACGAACAGACAATTTTTGATCGAACGATTAAATGATTAATTTTAAAAAATTATTCGATTAAACATACGAATAACGAATAAAAATTGTTTTAAAACCACATAAATAATTAAAGTATTTTACACCATCATCTCAAAATTTTATGGACTTTAACATCAATTTGAATACTAAAACAATACCAATTCTAAAAGGCAATACTTTTAGACTCTAGATAGTAGCGCCAAAAGATTTCTCTATCATACGAAATTTGGCATCAACTCTTGATAAAAAAATTAGTTTTGAAAATCATTAAAAAGTTAAATGTATATCGGCTGTTATGTATATCGAGCTGTTAACATCTAATTTGTGTTACCGTAAAAACTACATAAATACAATTCACGGCTAAAGTGCTAACATGCTGTCTTGGTAATATAGCAACATTTTGATAGTTTTGTACAATTTAAACTTCAAAATTCATATTATGTTTCAACGATGGCACACTATCTGTCAATTCTTTTATATTGTTTGCTTAAAAGTCAAATCATATAAATTTAAACATTATTTGAGTGACCATATCTTGGAAAACGACCAATAAAAGTTTTAAAATTTTACTTATTTCTTCATTTTACTTATGTTTACTATTAGTTTTTATAATAATTTTTCCCAAAATTGGCAAAATTTCGAAAAAGTTTTATTAAAAGAACTATTTTGTTAACATTTTTTTTCAATTATTCGTTTTGTTCGCTTAATCGCCAAACTGTATTCATTTTATTCGTTTTTCGAAAATCATGTTTTTTAAATTGTTTGTTTGAAATTTCTTTTTGTTCGTCCGATTAATCGAATAATTTTTATTAGAGTGACACTACCATTTTTTTCGATTGTACACTATCAGTTTTTATAAAATTTTTCGCAAAATTGGTAAAATTTCGAAAAGTTTTATTAAAAGAACTATTTTCGTTTTGTTCGATTAATCGTCAAAATGTATTCGATTTATTCGTTATTCAAAATCATGTTTTTTAAATTGTTTGTTTGAAATTTCTTTTTGTTCGTACTATTAATCGAATAATTGTTGTTCGAGTGACAACCCTATTTTTTTAGTTGTTTCGATTTCACACACAAGACTTTTGGTAAAATTTTGAAAAAGTTTTACTAAAAGAAATATTTTGTAAACATTTTTTTTCAATTAATCGTTTTGTTCGCTTAATCGCCAAACTGTATTCACTTTATTCGTTATTCGAAAATCATCTTTTTTAAATTGTCTGTTTGAAATTTCTTTATGTTTGTGCGATTAATCGAATAATTTTTATTCGAGTGACACTATCAGTTTTTTCGAATGTCCACTATCAGTTTTTATAAAAATTTTCTCAAAATTGGTAAAATTTCGAAAAAGTTTTATTAAAAGAACTATTTTCGTTTTGTTCGATTAGTCGTCAAAATGTATTCGATTTATTCGTTATTCGAAAATCATGTTTTTTAAATTCTTTGTCTGAAATTTCATTTTGTTTGTGCGATTAATCTAATAATTTTTATTCGAGTGACAACCCTATATTTTTAGTTGTTTCGATTTCACACACAAGACTTTTGGTAAAATTTTGAAAAAATTTATTCGCAAATCATGTTTTTTAAATTATTCGTTTGAATTTTCTTTTTGTTCGTGCGATTAATCGAATAATTTTTATTCGAGTGACACTATCAGTTTTTTTCGTTTGTCCACTATCAATTTTTATAAAAATTTTCTCAAAATTGGTAAAATTTCGAAAAAGTTTTATTAAAAGAACTATTTTGTTAACATTTTTTTTCAATTATTCGTTTTGTTCGCTTAATCGCCAAACTGTATTCATTTTATTCGTTTTTCGAAAATCATGTTTTTTAAATTGTTTGTTTGAAATTTCTTTTTGTTCGTCCGATTAATCGAATAATTTTTATTAGAGTGACACTACCATTTTTTTCGATTGTACACTATCAGTTTTTATAAAATTTTTTGCAAAATTGGTAAAATTTCGAAAAAGTTTTATTAAAAGAACTATTTTCGTTTTGTTCGATTAATCGTCAAAATGTATTCGATTTATTCGTTATTCAAAAATCATGTTTTTTAAATTGTTTGTTTGAAATTTCTTTTTGTTCGTACTATTAATCGAATAATTGTTGTTCGAGTGACAACCCTATTTTTTTAGTTGTTTCGATTTCACACACAAGACTTTTGGTAAAATTTTGAAAAAGTTTTACTAAAAGAAATATTTTGTAAACATTTTTTTTCAATTAATCGTTTTGTTCGCTTAATCGCCAAACTGTATTCACTTTATTCGTTATTCGAAAATCATCTTTTTTAAATTGTCTGTTTGAAATTTCTTTATGTTTGTGCGATTAATCGAATAATTTTTATTCGAGTGACACTATCAGTTTTTTCGAATGTCCACTATCAGTTTTTATAAAAATTTTCTCAAAATTGGTAAAATTTCGAAAAAGTTTTATTAAAAGAACTATTTTCGTTTTGTTCGATTAGTCGTCAAAATGTATTCGATTTATTCGTTATTCGAAAATCATGTTTTTTAAATTCTTTGTCTGAAATTTCATTTTGTTTGTGCGATTAATCTAATAATTTTTATTCGAGTGACAACCCTATATTTTTAGTTGTTTCGATTTCACACACAAGACTTTTGGTAAAATTTTGAAAAAATTTATTCGCAAATCATGTTTTTTAAATTATTCGTTTGAATTTTCTTTTTGTTCGTGCGATTAATCGAATAATTTTTATTCGAGTGACACTATCAGTTTTTTCGTTTGTCCACTATCAATTTTTATAAAAATTTTCTCAAAATTGGTAAAATTTCGAAAAAGTTTTATTAAAAGAACTATTTTGTTAACATTTTTTTTCAATTATTCGTTTTGTTCGCTTAATCGCCAAACTGTATTCATTTTATTCGTTTTTCGAAAATCATGTTTTTTAAATTGTTTGTTTGAAATTTCTTTTTGTTCGTCCGATTAATCGAATAATTTTTATTAGAGTGACACTACCATTTTTTTCGATTGTACACTATCAGTTTTTATAAAATTTTTCGCAAAATTGGTAAAATTTCGAAAAAGTTTTATTAAAAGAACTATTTTCGTTTTGTTCGATTAATCGTCAAAATGTATTCGATTTATTCGTTATTCAAAAATCATGTTTTTTAAATTGTTTGTTTGAAATTTCTTTTTGTTCGTACTATTAATCGAATAATTGTTGTTCGAGTGACAACCCTATTTTTTTAGTTGTTTCGATTTCACACACAAGACTTTTGGTAAAATTTTGAAAAAGTTTTACTAAAAGAAATATTTTGTAAACATTTTTTTTCAATTAATCGTTTTGTTCGCTTAATCGCCAAACTGTATTCACTTTATTCGTTATTCGAAAATCATCTTTTTTAAATTGTCTGTTTGAAATTTCTTTATGTTTGTGCGATTAATCGAATAATTTTTATTCGAGTGACACTATCAGTTTTTTCGAATGTCCACTATCAGTTTTTATAAAAATTTTCTCAAAATTGGTAAAATTTCGAAAAAGTTTTATTAAAAGAACTATTTTCGTTTTGTTCGATTAGTCGTCAAAATGTATTCGATTTATTCGTTATTCGAAAATCATGTTTTTTAAATTCTTTGTCTGAAATTTCATTTTGTTTGTGCGATTAATCTAATAATTTTTATTCGAGTGACAACCCTATATTTTTAGTTGTTTCGATTTCACACACAAGACTTTTGGTAAAATTTTGAAAAAATTTATTCGCAAATCATGTTTTTTAAATTATTCGTTTGAATTTTCTTTTTGTTCGTGCGATTAATCGAATAATTTTTATTCGAGTGACACTATCAGTTTTTTCGTTTGTCCACTATCAATTTTTATAAAAATTTTCTCAAAATTGGTAAAATTTCGAAAAAGTTTTATTAAAAGAACTATTTTGTTAACATTTTTTTTCAATTATTCGTTTTGTTCGCTTAATCGCCAAACTGTATTCATTTTATTCGTTTTTCGAAAATCATGTTTTTTAAATTGTTTGTTTGAAATTTCTTTTTGTTCGTCCGATTAATCGAATAATTTTTATTAGAGTGACACTACCATTTTTTTCGATTGTACACTATCAGTTTTTATAAAATTTTTCGCAAAATTGGTAAAATTTCGAAAAAGTTTTATTAAAAGAACTATTTTCGTTTTGTTCGATTAATCGTCAAAATGTATTCGATTTATTCGTTATTCAAAAATCATGTTTTTTAAATTGTTTGTTTGAAATTTCTTTTTGTTCGTACTATTAATCGAATAATTGTTGTTCGAGTGACAACCCTATTTTTTTAGTTGTTTCGATTTCACACACAAGACTTTTGGTAAAATTTTGAAAAAGTTTTACTAAAAGAAATATTTTGTAAACATTTTTTTTCAATTAATCGTTTTGTTCGCTTAATCGCCAAACTGTATTCACTTTATTCGTTATTCGAAAATCATCTTTTTTAAATTGTCTGTTTGAAATTTCTTTATGTTTGTGCGATTAATCGAATAATTTTTATTCGAGTGACACTATCAGTTTTTTCGAATGTCCACTATCAGTTTTTATAAAAATTTTCTCAAAATTGGTAAAATTTCGAAAAAGTTTTATTAAAAGAACTATTTTCGTTTTGTTCGATTAGTCGTCAAAATGTATTCGATTTATTCGTTATTCGAAAATCATGTTTTTTAAATTCTTTGTCTGAAATTTCATTTTGTTTGTGCGATTAATCTAATAATTTTTATTCGAGTGACAACCCTATATTTTTAGTTGTTTCGATTTCACACACAAGACTTTTGGTAAAATTTTGAAAAAATTTATTCGCAAATCATGTTTTTTAAATTATTCGTTTGAATTTTCTTTTGTTCGTGCGATTAATCGAATAATTTTTATTCGAGTGACACTATCAGTTTTTTCGTTTGTCCACTATCAATTTTTATAAAAATTTTCTCAAAATTGGTAAAATTTCGAAAAAGTTTTATTAAAAGAACTATGTATTTTCGTTTTAGTCGTCAAAATGTATTCGGTTTAGTCGTCAAAATGTATTCGGTTAATTCGTTATTTGAAAATCATATTTTTAAATTGTTTATTTGAAATTTCTTTTTGTTTGTGCGATTAATCGAATAATTTTTATTCGAGTGACAACATTATTTTTTTTAGTTGTTCCGATTTCACATACAAGACTTTTATTTTCCTCGTAAAAAGTTTCCTATTGGGTTTGTTTTGATTGTGTCGTTTTTATAAAATAATTTACCTTTAACGTTAGATCAACTATTTGAGGCCTTTAAAATTTGACTTTTTTATTTACCTTCGGGGATAAGTCTAGCTTTAAGCGGTTACGGGATAGGTTCTTTTAGATGTATGAGGAGTCATTCCCCGTGGGATAACGTTCTAGTCTAAATATGGCATTAAACCTTCAAATAACCGAAACGTATTGCTTTTTTCGGAGCGGATCACTGTGATATCTATATGCAAGTAAAAAAAGATTTGCAAACTTTATAAGAAAAATTGTGGTGGAGTCCATAGACCAGTTACCAAGGACTATTATTTGTGACGTTACCCAGAACAATATCATTTCAAAATAGAGAAACATGGACATGGTCGATCCTTATATTTAGTACAAACCATTTGATTTACATTATCTTATCAAATGTCCTTAGAATTCATTAAAGATTACATATTAGCTTTTTTAATTGAATTACAATTAAAGTTTTTTGCAAAACAACGCAAAATATTCAAAACTCTTATACATTTTTCAAACAGAATTATTATAGTGTGAAAATAATTTAATTATGCCGAATTTTATTTTCTTATTACGTTTTGTAAATTCGTATTTATTATGTATTGTATTTTGCCAAAATGGTTTAGGGTAACCGAAAAAATACATATGTAGCAAACCTTGTATAATTAAACCGTTGTAAAGTTTAATTTTTGGTTAATTCAGATTTTAGCAATAAACTTCAAATCAGAGCTACGAAAAGCAAAATATATTTTGTTTGAATTGCTTTCTCAATTTAAAATCGGTTGTGTAAAAATCGATTGAATTCCCAAAGAATTAATTCAGGGATTGAACAAACCGAAATGATTGAAGTATCTTGAAATAAAATTGAATGAGACTTAAAAAATCATTTGATGTGAAAACTTATTATTTGGGAACTCAATCCATAGATTACATAGATCTCAAACTCTTCTTCTTGTAGTAACAACAAACATATTTTTTGATACACATTAAAATATTTTTTGTATAAGTATACGATGTATGTCCAACACATTCTCCTGAGTTACATGCACTGACAGCTTATGTCAAAGAGTTTGACAATAAAAATTGACAATAAAAATTGAAAAATCAAATGAAGGATTAAATTATTTAAAGTTCTGCTTAAAATATCATGTTTTTTTCAATTTATAACGAGCTTTCAACCTCCGTATATTTACAAAAATAAAGCAAATCAAACATATTAGCTAGGTTGATACTAGTATTTCGATCTGGCTAAAGATCTCATCAGAACCCGAAGTTTTAGAAAAGTTAGAGCCTCCATAAAAGGCAGAACTTTAACAAAAAACCTATTAATAATCAATTTTGCTCCATTCTTGTCTTCTTAGAAATCAAGCACGTGGTTAGGTCTTTTCCTAACAAGCATCATGACGTTACTAAACTTTGAAGACCAAAAATGTTCTATTTATATAAAAAATTTTTGTTTATTAAAAATATTGTTTTTATATATATTTTTTTATTTCAATTAACTTTTTTTTTATTAAATTTTTTATTCAACAATTATTATTATTTAACTAAACACATTTTGTTATAACTATTTTATGGATAAACTTTAATTGTTACTTTTTCTTTTTCTTTTTCTTTATCATTTTGAATTTCTATTGAAATTTTAAACATGTTTGAATTTTTATTAACCCTTTTATGTTTTTTAATCTTAGGACTGGTTGTTATGTCGGCAGCTTATGAGGAAGTTTATAGGTCAATTTTGATTAGTAAAATTCCTGCTATGTGGGCTTCAAAATCGTATCCGAGTTTAAAGCCTTTGGGTGCTTATGTTACTGATTTTCTACGACGTTTGGCATTTTTACAGGTAAGTTTTGTATGTGAGGGAATTTTTATGAAATTAACTAAATATTCTGTTGCTAAGCGACATTTATTTAGAATGTGGGCTATAGCTGGGAGGTACATAAGAGAAAGGTGACATGACCTTTCTTATAATAAAATAGATTTGGTTAATCGTGTAATTTAAATTTATATAAATGCGTAAGAAAAGCAATTTCTAAACCAGGCACTTGATTTTAAGGAAACATTTATTTAAAATAAAAATGTTTTTAAAAAATGCTTTTTATTTTTTATTAAAGCAAAATTTTATTTTTATTTTATTAAAAAATAATCATTTAATTGAAGGGCTTATTGTAAAAACTTGATAAGCTACATTAATTTTGTTATAAATTTTCGCTGTTTTCTGATCATTCATTGGTTAATATTTGATAAAAGTCCTGCCTAAATACTTATAACAAGTACCTAGAGTAAAAAACGTCCTGCAAAAGTCATATTTTTTGCATTAGTCATCCTTCAAAAGGCGTCAACAAACCAAAAATTAAATATGGCTTATCAAGATTTTACAATAATCTCTTCAATTACAAATTATATACTATTACCATAACCGAGCACTAGCTACTATAGCTTTCGCCGCATTGTAGTGAAAACAGACCAGTGCCTCTGGTGCGAATCGAACCCACGACCCCCGCACTGATAAGCCAGTGATTTCATAAACATGAGAGAATAATTTTCTTTAATGTTCATTAGGATGTCCCTTAAAAAACGGGGTTTCAATGCAGACTTTCATCCAAAAATGGAACCTTTTTTGAAAAAGTGTATTTTTATTAAAAATTTCCATAGTTCGAAATTTTGAAAAATATGTTTTATTTCATTTATTCCCTTAATATACTAAAAACTACGCAGGTATGGAATTCTGAGTTCATTGGATATCATACCCAATTTAGCTTGGAATCAAAACCACCCACTAATTTGGTAAAAATGCAAAAGCGTGGTTTTTAAAATTAAATTGAAAGATTTTTTAAATGCCTAATTTCGAAATGTCGATTGCTATTTTTAAAATATAACAGTTGTAATAAATAAAAAAATGAAAACACTTTACTTCGTTATTTTGTGTGCAGGATATTTTTGAAAATTGATTATTTTGCCAAAAATTGAACGCAATTTTAATGTTTTCATCAAAGTTTGAATAATTTTCGGGAGAATATGACTTAAATTTAATTCGACTATAATTATCTTTACATTTATTTAAAAAATCATTAACCGTTAGTGGCCTGTGGGTTTGATAAAGAATGGCGTTTATTCATTAGTTATCAAATTTACAAATTTATTCAAAATCTGAAAAAATTCAGTCTTTAAATTTCTTAATGGTTATTTTCTAGTCAAAAGTGAAAATGTTAAGCCTATATGGATCAGATTATATAAAATACTCATTTGTATTAAGTGGAATTTTTTTTAATCAATTCAAAAGCTTTACAATCTTTTACACTCATAGAAATTAACCTGTAAAAATATCAGAAAAAGCTACTAAAAATTAGTTAAAAATGGCGTTGCAGTAAAAACGGCTAAAATAACGAGCAACAATTTTTTCTAAATATTTGTCGACTAAAATTAGTAAGCAAAATCTGTAGTATCCACTAAATGTTTGCTATATTTACCTTAAATTTAGTAGAATGCAAATAACAGTATGGTTTGCTAAAATCAACCGGATTTTAGATTGTTGATTTCAGAAAAGCAGATTTTTATTCGCATTAAAAAAAATTAAAAAAAAACTTCAAAAATTTCTCATATTTTTATATCTTTGCCCACTAATATTTAGCAAATTTTTTTGCTAATTTTGTCAGATTCATTTGTTACTTTCAATTAACTAAAATTTAGATCAGATATAACAAAATTTTTTTTTAGATTCAACAGATTTATTTTTCATATTCTTATCTTACTAATATTTAGCAAAAAAAAAAAAAATCTGCTGGTTTTAGCAGTTTTTTCTGCAACATCATATTTAACTTATTTTCAATAGTTTTAGCAAACAGTTTTACTATTTTTTTCTATTAGTGTAGTATAATCAAATTTAAGTAATATTTTTAGGAAAACTGTAATACATATTCAAAATATATCCTTGAAAGGAGCCGCTTCAGACACAAACATGAATTTTAATTTTTTCTATTTATTTTTTTCTTTACCCGGTTAAAAATTTTCATATATGGAACCATAAAAGTTCAATGTATGTTTGTACATGCTCATAAACATGCATGCGTGTTCATACATGGATACACAAATCTCCATAAAGGCTTCCATATCTACATACATGATCATACGTGTTAATGTGCGATCATACATGTATGTAGATTAAAGGTGTCCAAAAAAATTAAATTGATTTATAAAGTCAAGATATGGGGTAGTTTGGTTCCTTTGTATGTAAAAACATTTAATATGAAGTTTGGTGCCGATTGGATAAAGAAAACACGAGGCGGAAATCGATTGAAAATTGAAAGTGTGTTTTGTATGGGCGAAAAATGTTTTTTTGGGTTTTTTCAAAAAATTGTTAATATTGAAGCAGTTTTTATTCCATATTATAAATTAACCGAGACGAAGACAAAAAACTGTTTTGAAAAAGATATAAAAATCCAAAATCGGTTGAGAATTACCCGAATAGAAAAAAAAAATACCCCAGACCACTAATGTGTCAAATACCACTTGATCAAACATTTCGAGCCCACATCCTAAACGTTTTCAAAATTAAATACCAAAATACTTTTTTTTACTTACTGGACCCATTAACTGTTAGATATGAAATATTTAATTTTAAGGATGTCGGTATCCTATCCTAAGGTGACGTCGAAAACCAACAATATTTTTTGGGTATTTTTCAAATCTCCAATTTCAAATTTTAAAAATTTTGTTTAACAAAATTAAAACCAAAATAGTTTCACACACTAAGGTCTCATTAAGTAAAAAATTTAAAATAAAAATACTAAAAATTACACATATCCCCCGTTTAATTGAGTAAGGGTAGTTATTTAAATTCGGTGGATTTCGAGGAAAACGCTTTTTTTTTGCACAAAATTTGATCATAGGGTAAAATTTATCTACTTTTAACAAGTACCAATTAATGTTATTCAGAGTTTTATGAAACAAACCACAAGCACTATATTCTGAAAATTTGGTCAAAATCGAACCACGGCAGAGGTTTTCGAAATTTTGAAGATTTCATGAAATTGATAACGAAAAATCATGTGATATCTTCGTATTTGAATGAAAGTTGACTAAATTATTTTCCGTAGTTGGTATTTATTATTTAAAAAGAAAAAAAAACTTAATTAACCCTTTTGTGCACTTGGGGCCAAAAATGTCCCAATATTTTTTAACATTAAAAAACGCAGTTTCTTTCAAATATCTGCATAATAGAGGTACAATTTTTGAATTATAAATAACGAAATATAGGTTTACTTTATTGAATTTAATTACCTAAAAATCGTTTAATGCACTTTGGGACAAAAATTACTCAATATTTTGTAACAATAAAAGCGCATCTATATTTTTCTATTTATAAATAGAAATGTTTAATTTTATTATACAGATGTTTATTTGTACGCAGGGTTAAAGTACTCAAGAAAACAAAAATTTTATACCCATATTGCCTATATCGTGGACCCCGAGTTGTCACATTTTTGAATTATTTGAAATATAGGGGAAAAGGGATCTTGTGGAAAAGTCGCATAAAAACCGAACGGTTGCAAATATCGGAAAAAGCTCAGCACAACCTCAGTAAAATTTAATAGGCATTGCTATACATTTTTTAGAATAACAAAAATACATGAAAGTCCTTGGGCATTACTTGTACACCAGTGAATGTGTCTTAAAAAACATTTCCTTTAAGACCAAATTTTTCTATAGTTACTTTTAATAAACCGAAAAAAACGTAAAATGGGGTAATTTTTACCCTACTTAGTAATGCCTAAATATGATATTGGGAAGCTAAAAAAATACGGGTCACTTAAATTTTTATTCTGTACAACATATTCGAAGTAAATTAAGATCTGCCGGTCCGGGTCGGGATACCTCACTTGTAAGCTATGACTATAATTCAGATAAAGTGCAGAAACCACACACAAGTAAAATTTGTGTAAAATTAGTTCCTACACTCAAAGCTAAAGCTTCATCATATGTATGAAATGTTTAATCAATTTTCGTCCAATGTAACTTTTCATAGTAATTATGAACCATTTCATAAAAAGAAAAATCCATTTCATCACATTTATGAAATGCTTCAATATATATTAGCGTTGTCACTCGAATAAAAACTCGAACAAAACTTAAAAAACATGATTTCTAAATAACGAATAGTTCGAATAACTTTTGACGATTAATTGAATAAAACAAATAATTAAAAAAAAATACTTCTTTTAATAAAACTTTTTACAAAATTGACCAATTTTGGGAAAATTTGTATAAAAAATGATAATGGAAAAAATAAAATCAAAACTTTATTGAAAATATAACTGAAATTTTAAAACTTTTATTACTCCTTTTCAAGATATGGACTCTTTAGTTATATGTAAAGATACATGATTTGACTTTCAAGCAAGCATTATGAAGGAATTCACAGATAAAGTGATGTCGTTGAAATATAGCGTGATTTTTGAAGTTTACAAAACTTTCAAAAATTTTGCTAACTATTTTAAAACGATAGCAGGTTAGCATTAAACTGTGAATTCCAATTATGTAATTTCTACCGTGACTAAAATTTGATCATATCAGCCCAATATACTAAAAATATCGCCGATATACGAGTACATTTATTTAACTATTCAACGATTTTCAAAACTATTATTTTTCATAGCGAGATATTGTCAAACGGCGCACAGTGGTCAATTTCGCGAGATAGCGGTCAAAACTCTATAACTTTTGACCGGATTGGTATTTTTTTACGTAATTTGTTTTGTTCAATAAGAGGGACTTTAAGCTTCAATTTGCGTGTTCAAACGTAAAAATCGACTGATAGGAACGTAAGTAATGTAGAGTTAAAAATGCATTTTAATTTTTTGTTGAGTTTCCATGTAAAAGTTGAATATTTTGACATTTTAAATAGGCATTTTTTTTATAATTTCTTATTTTCTTCAATCGTATTTTACAACCAATACTTATTTATTATTCCTAAACTTAATTTTGGTCAGAAAATGCCAACATTTGGCCCCTGACATTTATTTAGTCTCAATATTCACAGGGGCCAAAGGTTGGTTTTTTTGGAAGAAAGCTAATTATTGTGAGGATTAAACTGAAAAATAACACTGAAATTCCCAACAATATCAATACCATTTGGATATATTATATACAGAACACAACATCGATAAAATTTTAAGTAAACTTTTACTATTGATTTAAAGTGCACATATATTTTATTTAAATGTATTAATAAAAATTTATACTAAAATTAGAAACAAATTATAATCTTTAAACTAGTATTAATTAAACAATATTAGTAAAAATTTCTTCCAAATAGCTTTGATTTTCATTTTGCAGTAGTTGTTTAGCTTCTTCATCTAACTCTAATGAGGTTGATTTCCATTTTTGTCGAATACTGGACATATATGGGTCTGATGTGCACAACAAAATATTAATAAGATCTTCATTAGTACAATATCTGGAAATTTTTCTTGTATTGTGCTCGCGAAAGAATCTGTAGTCTTTGTTCCTTTTTTCTTGCGCTTCTTCTGAGAGATCTCCAATTGGAAGCATATTGTGCTGAATTATTTGTTCCCCATGGAACAAAATTTTGTGAACTGTGGTTGGCATATGTCTCCAAGAATATTTTTGGTTATAAAGGGTTGCTGTCTCATTAGCATACTGACCAAATTTTTTTGCATCTATCTTTTTGCTACATGCTATAACTTCTAATATGATTTGACTTCTATTTGATTTACTATTTGATTTGACTTCTAATATGATAAGACTTTGTTTCGGTTAAAGCTTGTGCAACTTTTCCATCGATCATTGTAAGTGACATTTTAAAGTTAACTTCGATGCATTGGTCATTAAATTCAAATATCACTGGTTGAAGTTCTTTAATTTCATCTCTTATTTTGCCAACAAATCCAAAAATAGTGCAAATGCTTCTTCTGGAGTAAATTTATTTTCTTCAGTTGGTGTCGGCATACTTTCTAAAATCCTTTTTGTGCGTCTGGGGCTTGCTTCCACTATTTTTTCAATGATAGCAATTTTACTCTTTTTAGTTTTCGATGGTTGAATTTGATGCAGAAATGAATCCTTTATGATGCTACAAGAAACTTCTTCATTGATATGTTTAAGCTTGCGTCTTCGTGATCTTTCACTACAATTATCAATTGGCTTTGCTGGTCGACCACCTTTTCCAGTTTCCGTGGTAGTTACTGATGGCTTTTTAAAAATAAGTTTATTTCTTAGCCATTCTTGGTTGCGTGAGTAAAACAATTTCTTGTTTCTGGAACATTGATTGTACCGTTTTCTTAAAGTATTTAAAAAGTTTTTCATTTTTAAGTTATGAATTTTAATTTCTTGTTTGTCGCATATTTTGAAGAATGGATTATTCATTATATGTAAAGTAATGTCGTTTTCATCTTTCCGTTCAAAATATATATCAGATAGAAAACTTTAACTGAATTTAGCCATTGTTTAAACAATAATGAAGAAAAAAATGAATGCATGGATTAATATACTATTGCTCGAAGTTTCAACATGATCTTTTTTACCTCTTTGAAACATAATATAACAGGTACTTGGTTTTACCAGTTATTTCCATTGGTTTTAAATTTATTTGCAATTTTCAGGTATTTAAGTTATGTAATATTAGATGGCAATAAAATCATTTTTTACCTTTTCCAAATGAATTGCCAGATACCACATAATTTGAGAGTTCTATTGACATTTTTGTCAAAATTTTGATACACCCTTCTATGTGGACTAGGTCCAAATATGGCCAACTTCTCCTAATTTCAAAAGAATTATTTTTTTTGTCAATAAGAACTCTTGTACAAAATTTCATCAAAATATATGCATAATAGCCACTTTCACATACAAATAACTTCTCAAAAAATATGACGTCCATTTGTACCGAATATCTTACCTTGGGTCAGAAAAATTGCTGTAGCTCAAAAAGTGCAGTCCCGATGCATGGACATGTATATATAGGAATGTAGGGGAGAGTTAGGACTACAAAATAGTAAATTTGTGTTTTGACTCAGCTTGACTCACAGGAGTTGTGCTCTATGAAGTAGGAAATTTCCGAGAAATTTGACCTTTTTTAAAAAAAATATTTAAATTGTTCTGAAAAGAGTAGAGCTTCATTTTTTTTTACCAGTAATAGGAAATAAGTTAAGTTACAACACAAAAACAAAAAAGTTATGATCATTTAAACTTTAAAAATTAACTAAAAATATCATAAATTTACTAAATTCTGAAAAAGCCCATTTTGGACCACCCTGTTCTCAGTGAAATAGTTGAAATAGAGTTCTAATTTTTTGGCTCCCGAGGTTTACTACTGTCTACTTTCATATGAGTCTAATAACTTTAAAATCGGAGAACAAAATCCAAAAGGAGTTTTGGCCGCTATCTCAAAATATTGACCACAGTGCGGCGTATGATTCTGAAATATTTTGACATTACTACAGTCTAAAAATATTGCATTTGAGAATTGATGTTGTTGTAGTATTCAAATTGATGCCAAAATTCTTAAAATTTTGAGGTGATAGGGTAAAATACTTTAAATATTTAATAATTTTAAAAATAATTTTTATTCGTTATCCGAATAACAACCCTGTTATATATATGAAGGATATTTTGTATTAATAAAGATTTCATTATTTTTGTGTAGAAAAAATTCATAGAGACCATGAATATGTTCAATATAATTCATGTTGTTTATGAAATTTTCATAAATATTGATTAAATTGTTACATTTGACGAAAATTGATGAAACTTATTTCTGTTTTTCTCTGCGTGTAGGAACTTCGTCCGTCAAACAAATGTCCAATAGAAAAATAGTTTTTCGTAATATCGGCTTATCAAAATAGTTCAAATTGGTTTATCAAAATATTTTTTAATGAACTAAGATTAAGTAAGATTAAATTTTCAAGTTTAAATTAAAAAAATACTTTACAATACCGATTGCTAAAAAATAGCAAAAAAGCTATACTTTAAAAGAAAAAAGCTAAAATAAACTCAATTTTTAAAGAAAAAAGTCAAAAAGTGGCTAATATTTACAAAATGAGATTAAATAAGCAAATATAAAAAATAAGCTAAAAAAGCTCTAACAAATATAGTTTAAAATATTTTTAATTTCATGACCAGAACTTGTATTTAGTCCAAATAGTTCTATCCTTTCAAATAAAAAAACAAACTCTAGCTTATTTTTGGTTACCCTACTTATGAGCATGTAGAATAGGGTGTCCCAAATAAAAACAAACATTTGGAATACCACGCAATCGATGCGTATTAAAGAGCTAAATATGGGAAAAATAAGTAATACATTTTTAAAGTGGATCTTCAAAATAGGACTCAAAAGTTTCGTAATTTTTGGTTTATTACTCGAGAAATATTTTAAAATTTTCTGTAGAGTAATTTTCGTCCACCAGAGGATTTTTTAGTTCTGAGAATGCACAATTGTATTCTGTACAATTTTAAAAAATATAAATTATAGAAATTGTACTTGGAATACATTTTCCAAATTTCTTAACGATTTTATCGATTTTTGCTAACTAACGATAAATGTCCGTTGAATTACCGAAATATGGTTCTGTATTTTTTTTACTATTTGACAAGAGATACAGACAAAATTTATAAAGTAAAGACAATGTAACGATCATATTTTGTCGTTAATAAGTTACAGAATCACACTATGGTGTACCAAAATTACTATACAGAAAATTTCAAAATGTTTTTTCAAATAACAAGCCAAAACTTAAGAAACTTTTGAGCCCTATTTCGAAAAAAAAACTTCGAAACTTTTTTTTGGTCAAAATGCACTACAACCGGTAATTTCACTCGCTGGTAGGGAAACGAAGATCCACTTCAAAATTTGTTTATTTATTTATTTTTATATTCAGCTCTTTAAGTTCCCTATTCGGGACACCCTAATGTACAAAACATACATTGAATCTTTATGCCTCCATATATGAACACATTTAGCCGGGTAATTACAATTATTACCCAGCAAAAAATAACCTGGATTTGGGAAGCAGTAACTACATTTGTATGCTTCCAAAATAGCGCTTAACCGCCTTGCATACAATAAAGCAGTTAGGGAAGGCATTCTGCTGTGTTTCCCAAAAAGCCTTCTTTGAAGCAGTGAATAATGCTTACAATAAAGCAATAAATAATGCATATTATGAAGCATTAATGTTGTTAACATACAAAAAAAGTGCTTCTTATTGCCTAAGAAGGCATGAATTTATTGCTTCTAAGAGCATATAAAAGCAGCGCTTTTCACCTGCTTAAAAGAGACATACCAAGCAAACATATGTAAATCATGCCTTATGGATTTGCTTTGGAAGCGCTTCGCCATTAAATAATGCCTTCCGGAAGCGCTTCCGGGTAAGCACTATTTTTTGATGTTTACCTATATTATAAAAATAGCAATCGACATCTCTAAACTTGGAATTTAAAAAAAAAACTTTCAAATTATTTAATGGAACAAGTTTTTGCATTTTTACCAAATTCGTGGGTCGTTTTGGAATAAAGGCTCAATTGGTAAATTTTTTTTCAAAAACACTTTTGCAAATTCGTGGGTCATTTTGGATTCCATGCCAAAGCGTGATAATGATATCCGATGAAGTCAGAATTCCATTGAGTACATTAAATTAATAAATAAATTAAACAAAAATTTATTTATTTTTAAATATTGGAAGTTTTTTATCAAAGTGCACTTTTTCGCAAATGACCATTTGCCATTTGCAACCATGACCAATAAAACTGGTGGGTGTAATCTCATGCTTAGGCACACATTAATGTTCATAAGAAAATATGGTTCTGACTTTCCGTTTTCCGTTCCTTTTAGAAATGGTATGATGAAGGACCACCTACAACATTTTGGCTATCAGGATTTTACTTTACTCAAGCTTTTCTAACTGGTGCCCAGCAAAATTTTGCTAGAAAATATGTCATACCAATTGATTTGCTGGTCTTTGATTATGAAGTACTTCGCATCGAAGAAGATCAAATGACTGATATAACACCACCAGAAGATGGTGTTTTTGTATATGGTATATTCTTAGAGGGGGCGAGATGGGATCGTGTTGACAACTATTTGGCCGAATCGCAACCAAGAGAATTATTTGATCGTATGCCGTTAATATGGATGAAACCAGTTAAGAAATCAGATCTTAAACCACGTCATATCTATGTTTGTCCACTCTACAAGACGTCAGAAAGAAGAGGCGTTCTCTCTACAACGGGCCATAGTACGAATTTTGTGGTGGGTATGCTATTAGAATGTAATCCCAAGACGGAAACTTCACATTGGGTTATGAGAGGCACCGCTTTATTGTGTCAATTGAGTTATTAAATTGTAAATTTTTATTATAATTTTTAAGATGTTTATTACAAATTATATTTTAGCAAATAAACTTTTTTTTTTAAATATTTTTTAGATAAATTGAACAAAATTCGTATAGGATTATTACACTTAGAGTACTCCATAGGTAAAGACCACTGCAAATGCAGTTAAAAACAAATCAAATTTCACTTAAAGAATGGACGACTTACATTTCAGTAAATTCAACTAACATTGTCATTTGTTTTTTATTGTTTAAAAAATAAACCACAATTGTAGTAAAAATAAACCACATAAGTTTGGAAAAAATAAACAAACATTTATTTTTTTTTTTTAGTTAGTCTCCTTACAGGAAGAAGAAGAAGAAAACATTTTTATTGAAAAATTTTACGGACACAAGGGATACACCAGACTGCCGCAGTTTCGTCCCCCTCCTGGGACTCGTCAGTGGTTAATTTATGTGTCAATTGAACAAAGTATTTTATATTGTCAATTTTGCTCTATATGAAAAACTTTTTATTTTTTGGTGTCGTACTGTGATTTTTATTTTTTTAAATAACAAAAAACTGCTCTAAAAAATGAATGTAAAATCATAAAACAGTTATGAAAATCATAAAACAGTTATGTTGATGTGGTTTGTTTTACAAGGCTAGTAAAGTACAAATTGAAATTTACATTGATAATAAAGAAACTGTATTACAACCCAAACAACTACATATTTTTAAAGCAGAAGTTCCCTGAGTGTATGTACTAACTTTTATCTACTAGCACGGAAAACACTCTTCGAAGCGAACTATTAGATTTTGATATATAATAAATGAAGCAAAACTAACACCACTGAACCCCAAAATACGAGTTTTAGTTTGTTAAAAGTTTTCGATTTTAGTGCATTTATCTTTCTTTCAACGATTAAAATGTGGGGCCTTAATGACATTTAAATGCCTTTGTTCAAATTAGTTCCACATACACATGAAAGGTCCTTCAATTAGTGTTCTATTGGTACTTTAAAAATACACACAAATTTTGGAACAAAAAATTTTATGAAAGCTTAAGCCACATATTTACTCCCTAGATATGACAATTGATCGTTAAGTTTGTAGTTTTTTATCAGACTTGGGCGACGTCAATTACTTTTTATAATCATTCACTTGTGAAATTTTTCTACACGTTAATAATTTTAGACATACGGTAACACTTGTGAGCTTAAACGTTTCCGTGGAAAATTTTCAATTTTGTCAATACTAGACATGGGACACAATACCAATAGTTGCGTATTTAATTACATGCCAACAATTACTTTTTTATATGCAAACATCTGGGTATATGTATACTAATCCCCATGTTTGGTATTAAAATTTTTACAAATTTTTCAATAAAGCGATTAAGCTCACAAGTGTGAGCAGTGGTCTGATATTATTAATGATATGGAAAAATTTCACAAGTGAACGATTGTGAAATGATTGTGGCTGTTTTTCCTCATCAAGCAAAATGTCATTAAAATCTAATAGTTCCCCCCAAAGAAGTTTCCTTGTCAGTTATTTCACTGTAAACCTATTTTTTTTTGTTAAATTTTCTTTTCCATTTTAACATGTACTAGTTATTACTGAACATTTATGAAGCAAACAAATCAAACATTTGTGTTTACATATTTCTATTTCAATATTTGCATGCAATTAATTTTCCTAAAGTTTCCTCTTGAACTCCCTTAACTTTAAATGAATGGGAAAACTGTACTAACTATCCAACCGCACCATACATTCTAACCGATACACTGGAGGACTGAACAATCAAAAT
Source organism: Delia radicum (assembly GCA_021234595.1). Classification (NCBI taxonomy): domain Eukaryota; kingdom Metazoa; phylum Arthropoda; class Insecta; order Diptera; family Anthomyiidae; genus Delia; species Delia radicum. The sequence goes on along the minus strand of CM037854.1, from coordinate 66,432,555 downwards.
AAGTGTGACATTAAAAGTTGATAGTGATAAACTTAAAATTAAGCTACACTACAACAAAAAGTTAGTAAAGTCAGCAAAAACTTTTAGTCAGGAGGGTGCTTTCAAAAAAAAATGCTAATATCAGTTAATCTTTTGCTTAAAATCAGCGATCTGATTTTTAGCAACAAAATTAGTAGATTCAGCAAGAGTTTGGCTAACTCTTAGGACGGTTATTTGGGATATCAGTTAAAAAGCCATTTCCAAGTTTATTAAAAAAAATTTGTCGGGACGCCTTTATATTGTTTATAATTTTTTTCTCTATTGAAATGAAACAAAAGTAACCGCATTTCACATTAGCAGTATTCCATTTACAAACTGTGTTAAACTAAGGTTAATGGTAATCTACGTCCTAAAAATTGGGCTTTAGTGGATTAAAAATTAAAAAAAATAAAAAGAATTAAAAAGCTAGACAAATTATACTTTAGTTAATTTATTTGCTGAAAATCATAAATATATTTTTGTGATTCTTTTCAAAATAATTTACAAACGTGTGTGTGTCCTTGTCTTTTGCTTTATACTGTCTGCCTGAACGTATATTTGTTTACAATAAAAATACAATATTTGTAAAAAATATATACTTTTCGTAATCAACTGAATTTTGTACCTGTCATTACCAAAGTTTGATGTAGGGTAAACCATAACCACCTTCAATAATATTGAAATTTATGTTGAAATAACATAACAGTGATGCTATAAACACATAGACGACTGCAGCTACACGACTACAGCCTGTCAAAAATAAAATACACACGTTTATATGAAAACGATTATTTTGGCACCAACACAACTACACGACTACCCGACTACTTTTGCCGCTGTAGTCAACTTAGGTTAATTTCTATTTTTGTTGGCTGCAAAACAAAAATAGTGTTGACAATAAAACAAAATATGTAACAAATTAGTGCTTAAAAATATTTTATTTTGTTAAACACAAAAAACGTCGCAACATCAAATGGTATAATTGCATTAATATTCAAGAGGGGTTATATAAATTTATTTTCACGTTATAATAATGTATTATAAATAAGTAATTGTATTTTTAAGTGAACTTTATATACGTGTCTACAACCAAGCATGTTGTTCTATTTTAATAAAGAAAAAAAAAGATGTAATTGGCACTACTGAAACAAAAATTCATTTGTATCAGGGATGTTAAATGGAGTTTTCAATTTTGTACCAACATCCAAAAAAAATTGTACTTTTTGGACGTTGACGGTACCATTTTTTTTAAATTTATTAAAACAACAAAAAAAAAAATACATAAAAATTCTCTTGTACAGAAAAAAAAAACAAAACCTTTCAATAACATACATTATATGTATGAATAAAATAAGGCATAAAAAAGTCTTATGAATATATGAGACCAAATCATGGAATTATTTGTTTAGTTAATAAACTATTTGGAATTTCTACATCATAACAGCATACATTTGTCGCTCTTAACTAATCCTTAGTCTGTATGAGACTTGATAATGTTGGCTAATGTAGTCTGTTTCTTTCCTTAGTTTTTATTATATTTTGAAAAGAAAAAAACTCTTTCCACATTTGCAGACCAGTGTGGAATGGATAAAATTCCAGCAACGACTAGAAATGTCTGGAAACATATTGACATTCAGTTCATTTTGAAAATTAGCTACTACCGACCAAAAACTACAAACGTTTTAATTTTTTAACGACTTCAGTTAAAAAAATTTTAGTTTTTACTCTGGCTCAAGTAATATTTTTACTAAGAAGACAAGAATGGAGCAAAATTAATGATTAATCGGTTTTTTGTTAAAGTTCTGCCTATTATGGAGGCTATAACTTTTCTAAAACATTGGGTTCTGAAGAGATCTTTAACCAGATCGAAATACTAGTATTAACCTAGCTAATATGTTTGATTTGCTTTATTTTTGTAAATATACGGAGGTTGAGAGCTCGTTCTAAATTAAACATATATAAGATTGTTTGGAATTTTCTTTCATTTCTTTAACAATAATTTAATTTTCGTTTGAGTTTGAATTTTAAACGTCTTTTTCAGACAATTGCAGTTAATACTATAATTAATATGCAATTTTATTTAATTTAATTGTGAAAGGCGTGGTAGAGAAGAATGAGTGTATTTTCTAAAAATCATAACTACATTGCAAATATTCAATTTTTTCTGAATCAGACTGCGCAGTTTCTGGTATTGAACGTTCGTCAGTGACCCTGTTTTTTTTTTGAATTTTTGAATAATGTAATATTTGTTATGTTTTTATTTGTTCGATTGCGTCTATATGAAATTTTTCTGTGCAATCACTGACCGTGGTATAGATAAACTGATTTCTAATGCCACATGCACTCGCACTACACGTTAGACAGAGCGCTTTAGCCCTCTGAGCTATAGTTAGGTCGAGTTTTGTTGTGATTAAAACTAGTTTTATTCAATACACGGTGTTTTTGTTCTTGCATACATAATCTCAGAAGTACAACTCCAACAACACAACAGTTCTATTTTTAGAAACTCACCTCACTCTAATGTCCACTGTTTTCCCATATGTTATAAGTGATGCCATATCTATATATCAATTTTCACTTCTTCAGAATTTTAATAAATTCAAAATAAAAGTGAAGTTGGCTGCAACAAGTGTCAATATATGTAAGAGCTGCCAGATAAATTTTGTAAAAAATCGTAAATTTTTAATCGTCATTAAAAAAAAAAAAAAATTGCCAACTTTATTCTTCAAAATCCTTAAAATGATGATAAATCGTAAAATCTGGCGGATATAGTCGCATATATTTTAAGAGCTCATTACATAAAACGAATAAATGCAATGAAAAAGGACACAATAACAATTTGTTTGCTATACTAAAAATTCAAAAAGGGGAAAAATTAAAAATTTTTAAATTGTACCAAATGAGTCGCGGTAGTACCACGGTACTTTAGAAGGTCAAAATGTACCAAAAAAAGTACAATTGTACCAACTTTAACATCCCTGATTTGTATAAAAAACAGCTCTTGATATTTTTAAATTGAATCGTGATCAGCTGTTTACTATGCTGCTGTCGTTTCCAAAATAATAAGTAGCTGACCACACGGCGACGATTGCAGTCAACGGCATTTGCAGTCGTGTAGCTCTGCAGTCTGCTGTGGTCTATGTGTTTATAGCATGACAACTACGTATGATAATGACGTTGTTGGAAAGAGTATAACAAAATTTGATTTCTAAATGGCTGCTGTTTTTAACAGAGTTCAAAATAATGAAGGTATTATCAGTTGAATTTAGTATGTGAGGGAGGGGCTGGATGGGGTTGGATGGTTGGGTTGAGTTGGTTAATTTTTTTTTGCTAAAATATGCAAAATATTCAACGTTTTTATATACCCAACACTCAAATAAAAAAGTTTTTAAAAGTTACCAAAAAAAAATATATATAGAATTTTACAGAAAAGTTAACTAATTTTAAGCCACCAAAATGTGCCTGTAGTTATTAGTAAAAAGAAAGTAGTAAGAAAAATTAGTAAACATTACTAAATTGAAGTAAACCCTTACTGGAATTCGATTTATTAAACTCAACAATTTTTTAATTTTTTTCACTATATGACACAGCGCAACTCGAAAAATAAAACAAGAGTACCGACCATTGATCCTAAATATTTCAGACACTCTGATTTTATTGCCGTTTCCTGTTTTTTTTTTTACTTATGAGACATATTTTTGGAAAATTTGCATGAAAATTTTGCATTTTTCAACGCAGTTTTTTATACATCAAAATTTAAAAAATCAAATATTTTATCTTAGTTTCTTATGGTAAGTACGTAAAAGACCTTCATTAACATTCGGGTATCTAATTTGTTTAATAAATCCATGTTTTTGTCAGTTTTTTCTTCAAATTTCGGAAGAAAAAATACAAATCTGACCAATTATTTTGTGTAAAAACAAATAATGCGCGGTTTATGGGAAAACGCGAAATGTGCCTAAAATTTATATGATAGCATAGCGAAAAAGGACGACCTATAAGTTAATCTTTTAGTATAATACGTACATAGCTTAACAAATTCTGTGTATCAAAATTCATCCAAAACAGTTTATATTTTCGAAAGTTATTTTAACAACCACTTTCATTACAGTGAATGTCTACAATGTATTTTCAAATTTTATTTCAAAAATTTTCCCATATTTATATCATACTTGGGAATTTTTCATTAGCATTGAAATTTTATTTAGTCCACTAATGCTAATGAAATAACACTGATGCCTAAAAAACTAATTATAATTGAGCTAAAAAAGCATTTGTTTACAAAAAAAGGGGAGTGTAAATTGCTTTATATAGGAATGGAACGGAGATCGATAGGAATTGTAACACTGAATACGAAAAACTTTCTATTAACTTTCTATTATGCGAGTATGTTTATTTGTATTATCAAGTAAATAAGTAAAAAAAAAATAAATCACCCTGTGGATGTTTTATAAAAATTGATCACTCGGGATCTCTCACGAACCTAGCTTGTGTGTATTATAATGGTGTATTAATTAATACTCCTGCGGAGCAACATTTTTTTCTGTTTTACCCTATATCGCTTAGTTTCGGAGATACAGGCCAATTTTAAAAATCACCATTTTATAAAATGGCTAGTATCTCCAAAACTAATCGAGATATTGCAAAAAGGACAAAATTTTTGCAAAATTTAACCTGATTAACACGTTCCGGTAATACAAATGTGTTAAGTGTTCCGAATAAACTCGTTCCCCGGTTCATTCCATATTGTTCCATTTTAGATCAATGTTTCATTTTATTATCGGAATGATTAAATTGGTATTGTCACGTAGGTATTTGGGAAAACAAATCATTAGGACACCCTATGGCTGGTTCATAAAAAAATAATCTCTCGGAATCGTTCCTGGACCGCGACTATTTAAATAAGAGGGTTAATTATTATTCCTATGGAGCACCATTTTTATCCGTTTTGTCCTATTTCGCTAAGTTTCGGAGATACTGTCCATTTTAAAAAAATCGCCATTTTTTAAAATTTGTATCGATGTATCGAAAAAAATTTGTACAAAACATAACCCACGTAACACGTCATGGCAAAATAACCATATACGGACACCACTTCGTGATAAAAGACTAAAAAAAAGACCCGTGTCTCCCAATTTTTCCCAAAGTCATCTCCTCTTTTGTTTATGGGCCGCCAAAGCCCATCATTTTCTCAGGCTCATATCTTGCAAACCGTTCAGAATTTACTCTCTATGGCAAAGTTGTAGCTCTTGTCATAAAGAACAAAAATTGCGAACATATAAAATCAAAGAAACTTCACCTTCCAGATCAAAATCGCAAAAAACTTAAAAAAAATCGATTTTTTTTTACCTTTTTTCCCGTGTTCAGGTCCATAGGTAGCAAACCGTTCAAAATTCAAGGAAACAATCAACTACAAAAATTTACCTAAGATCTCAATAAACAAATTTCTAGAACATATATACTTCCTAGAGATGATTCTTAACACTGTTTAGGTAGCGCGCAAAAGTAAAAAATTTTTAATTTCATTTTTTTTCCTTTTCTCTCCTGTTCAGGTGCATAGGTAGCAAACCCAATTCCCAGGAAGTTTATATGTTCTAGAAATTTGTTTATTGAGATCTTAGGTAAATTTTTGTAGTTGATTGTTTCCTTGAATTTTGAACGGTTTGCTACCTATGGACCTGAACACGGGAAAAAAGGTAAAAAAAATCGAATTTTTTTAAGTTTTTTGCGATTTTGATCTGGAAGGTGAAGTTTTTTGATTTTATATGTTCGCAATTTTTGTTCTTTATGACAAGAGCTACAACTTTGCCATAGAGAGTAAACGGTTTGCAAGATATGAGCCTGAGAAAATGATCACTTTTTTGCGAAAATGATACCGAGGCCCCAAATCTTTGGCGGCCCATAAACAAAAGAGGATATGACTTTGGGAAAAATTGGGAGACACGGGTCTTTTTTTTTAGTCTTTTATCACGTAGTGGTGTCCGTATATGGTTATTTTTTTTCGTGTTGCACTGTGTAATGCAAATGTATTAAGTGATTCGATTCCACTCGTACCCCGTTTCATTCCATATTATTCCGTTTTGGACCAATGTTTCATTCTATTATCGGCTACCCTGCGGCTGTTTTATAAAAAATTAATCTTTTGGGGTTTTTCCCGGACATAGTCTATTTGTATTATGGGGGTTACTTAATGCTTCTGTAAAGCCCTGATTCCATCGATATTCACCATCAGTTTTTTGAAAATCTTATCAATCAATTGTAATTTGTTTTCTTTAATTGATGCATTACTAATGGTAATGAAATTTAAAATTATTGCCATTAATTAATGAAATCAAATCAATGAATTTCATTATCATTAATTAAACAAATGTTAATGATAACAATCTCATTACAATTGATATCAATAAAATTGTAATGAAATCACCCATTAATTAGTCCATTCAATTAAATAGTCCCATGTATAATTTGTATGAATTTTTAAATAAAATTTAAAAATATTTTCTAAACATTGTAAATTCATGAAGTGTTTGTGAAAATAACTTTTGCGAATACAATTTTTTTTGGCTGAATTCTTAGGAGACATCATTTAAGCTATTTAGCTACATATTATACTAAAAGATGAACTCATAGTTCGCTCCTCTCACTCTACTAACATATAAATTTTAGCCACATTTCGCGTTTTTCCATGAGCCAAAAATAATTTTTTTTTTATACGAAATATTTACGATCAATGGTCGGTACTCTTGTTTTCGATTTTAATGGTCAATTTTCTAGCGCTGTGTAGTTAATGTATTATTTTTTTTTCAAGTCAAAATTTATTTTTAATATCCTCTGACTTTTTCTATATACTTATGTATATATATTTTTTATTTAAAAAAAAGCCATAAACATAATTTTTATTTTTATAAAAATAATATCAGACTTATAAATAGTTTAGATAATAAAAATTTTCTATTTAAAAAAATGTTTTCTCTCAATTATATAAGAAACTTTTGCTAATTTTAGCAAATCGATTTTAAAAAAATAGTAAAATGTTTTGCTTAAATCACCAGCAAAAATTAGTAGAACAAATCTATGATTTATAAAGAGAAAATGTGAAAGAATTTGAACTAAATAATTATTTTATACACACAGAGACCGAATTGAAAAGTGTATTTAAAGGTAACAACTTATAAATGCAGTTATTACAACGATATTAACATTAGATTTCTGAAAATTTTGGATGTAGCAACTAAAATTCAATTGAATTAATCGAATTTTGTTGTGAAAACTAATGTTCAGTTGTACCAACTGACTGAAATTTATTATAACCGAATTTGAGTGGTAGTAACCGAGATTTAGTTGGCAAATAGCAAAAATTTTTTCTGTTTGTACTAAAACTGTAAATGGGAAGATAAAACGTTGTACTCATTTTTATACTAACTTTTTTATTTGAGTGTATAAGTGGGTGGTGGTGGTTGTAAAGATGTTTGAAAATTTATGTAACAACTTTGCATTTACTTTATTCTTTTTGCTTACTATTCACAATTTTTTAATTAAATTTCACTTTTTATTGTTAATGGTAAAATGAAAATATGTATAAGAATTCTATTTAATTAAATACACATTTTTAAGGATTAAAAATAATTAAAATATTTTGCTAAAAAATTTTAAGGGGGAGAATTTTAAAAGACTAACACATGGCTGGTAAAAAAAAAGATAAGTGAACAGTTTTGTTAAGAAAACCAAACACTGTCACATTGACACGATTTTAATTAAAAAATATAATTTACTGCTTTTAGTAAGCGCTAAAGTAATCACTTAATAGCTCATGGTAAGGGAGAAAGGAAGCACTACTGCTATTCCAATACACTCCGCATCATAACTATAGCCGCACCATTGATTTAGTTGGCATATGAGTTAAAAAAAAAAAAAAAAATCGGACCTATTAAGTTACTATATACAAGAAAATAATAAAAAACATATACAGGGTGATTCAGTCACGACCCGCCAAATTTCACCAGCGTGTTCGTTGTCTCATGTCCATTACGACCATCCCCGGAAATGCAAGTGTGCGAAATGGCAGGGGTTTGAAAATTTTCGGATTGGTGGTCGGAGGGTAGTAGGGTAAAATTGCTAACTTCTGAACCAGTGGTCAGATTTTTTTGTTTTTTTGGCTTTTTTGAAAGGTCTTTAGAAGCGCTTTCATAATCATTAAAGAAAAATTAAAAATAAAGTGAAGTCACCGAGATAACGAGCTTTAAAAAAAGAAAATTTAAAAAAAAGGCATGGAACGTGCACATAACCTCAATTTGCTCAGTCAGATGGCAGGTAACTCCTATTTTTTTTTCTATTCGAAGATGTGAAATAAAAGCACATATTCATTTGTATGCCTTTAAACACGTAAACAAACCACGTAAACAAAATTTTTCACACGTCTTTACCAACAACGACTTTTAAAATAAAGGCATACAAATGAATATGTGCTTTTATTTCACATCAAAAAAAAAACAAAACTTTTTGCATTTCAGTCAAATGGTCATAACTTTGTAAAGGTAAGACCTCTGTGCTTCGAAAAGGACATTTCGGAAAGGTAAGAGGCAGAACTATCTTCGAATAGAAAAAAAAATAGGAGTTACCTGCCATCTGACTGAGCAAATTGAGGTTATGTGCACGTTCCTATGCCTTTTTTTTTAATTTTCTTTTTTTAAAGCTCGTTATCTCGGTGACTTCACTTTATTTTTAATTTTTCTTTAATGATTATGAAAGCGCTTCTAAAGACCTTTCAAAAAAGCCAAAAAACAAAAAAATCTGACCACTGGTTCAGAAGTTAGCAATTTTAACCTACTACCCTCCGACCACCAATCCGAAAATTTTCAAACCCCTGCCATTTCGCACACTTGCATTTCCGGGGATGGTCGTAATGGACATATCTTCATAAAATGAGACAACGAACACGCTGGTGAAATTTGGCGGGTCGTGACTGAATCACCCTGTATTATTCAACAAAAAAAATTAATTTGTTCATTGTAGTTTCAGTAAAATAGTGCATTTTTCTACTTATTGATGTTTCATAACTATAGCCGCACTTTAACAAAATTAACAAAATTCACGTAAAAAAACAAAACTTAAATTAAAAAAAAGTTAATTAATAATGGGTAGGGCCTCCTTTATTTTGAATAAGTTCAAAATTCTGTCGGGCATACTCTCTACCAAATTTGTCAGTATTTCTTCATTAATTGTGGGCGTTGTGGTGTAATGGTTAGCGCGTTGGACTTTTACACAGAAGGTCCCGGGTTCGATCCCCGGTGCCGGCAACATCAAATTAATATGTATGAGTTTTTTCTATCCCTCATACGTATCGCAATGTCCACCTTCGGTGTTCAAATAGCAATTAACCCCACCGAAGTAAAATAATGAATCAGGGCTATGAACCAAAAAGCTTCAATAAGTTCGTCAACTCTCCATCAAGTGGCGAGCAACAACTGTTCTAAGACTTATCATCTCGCGCAATTACAGTGTTGCCATGTCTGAAGCCCTTCATCTTTCCCCACCTTTCATAACTATACTATCCCTTTCCAAAGACAGCAACACACTAAATGTAGGAAGTATTTCCTGAGTGTTGCCTCTCTTTAAAAAAAAAAAAAAAAAAAAAATTGACCGCCATTCATCGATAACTGCTTCTTTTAAGTCAAATACACTTTGATATTGGTGGTTTTGTGCATAAACACGGCGGGACAATATTCCCCAAATATTTTCGATTGGGTTTTGATCCGGAGAGCAGGCGGGCCAGGCCATAGTTTTAATATTTTTAGACTCCAACCAGTTTTGCGTATGATGACTTTTATGGACTGAAGCGTTGTCCTGCTAAAAATTAGGCCCTCAGTGTTCGAACTTTCAATAAATGGCACCAATTTGTCCTCTAGAACTGCAACGTACTCCAACGAATTCATACGAGTGCTAGGAAATGCCAAATCAAGCATATCGTCTCTGCAAATGCTCCCCAGACCGAAATTTCGTTTTGAGAAATATCGTGGTTCCTTCCGTAGATCTCTCCAGTAACTATTGAAACCATCTGGACCATCAAGATTGATTTTTTTCTCATCGGAAAAAATCACCTAAAATATAAAATATAGAAAAAAACAAAAGATAAGAAAAATCGAAAAAAATAAATCTTTAAACTTACCTTGTTCCAGTTGGTTTGCAAATTTGTTTTTGCAAACTCTAGTCGAGCTTGTTTGTGACGAGGTAGCATTTTTGGCATTGTCATAAGCTTTTGTCTTGTTATCGTTCCAGACTCCTTTAAGACTCTACTTATTGTAGAATTGGACACATTCAAGCCGCATTCATTACCAATCTGCGAAAGACTTTTCATAGAATTGCTAGCAGCGTTAATAATACGGCGTTGGTCTCTCTCAGATATCTTTTTTTTTGGACCCCTGTTTTGTTCATCCCGTATACACTTTTATTTTTTACAAAATTTCATATAACTTTGTCAGATCGCTTAATTTTTCGTCCAATTTCGCGATAACTTAAACCACTTTCTAAAAAGGCTAACATTTTGCCTTTTTCGAACTTCATTTAAGAATTTACCACGTGGCATTTTGTTTAAAAATTAATAGAGGAACGAATTTTACAAAAAAAAAATTAATTTGGCCACGAAACTTTGATTTGAACTCATTTCAACTGATTTTATTGAAATGCGGCTAGAGTTATGAAACACTGAGAAATACAGTTATAGGTCGCCGTTTTCTCAATTCAAACAGCTGATGGCTCAAATTTTCAAAATCAAGAGTACTGTTATAACACTGTAATATACCATAAACGGTTTCATAAAAATACTTCTTGAACATTAAATAAACCGAAAAATGCAATGCGGCTATAGTTCTGATGCGGAGTGTATATTGTCGTATAAAAATGATCAATAATACAGAATTATCTCTAAAGGGAATCCCTACACCTCCCGGGAACAATTTTAATATGGAGTCCAGTATAATTGTATCTCATTTGAGAAGTTCCCATATATAAACCCATACAAATAAATAAAATTGGAAGAATAACTTTATAATATTTAAAATCCAATTTTGGGTTTTCATTACATCCATAACTATACAAATTTAGCTCAAGAAAGTCACGAATGAAAATATTATAATTTTTTATTTATGAATAATCATAAATACACAATAGCACCTCATTTTTGAAAAGAAATTAAATAAAAAAGTTTTAACCAGTTAGGAGCTTTTTTTTGGTTTTTAGGAAAAACGATATTAGTTCATACACATTAAAAATTATCAACCTAAAATATCTAATTAAAGATTTGATTTGAATTTAATTGGTTTCTAAACAAATATTTAATTGAATCAGTTTATATTTTAATTGACTTTTAAATATATAAACACATATTTTATTTTAGACGCAATTATCATGTTATTTTTTCATACACTGTATGCATAAATAGAAAATTTTCAGTATAAAAAACCAAATACATTTGAAGTTAACAAACAAAACAAGCACACACACAAACATACTCAGCATTGCAAAAAACACACATACCAACGTATAGATCACACACTTTTTTTTGTGAGTATCATATTTTTTCGAAGAAGTTATTTATAACTTTTTTTTCCTTCTTAATTTTAATAAAAGGTTTAATTGATATTATCATTGCCGTGATAGGTGCAAAATCAATTAAAATATTAATTGATTCAATAAATTTTTTAATTGAAACCCGTTTTTAGTTTTTTCTGTGTATTTTTAGCTATAACTTTGGAACGAAAATCGATAAATTAATAAATAAAATTGAAAATTAGAGCATACTTTATGTGTTATTAAAAAATTTAAACTATAATACAAAATTTTAACAATGTTATATAAATTTAACTTAAAATCCAATTTTTGTTTTTCACTAAATTCCATAAATGTAAAAAATTTTATAATTTTTTTATTGATGTATAATCATAAAAACACAACATTTTGGAAAAAATGGACAATTTTTGTTTTTAGTGTAAATCGGTTGGAAATGTAAAAAAATTTCAAATTCAATATTAAAAATTTGAGCGAATTTTACATTTCCAACCGATTTACAATCAAACAAAAGTTTTTTTAGTGAAACGTCTTGTAAATCAGGTATACTATTTTTCAGCAACATTTTTGATAAAATTATGTTTTCAGCTAAAATTTTAGTTATACTTATTTAGCACTTAACTATTTTTAACTAATGTTGTACTAATATTTTACTAATGTTTTACTAATTTATTTAGCTAAAAAAAATGTGCTGCCGAGGAAAATTATACTAAAAAGTGCATCTATTGTTTCATCTATTTTTCATACTCGTACATAAAACAAAATTGCGGATTAAAACAACTTAAATTTTGTGTCTTGCTTGTGAAAGAAATTGTCTATAATTTCAATAAAAGACATAATAAAATATATATTAAGATTAAATGTTTATAGAGATTAATAATCCAGTGTGCTGAAATTGCAAACAAACAGACAGCCAGACAAAGGTAGATTTTTATATTTCCTTTTTGTTATTGCAAAAAAAGGGTTGTATATATCATATTTTGTTATTTTTTCGTTTCGTTGCGTTCCTTTAAAACATAGCATCATTTAGACAACCATTAATGTAAGTAGTGGAAAAATATTTTTTTTTGTGTTATATATAATTATTTTTATTTTTTTTAGATATTACATTAATTCGTCAATGTGGGTATGAACATTTTTACATTTTGTAAAGTATTGTAAATTATTTTTAAAATAATCACAAAAATATGTTTTATGATTTTCAGCAAATAAATTAAATAAAGTACAATTTTTCTACACATTTTTTGAGTTTTTTTCAGTCTACTAATATTCAGCAAACATTATATTCATTTTTAGCAAGGGTTTGTTAATTTCTAATCCACTTAGCGTTAGCAAAACTTTTGCTGATACTACTAATTTTGTTGTTAAGAGTCAGCTCGCTTATTTTCAGCAAACGGTTTTGCTGACATTAGCATTTTTTTTTGCAAAGCACCCTCTTGACTAAAATTTTGCTAACTCAGCAAAATCTTTTGCTGACTTCACTAACTTTTTTTTTAGTGTATGATTAGTTAGCTAAGAATAAATTGATTATGGTGCAGAACGAATAAAAGTTTAGCTGAAGAAATAAAATTTTTGTTTGAATGTAAATTGGTTGGAAATAAAAAATCCGCATGAATCATACCAAAACTAGTAAAAAATTTGTTTTTAATTTTTGACGAGATGTCATATAAAGAACACGATCAAGCTTTTTTTTAAAAGAGACAACAAATGTGTAGTTTTTACGTGCATGTTTACTACACTCAAAAAACGTGTGTAGTAAATTTTTTAAAATTTACTTGAAACCTAAAGTTGCTCTTGTTGTTGCAGAATACTTAAAGACTTCATGCATTGGATTTAACAAAAAACTGTATTTTTTACAATAAGAAAAATATTAAATAGTATTGAATTTTAAAATGTAGACGTATTTCATATTGAAAATAGGGGCTTATTTCATTATGAAATAAACCCCAAAAAAAGGGTGTGATTTAATTTTTGATTGGGGTTTTATTTCATTGCTTTGGGGGTTTATTTCATTTTTAAAATTGGGGCATTGTTTCATAATGAAAGAAATCCCCATTTTTGGGAATTTATTTAATTTTTGTTTTGGGGGATTTTTTGGTGGGGGATATTTTCATGGAGCCTAGGACGGTATCCTAAAAACGAAGTGTTACATCATTTCCTTAGGGAACAAGTACCACATATAGCGTTGCCAGACGGGCTGCATTCGGCTGGATTGTCCAGCATTTTTTATGCTTGTCTAGTGTGAAGCTAAACAAAAATTTGTCTAGCTTAACAGAAATTTTCAAAAAAACTTAAACAAAATCTTTTTAAGTTATAAATAGGGCTCGGGAGTTCATGTAAATACATCTTTGCTGTCGTTGGAGGACAAAGTTAACCAAATAACTTGCGAATCTATTATCCACACAGAAAAATATTTAACTATTTGCCAACTGAAATTCAGTTACTACGACTCAATTTCGGTTATTACGAATGAAATCTGCTGGCACAACTGAACATCGGTTTTCACAACAAAGTTCAGTTAATTCAACTGAAATTTAGTTGCAGCAACCAAAATATTCAGAAACCTTTTGTAAAGATCGTTGCACTTACTGAATTTATTAGTTGTTACACTTTTCAATTCGGTTGGCACTTTATTTTTCTGTGTGTATGGTTTCCACAAATGACATCGATTTGTTAATGCATATTTTTGCATATATTAAATTAAATATGAGTTTTTACATATTTTGCTATAAATGTATATTTTTAGTGCATATATGGCATTTTTTGTTGTATATTTTTGGCTACAAATCGTCACATGAAATCCAAAAGGCCGTTACTAACAAAAAATCAAAATTGACTTTTTGATTGCCTACGATGTAGTTAACCAAAATACATCTTCCCACAAAACGTTTTAAACTTTAACGTCCAAAAATACCGATTTTATTAACGAAAATCAAAAAGCAGTAACTACAATTTCAATATATGTACTATTGAACCAAAAAGTCGTGTAGTGCAATTTTTTGCCTTTTATATCATTTATCTCGAAAGTTTTTAAGTAGTTAAAATTCGTTTTATTTAAAAAATACTTACAATAAATAGATAAAAATGCAAAAGTTGAATAAGAACTTTTTAAATTACTGCCCAAAAGTATTATTTTTTATCTTAAATTTTTGATTTATTTTTTCCATAAATTTTTGTATTGGAGTTGCGGCCTTTTGGTGTTAGAAAAATTAAGTACAATAAGCCGTGACTGCATTACTTAAAAACTACTATTTTCCATTAATTTTTTCTCATTTTCTCTTTGTTTCTTAAGCACAATTCTAAAATTTGGACACTAAGCTTTATGTAGTTTTTTATTTATAATGTTTTTCGTCTCTACTGTTAAAAACTAAAAAGTGTAGTTACGGCCTTTTGGATTTTAGGTGACGAAATGCCACATATCTTAATAAAAACGCGATTTTGATAAATTTTTATAAAATTATAAATGTTTTTTTGATACGTTTTTTTTTTTTTTATCGCGAAGACAAAAATGATAGAAAAGTACAATCATTAACTTTCTGACTGTCATTAACGCTAAACAAACTTTTATGATAAAAAATACTAAAGTCGTGTTAAAAAGTAATAATTGCATATTTTTAAAATTTCTAGTACATATTTTACGACTTTTAATGCTTATTTTATATATATTAAAACACGATTATGAATACATTACAATATTAAATATTAAAAAACTGAATTGAACATTTTTATTGTAGACTTTATGTTCCTAACGATATGCAAAACTATTTTTTACATAAAACTTCTTGATACAACACAAATCTTGACAACGTTTTTTTTGTTAAACATGTTTTTGAAATGTCCAGATTTTTTAATCCGTATGTCCAGTTTTTTAGAATCTGGATCTGGCAACCCTAACCACATAGCACAATATATTCCATATTTAAAATGTTTGAAATTGGAGTGGCATCTACCGGGATAAAAAGAAAGGTCTTCCAAAAAAATTTACCGCAGCTTAGCTTGTTAAATTGAAAAAATCGGCGGTTAATCAAAACTTCTTGAAAAAAGTTCAAATAATTTTGGTTGATGAAAAATACTTTTCTCTTGTTTTGAACAACGGAAGTATTAGTTCTGAATTTTATTCTATTGACTTGAAAAAACTTACGACAAGGTACGGTATTCAACCAAAGTTTTAACCAAAAGTACCGCTGTCCATTTCGGTATATCACAACCTTACATCCAGGATGTTTACATTAACAAATGTTTAGTATTTTTTCGGCCAGATTTAGCAAGATGTCATTAATCCAAAAAGACCTTGGAATGGCTTAATGCAAAAAAAAAAATATTTTTTGTACCGAAATACGTTCCAAAATCACATCCAATTGAGGACTTTTGTTCTAAGTTTGTTTCTTTATATAAATTGGTATAGACATTTTTTTGTAACAATAATTAAAAATAGTGGTTAGCAATTTTCGAAAAAACTTAATTAATTATAGCTTTGATTACATTTTTTTATAAACTAATGATAATTATGCTTCTAAAAACAAGAACATTTTTTACTTGGGTAAGCTTTTTGTATTCTGCTTCGCATTGTTTGTATTAAAAAAATTTGGGCATCAACCAATATTTTCATATTGACGACGCAAATTGAACGATTCGTATTCCACATACAAACTTCCCGCTGAAGTCTTCCCTGTTACTTAAAATTTAGAAAAATTTAAATCAAATATCCACAAACGCTACTCCCTCTTTCCACCTTCCCATACCCTATTTTCCTGATCAATACAATGCACTGCATGAGTAGGGGGCATCCCCTGAGTATTGGTTAAATTAAAAAAAAAAAAAAAAATTTAAACATTTGCGACGCAACTTTGAAAACATGCAACGCAAACTAAAACATAAACTAAGCAACTTCGAAGTCACAGACAATTTTTAATCGACCCAACTTTTTTTTAATTAGTTTTGTTAAGTTCTAAAATGTATGTTTATATGTTTAGGCGCATTAAAAAAAAACTTTAAAAATTTCACATTTTTAAATGATTTTTTTTTTTGTCTACTAATATGTAATAAATGTTTTTGCTGAACTTAGCAGATTATTTTGTTACTTTCAATTAACTCAAATTTAACTCAAATATAACTAAATATTTGTAAATTCAACAGAATTATTTTTGATTTTCTTACATTATTAATATTTAGTAAAAAAATCAGCCTATCTTAGCGGTTTTTTCCAGCAGCGTAATTTTTAACTAATTTTCAATAGCATTTTTTTGTTACTTTTACTGGATTTTTTCTATTAGTGTAAAGAATTTATTTATGAAAATAATTTTTTATGGAATTTATTTTATTTTTATTTTAAGAAAATCCACGGTTAAAAAGAATAAAATTAAAAATAGGCTTATACTTTATAAACAGAGAAGACAAATATGTTTTTTGGTTTTTTTCTATTTTTACTCATATTTGCCTTTTTAGTGTTGTATTTTTTGATTTTTAATGTTTTGGGCTAAAAACAGCTTCTGATTAAGATTTTAGAGCTTTAAAATTTGCCTTTTCAGATATTCTTCGCTTTAAAGATTTTTCCTTAAAATTTTTTAACTCTTCTTTTAAAGGGTACATACAGAGAACAATTTGGCCATTTGCCAACTGAAAATAGTTGGTACAACTAAATGTAGGTTGTCCCAACGAAAATCGGTTAATACAATTGAAATTTAGTTGCAACGCCCAAAATATCCATAAATCACATTTGAATATGGTTTTACTAATCGAATTTTTTGGTTGTGGCCACCAAAATACACTTTTCAATTCGGTTGGCATTTTATTTTTCTGTGTGTATAATTATTTTACCTTTTTTGTAGTTTCAATAGTTTTTTTTTAATTTTTCCAATTTTTTTTTTGCGACAACGCAATGAATTTTGCTATATTTTGTCTTCTCTGTTTATAAATCATAAAAATTATATATATCACTCAGTAGGCTTAAGGCCCCCTAAAGTATGCAACACCAAGTTTAAAAAATGCAACACATTTATACATAATTTTTATTAAAACTTAAATATCAATCATACGTCTGGCCCGCTTTGTTAACAACAAAACAGTTGGTTTGCAGCGCTAACACTAACACTCACGCAATACGAAATATTTATATATCACTCATTCGCCTGGGTGTGTTTTATATTTTTATAATAAGCGTTCCTTAGGTATGAAACAGTACAATTTAGAAAATATGTCTAAATGCTTAGTTAACATTGTTTTTTGTATACAAATTATATATATTTTAGAATACGAAAACTTTTTAAAAATCATATTTTTGCCTCCATCAAATAATCTGTTTAAATTTAAATTTTGATCCATAATGAAAAACAATGGAAAATCGCAAAATTTTATAAAAATTAAATTCGAGGTAAGTTTTCAAACACCTTTGGGGTTTTTGGTCTGCTTATATTCTAGTTTTTTGTACCGCGCTGGTCGCGTTAGGAATAGAATTTCACGTTGCACAGTGTAATTAAAAACATTAACCAGCTAACAAATATCGAGTTCATGTGTTATAAAAGATTATTTTAAAACATTTCGTTCGCGAAAATATATGAAAAATAACGAGGATGTTTGATCAACAAAAAATTCAAGAAAAGTTTGATTAATAATTCGTATTATTACAACTGATCATTTTTTATTCAATTTTTTTATACTTTTTATAAAAAAAATAAATTTTTAAACAAAAAATAAATTAAATTGTGTTTTTAATTATCAAGATTTTTTTCCAAATCAAAATTTTTTTTTGGTCTTTTCCAAATTCGAAGCTGGCAAACCTAGTTATATAATTACGTATATGTAATTGGAAAAAAATGACCCTGAGGGAAATGAAGGGACGATTGATCCAAAGTGGTAATTCTGTGATGTATGATTTTGGAGCAACTGGTGAAACCAAAATTGTGGTGCACCAAAAAGTGTTTGCGTGAAATGTCCAATCACGTGACTATAGTTATGGTGACAAAACGTTAACTGGTTGGTGCCAGATATATCACGTTACTGGAGAAAAAGTAATATTACATCAAAGTGTATTGAAGCAACTAGGGTCGTTGCAATTGAAGTTGCTAATGGTCATTGAACTGGTTCAAAACCGTTAGTAGTGGATGAAAACATTTCAATTAGTACCAAAGGATGCAGTTCCTTGACTGCTACCAAGTGGACACAACACTGAATGAATTTGTTATGTACCGACTTTGTGAGAGTGGGAATGAAAACGTAACACTTCACTGGTTTAAAATAACTGAATACGGAACTGTTTAGACAGTGACCAAGTTTGTCAGATGTGGCGATTTCTCGCCAAACGTCGCGATCTTAATACTCGTTTGGCAAGTTAATTCTTTAAATAACGACTAGCGATTTTTCGATTGAAAGAAGATTTTACACATAAAATATAGCTACCAAAAAACCAGAAATATATATGATTTTTTACACAACTTTTTCAAAAAATTAAATTAAAATGCAAAATTTCTGAATATTGATTTCGAAATATTTTGTTAAGATATTTTACAGCATTTTTGGCAACGGATTAATATGTATAAGTAATTGGCGATTTGTAAGAATTTCTTTGTGTACAAAACTGTTACTCTTTTTTATAAGTTATATATTAAATTTGTGCTGAATTCTTGCAGCTCCTTTTATAAAGATATTATTGTGAACTACAAGGTGGCGCAAAAGTAATCCTCCTATCCGAAAATGCTATAAATTTTGCGATTGGCCCCTAATGTCAGTTCTGTTTTGACATTTGTGTAGTAAACACATGCGAAATACACGTTAATAAACAATGTTACGCTACACTGCTCCAGAACGCGGAATATTGGTGACTATTTATTTGACCAATAATCGGTCGGTGACTTTGGCACAACGTGAATTTCGTCGCAGATTTCCTGGCCGTCCAACGCCTACTGGTGAAACACTGCGACGTTTAGCCGCTCGCCTCGAAGAGACTGGCACAACACGAGATGCTGCCAGGCGTGGCAGACCCCGGAGTAGCCGTTCTGCAGAGAATATTGCTGCTGTAGCCGAGGATGTCATGGAAGCGCCGTCGACATCGACCAGACGACGTGCCACGCAAATGGGTATCAGTCGACGGTCTTTACAGCGAATTTTGGTACAAGATTTGAAGATGTTTCCGTACAAAGTCCAGACGGTGCATCAGCTGTTAGCTGCTGACCGCCAATCGTGTGTAACATACGCTCAAGCCATCCTTAATCACCACCAAGAGGAAGATGATTTTTCATCAAAAATAATCATGAGTGATGAGGCCCATTTCCATCTTAGCGGGTACGTAAATAAGCAAAATT
This sequence comes from Delia radicum, assembly GCA_021234595.1. NCBI lineage: Eukaryota > Metazoa > Arthropoda > Insecta > Diptera > Anthomyiidae > Delia > Delia radicum. The sequence goes on along the minus strand of CM037854.1, from coordinate 66,412,678 downwards.
TACGCTTCTGGGGCACTGAAAATCCGCGTGTAATCCACGAAGAGCCATTACACCCGCTCAAAGTCACTGAATGGTGTGCTGTTTTCGCTGGAGGAGTCATCGGACCTTTTTTCTTCGAAGACGTCGCGGGCCAAACGGTTACTGTGAATGGTGAGCGCTACAGAGCAATGATCAACGAGTTCTTTTTGCCGCAACTTGATGAATTGGGATTGGAAAACATGTGGTTCCAACAGGACGGTGCAACGGCACACACTGCACGTGCCACAACCGATATGCTGAAGGATGTATTTCCCGGGCGCCTAATCTCCCGTTTTGGCGATTTGCACTGGCCAGCAAGATCGCCTGATTTGACAGCTCCAGACTTCTTTTTGTGGGGCTTTTTGAAGTCGCGGGTTTATGTCAACAAGCCTCAGACTCTTGCAGCTCTTAAAGACAATATTTGTCAAGAATGTGAGGACCTATCGCCGGAAGTTTTGGCCAAAGTGATGGAAAATGCCATAAAAAGGGCTCAAATGACAATCAACTGTGGCGGCGGCCATTTACATGACATCATATTCTCGACTTGATGTAAAAAAAATTAAAATACCAAATAAAAATAATCCACAAGAAGAATCAAAGTTTTTCATTTTTTTTTTTAAATTACAGCATACAAAATTAAAATGTTCATGAAGTGCTTTTTAGAAGGAACATAAACATAAAAATTAGTAGAAATTGTTTGATAATACCAATGTTAGCAAATCAAAAAAAAACTTGCAACAAATCTATATTTTGAACATCCGGACTTCTTGTCTAGTTTATGTACTTTTCTTTTCTGGTTCCGGACGGGCTATTTAGCAACCCGTACATAATATGACACACGATGAATAAAAAGTGACAGGTTACTTGCTAATTACTTTTCGCATGCCCGGCGACATGTACCCCTTAGACCAGTGCAGTGGTACTAACAGAACACATTGCGCTTAATATGTGGCCAGTTTTCCTTCAACAATTTTTCTGCTGTTTTACTACACGTACACCTACACCAGTCACGTGATAATTTTTTCCCACTGGTTCTGTTGCATATCACATAAATCCTAAAATGGTCATACTTTGACACTATCAACTCCTAACTTGTCCCGTAGCATATTCATTTCAGTTGTTGCGGTGATATGTGGCTTTGGTCAAGTTATTTGTCACTGGTAGCAATTGTCACCTCCTTTGACAAGCCCATGTTAAAAGTACCGGTCACTTTCATATTGCAGAACCGAAACTAGGACTGGACACACAAAGTTCTAGTCACGTGACCATACCAGTGACTGGTCCATTTCCCGCAGGGAGTTACTGGTAACTGTTTACATAAGTATATATTTCATATTTTTGATTCTAATATTGTATTAATTTGTTTTAAAACATTTTTACAACTAAATTTTCCAATCTTAATTATTTAATTAAAATAAATTAAAAATTTTTTCAAGATTTTTTAACAAAATAACTTAAAAATAACCACTTGTTCTATCATTGTGAGTAGCCACTTATTCCTAATATAAAAGTAATTAATTATTCTTTCACTACACCAAAAAAACTGACTTGGTAGTAGGAACCGTAATTGTAGCCAATATAATGCTTCGGTTGTTGTGACAGAATTTTTCGGTTGTAATTACAGGCACTAAATTGCAACAACAGAAATATTGTCACGATAATAGAACTTCGATGACCTCAACAGAAATTCGGTGATGACTACCAAAAAATTCGATAGCTACAACCGAACCATTCGATTGACTATAATTAAGGTTGCTACTACCGAGTCTGTTTTCTAGGTCGATGAGTAACCAATCAGGTAACCCATTATTGTTACTTTATTTTGTAAGCGAGAGGTTAATGACCATGTAATTTGGGTCATCGTGAACAAAAGTGATCAGGTGAGTTAATAGCCTGGTAACTAGTGAAGCCCTTTGGGTGCTACTTACACGCTTAATTACTTGGTAATATCTGCTGAGCTTAACAGAAATGAAGATCAAAATTATACCGGTACGAAAACCGTTATTCATTTTGGTTGTCATCCTTGCTTTATATTTAAAATAATGATAAAAGTAGACATTTACAGGTAACGTATTATTTTCTGCATTGAAATAATGCGAAAATTAGGAACAAGTTTAATAAGTTTTCGTCCAATGTAACAATTTCATGAACATTGATGAAAAGTTTCATAAAGAACATGAATTATAATGACAATATTATGGTATCCATGAATTTTTTCTACACAAAAAAATTGAAATCCTTACTAATACAAAATATGCTTTATATATAAAGTGAAACATTTCATAAATATGATGAAATTGATTTTGTTTTTTATGAACTGTTTCATAAATACTATGAATCGCTACATTGGACGAAATCGTAAATAAGATTAAGCTTTCCCTTTGAGTGTAGTTATTTGTAAGTCTTTATTATTTGTGCAAAAGTAATGCAGATAGTAAGCTGGTGTCATTGCTGGTAGTCTAATATATAATGACATGACTTTATCGAATTCTGCCCCAAAATGGCCCATTTTTAAAAAAAGTGTATATATTAGTGTGGCCATTTTAGCATATTTTGTGCTAGATTTAGAAGAAGAATAGGAATTTACTTTAAAAAATAGGCTAAATGCTTTTTTAGCATATTTCGTGTCAGAAGCTGACATTCTTTAATTATTTTTGAGAAAGAATTTCACTACTTTTCGAAATATTAAACGCGTATGTATTAAAAAACTGCTGAAACCCCCTAACTTACAGTAAAAATTTCATTATTAATAAGGCAGCACATTTTTTTGTGTAGAAATTTATCAAATTTTTAGCACAATAAATATTAATATTATTAATATTACAACACTTTTTCAATCTTTTGCAGATTTTTAGCTTATTTTTATATTCTTACGTTTTAGCAGATTTTAGCAAACTCTTTTGGGTGAGTTAGCGTATTTTGAAAGAAACTTTGAAATCTTTTATTTTATATTTTTTTATACATATTTTATGTACTCAAAATTATTCAGATATTTAATTCTGACTTCATCGGATATCATTAACCCACTTTAGCCTGAAATCAAAATTGATTCAAGAATTTGCTAAAAATACAAAAACGTTTTTGTATTAAATTAGTCTTACAGATTATTTAAAATGCCTAATTTGGAGATGTTGATTTCTATTTTTATAATATAATGCAGTGAAGTACTTTTATAAAGAGCTCCACAATTTGAAACAATTCTTCCATTAAATTAAGTTTCTTGCCATTTTATAATCTTCTTAGTGAATTTTCAAGTAAAAAGCTAAAGTTTTGTAGCATATTTTTTACTTTAAAATCTCTATATTTGTATGTGTTGGTCATAAGCGTCAAAATTTGTATGGAAATTCGTAAATTGGTATAAATTACTTCGTTATAATAAAAGTTCGCTATAAACGATGTTCGTTATAACCCACTGTAGTTGTAATTACAAAAAAATATCAAAAAATTATAATTTGCGTTAGTGTGTGGAACGACTTCTTTCTAGGGCATTTTCTGAGAATTAATTATTTTGTCAAAAACTGAAAAAAATTTAATGTTTTCATCAAAGTTCTCATAATTTTCGGAAAAATATTAATGAGACAACAATATAATTTGTAATTTCTAACATCCTAATTTTTAAATTCAAATTTATTTCCAACAAATTTTTTATTTAAAAATTTTAATAAAAATTTTAATTTTTCACACAAAAATTGTTTAAAAATAAAAATTCAAAATTACAAAAAATCAACATAAGGGTGTTTGTGTTTACAAATGATCATTGTTGGTGCCAATTCAAAACACTTTTTTTTTTTCCAGTTACAAAATCGCTCTATGAGACATGCTTAAAACAGAATTTTGTAATTTACTTCTGTGTATTTTTACATCTATTTAAAAAATCTTTAGCCCTTAGTGGCCTTGACACAAACAAGGCCATAAAACTTAATTTACATTATGCCTATTAGATTGTTAAGCTTTTAAAATGATCAAATTAAATTTGCACTTAATAAAAATTACTATTTTATGTAATTTGAATTATATAGGGTTAGTGTATTCATTTTTTTTTTACCAAGAAAGACCCACTAGGAAATTTACTGAATGACTTCTTTCAGATTTTGTTTAAATTTGGATATATGATAAAGTGTACTAAAGTAATGAAAAAATAAAATTCTTTGTCGTACCAAATTTACTTTTAAGGGTTAAAAACGTGGCATCAAAAATTAGTTTTTTCGCATTTGTTCCAAAGAAACGATTTGCCAACACAATTTAAGGGATTATATGTTTAAATGGTTTTGCTGGGATCATTTTATATCCCACCTTTTTAACTCTTCAAATACGATACAGAATTGCGCTTGTTCATTAGTTTAGTGTACTTTATTGCATAACTAAATTTAATTAAAATCTGAAATAAATTATTCTGTACAATTCTTAGTGGGTATATTTTAGTCAAACGTGGAAAAATTAGTCCTACATGAATCATACACTCAAAAAAAGTTAGTAAAGTCAGCTTAGTTTTAGGCAGGAGGATGATTGCAATGAAATTGTAAAATATTTTGCTGAAAATTTGCAAGGTGATTTTTAGCAACAAAATAAGTAGATTCAGCAGAAGTTTTGGTAATACTTAGTTGATTCAAAGTTAAAAAATACTAGACTGAAAAAAACTCAAAAAAATTGTAGAAACATTTACTTTAGTTAATTTATTTGCTGAAAATCTTGAAATTTTTTTTTGTTATTCTTTTAAAAATAATTTTCAATACGTTACAAAATATAAAAGTGTTCTTTATCCCACACGGATGACACGAATTAATTTAATATCTGAAAATATATAGAAATAATTATATATAAAATAAACAAATCGTTCGTTATCGATTAACTACTTACATTAATGGTAATCTTAATGATGGCTTCTTCCTAGAAACGAAATAAAATGAAATAACAAAATATTAAATATACAATTCTTTTTTTGCGATAAGAACAAGAAACATACAAAATTACGTAAGATGTGGGTCCTTACATTTCGATTTAGTATATCTACCTGAACGCATATTTGTTTGCAATTTGACCAAACTATATTAATAGTCAGTATAATAATTAAGTTTGCAAATACACACTTAATGTTTATTAAATTTAAATATTTTATTTCTTCTTTAATTTAATTAAGAGACAATTACTTTGACAAACCGGTGACAGTACAAAATTTTAGTTTTTTTAATAAGCAATTTATATGTATTCTATGCTCATAGTTGGCGTCCTTTTGTTTTATTATGTATGAAAAACAGATACAAACATCTTCCATGGTTGATTTTTTTATATGTCTTACAAGAATTGTACTTTTTAGTATCATTATCCTCGTCTACTAAATCTTGACATACCGCGACCTCGACATTTTTAATCCACACTTTTAATGTGGTTCTTAGCACAATTTTTTTAAGCAAAATATGTGAAATATGTTAGTAAAGCATTAGGTAAATATTAGTAAAACATTAGTTCAAAACAGTTAAGTGCTGAATAAGTATAACTAAAATTTTAGCTGAAAAGAGAATTTCAGCAAAAAATTTGCTGAAAAATTGTATGCTTGTCTCAAGACGTTTTACTAAATTTTCTAATAACTTGTTTTTTGAGTGTACAACATAAAATAATATTTTTTATCAAGTGGACATTTTTTTTTTTTACAAATTTAAAAGCTTTATAATCTTTTTGTCATAATGTAAATTAATTTGTATGGGTCTTTTTGTTCCCAGGCCACTTAGGGTTTACGATTTTTTATATAAAAGTAAATATGAAATACTTATTTTAAAAACTGTATAAGCCACATTTAATGTTTTATGGATTTCCGCTGTTTTCTATACATCAATTGATTAATATTTGATAGCAGTTTTGCTTAAACACTTATTACAAGTACCTAGAGTATAAACGTCCTGCAAAAGTCATTTTTCCAACCTTTAAAAGGCGAAAGCAAACTTAAAAATAAAATGTGGCTTATCAAGTTTTTACAATAAGCCCTTCATATAATTGTAGTCTAATCAAATCTAAGTGACATTTTTCCGAAAATTATCCAAACTTTGATGAAAACTTTCAAATTTGGTTCAAATTTCAACAAATTAATCAATTTTTGCATATTTCGCTTTAAGCTCATATTTTTAATTATTTTGCATGTTTTTATTGAAATTTTTTTAGTTTTTCGTAAAAAATCACTTTTAATACTATTTTGTCTGCATATATAAAGGGTCCGCCATCTAACGTTTTTTTTTCAACTAGTCGTTCTCAACAATTGAACATTTCGGAGACATCATCGAGACGAATTTTGCATAAAGACCTTGGTATGGCGCCATACAAAGTCCAATTGGTTCAGGAGTCCAAAAAAAAGTTATTTGGCGGACCCTTTACTAAAGAGGATACAAGAAATTAAGAGAAACAGGTTTAAGTGTTTTTTTTTAAATTCGTATTTTTCAGTATAGTTAATAATAATGTTGAGCTAATTATACAAAACGGATGCACTCAATAGACAAAACAATACAAATAACATTTAAAATTGCTTAAGAACATGAAACTATTAATCCACAAAACATTTAAGTGCATATATTTGTTATTTGTAGTGCATATTTTAAGATTTTTTATGCAAATTATATGCGCCTAAAACACTCTTTTTTAGTGCATGAGGTTCTTGTCCCTGGTGCTATCCGATGAAGACAGAATTGCATATCTAAATTATTTTGAGTATAGTAAACAAATAAATGAAATAAAAAAAATTTCGGCAGAAATTTGCCAAGGGTAAATGTTTTGCAATACAACTGAGGGTGTAATGATAAAACTATTTTCAAGGAACACCCTATTGTTCATACACAGAGAGAATTCCTTCGACGAGTTTTATTGAAATATTGTCATTAAACTTCAAGAAAAAGCTTCATTGTTTTAATGAAACTATTTTAAATGAAACTTTTTCATTATATATATGAAATCTGTAATAAATAATTTAAAATTTTTCATTAAATTTTATGAAAAACTGCATTCATTTAATGAAAAGTTTCAATGGACGAGTTCCAGTGACATTTCATAGATGTAATGCAAACATTCATTGATATCATGCAGATAATTCTCTCAGTGTACATAAATTTGAATTAATTTTTAGTTGAATCAACAAAATGAAGTAATAGTATGAGCTTTTTTTTTTTTTAATACAATAATCAAATCAAATGTTGACATACATACATCACCATAATTTCAATCCTCTTCTTTTTTATGTTGGATGTTGTCGTTTGTGAATCTATTTATGCTTCTTAATATATGCAAATTCGATAAACCAACAAAGTACATACCATGCATACATACAAGTCCTACTCTTCATTTATACCACCCTTCCGACTCCTAGTAGCTTTTTTCATTCATATTTATATAGTATTTCCATTCATGCTCATTCATATGCCACTTTTTTTTACTCGTAGTTTGTTTGAACTTTCCTTGTGGCAGAGGATAAACAAAAAGCATAGAATAGCTTCATCAAAAATGTTAATAAATGCCAAATGACTAATGGTCTAATGGTGCTTGATGCTTGGACCTTGTTTCAACTAAACTCCCGACAGATTCGACTTTTACAGACAGCAAAAAAAAAAAAAAAAACAGCACAAGACAATGGCACGCGTTTTGTGCGTGTCCTTTGTTATGATGAAGCGCAGCTGCCTTTTTTTAACGTCATATCGATTTTTTTTTATTAAATTCCGTTTTTCACAATAATGGACAACCAACAGTCTCTCATGAACTTCATGAACAAGTATTGTTTTCATTTGTGATTTTCCAGAAGAAATAATAAAAATGAAATTCCAATTTGAATTTTATACATACTATCTGGATACACTCTTAAAAAATAATAGTAACAATTTTAGAGTAAATTTCTCTTTTTACCAAAAACAAAATTTTGAAGTAGAAATATTTTATAAAATTCTTTTAACAGAACACTACGATTTCTTAATACTTTTCCTATACTATTTTGTTAGAATTTATGTTTTAAATAACCATGTGCAACATTCATTTTTATCTGCAATGTTTGCTGTTCTTCTGAACCGTTGAATGTTAAACATCGCTAACGTGCGATCAGTGGTGAAATTTTTTCAAATTGCAGAACGACCATAAATAATTTATTAGAATTTTGACAGGTGCTATTTTTCACCAGATTTTTTATTAATTTTTTGGCTAAAGTCCATACGGAATTAAAAAAAAAAAAACATTATACATGAAACCTTATGGAATAAAAGAGAAAAAATCGGAATTAAAAATTAGTGGAGCCGTGTTTGAAGCACTTCATCTATCCCCACCTTTCACCTCTCTACTACAAATATGAAGAAAAATTGGTCTGATTGCTTTCGCTGCCAGTAGATTGCTACAAAGTTTGATAATGTTTAGCAAAAATTACCTAACAACAAAATTGGTTTCAGTACACTAAAATAATTCTCAGTTCAGTTCAGTTAACGAAAATAATTTTCAAAAATAAATTTTTTTGAATGCTGGTTCAAAGTTTTATTTTTTTGATTAATTAAATAAAGGGTCCGCCAAATAACTTTTTTTTTTGAAAATGCTAAAATGCTGAATATTTTCTCAAATTTCTTTTTTTATTTGAAAGTACAATCCTTCCGGTTAATAATGAAAAATAATTTTATTCAAATGGCTGCCTCGGCTCGCCATGCAGTAGCTTACACGATCGATCCAATTTTTAAGCACATTATTGACTGTGTGCAGCTGTATTTCACCAATGGCTTCACGAATATTGTCCTTTAAAGCGTCAATTGTCTCTGGCTTGTTGGCGTAACACTTATCTTTGACGGCACCCCACAAATAATAGTCCAACGGTGTCAAATCGCAGCTCCGAGGTGGCCAAACGACATCGCAAAACATCGAGTGTAGCTTCGGCTGTGTGGGACGTAGCGTCCTGTTGAAACCAAATGCTGTCAATATCCGCCTCTTCAATTTTTGTGAACAAAAATTCGTTCAACATGGCCCGATAACGATCGCCATTGACTGTAACGGCCACTCCTTGCTCATTACCATGATTTTCAAAGTAATGTCGCAATATTTCCCAGCCTTGTTCAAGCGTATAACCATATTCGTTCAGCGGAAGGATAAAACTAATTATCTGTCAAATCAGACATGAGCTAAGTGTTACCATTCACGAAATAAGCACTAGTTGAAAAAAAACGTTAGATGGCGGACCCTTTACATATGTATAAAAAAGCTAATTTTTATAAATCCGAAAAACACGTTTTTTTTGCATGAAAATACTAAAATTTCTTAAGTTTGATGGAGAATATAAAAAAAAATATATAAAATTTAATATTTTATCTTTAATTTTTGTGTAAGCCTATAATGAAATATAATGAAATAGAAAAGTATGTGATTACCTATATGCTTACCAGTATGGACAAAAATAATGAGTCTAAAAATAAATTAAAAAAAAAAAATTAATAAAAATATGTTTTTTTTATTGAAATATTTTTTTTAAAATAATCTTACACGGGCTGCCAGGTTGTCAGTCAACCGCTCTACCATTCGATCTATCTCGACATTTTATACTTGATAGATTAAAACAGAAATGACTTGCTTGAACAAAATGTCAGTCCTTTCCAGCTTACAAAAAATCAAAAATTATTAATTATATATATATATATTTACTAGAAGTGAAAAAATATTGAGTCTAAAAATAGATTTTCAAACATTTGTTAGATCCTTACCTTATATTTAAAATAATGATAATAATAAGTACTTATGGGTAACGCATTATTTTTTGTATTGAAATAATTGGAAAATTAACTAGATATTAGAAAATCCTTATTATTTGTGTTAAAGTAATGCAGATAGTAATGAGATGTCATTACTGTTTCTATACTGGGACCACTAATGACACCAGCTTACTCTATGCATTACATTAATAGAAATAATAATGACTTACCAATAAGTACTTAATTTTACCAATTTTTCAATACAAAAAATAATGCTCAGGGTTTTCAGATTTATTTTTACGATTTTTACGATTTTTACGAACAAATTTGTCCATGCATTTTGTATGAAATGCAAACATTACTTGGGCCACTGCACACAAAAAAATACAGTGCCAACCGACTTAAAGAGTGTATTTTGGTGGCTGCAACCAATAAATGCGGTTAATAAAACTGTATTTAAATGTGTTTTCTGAATATGTTGGGCGTTGATTTAATTTTAAAACATAAAAAATTGTACACCCAAAAATGACGATATGCTACGTTTCTACTAAGGATGTTTTGGACATGTTTTGAAACAAAACATCTATTGTACATGTTTTCCCATACATTTTTTCACCAAAGTATATATTCTGCTCAAAACACGTAAGTATAAAGCATGGTAACAAAATGAACAAACAATTTAACTTTATACCGCGAAAAACAATTATCAAAATCCGCCAAATTTCGTACACAGAAAAAAAAATCTACGGGAACTTTTATCAAACATAGAGTATAATATTACCAAGTATAGTAGGAGCATTTCAACTATTAATTGTTTTCCGTAAAGTATTTCAATCAACTTAGGAAAGCGTATTGTACAGAAATGTAATGATATTTAACTACAAAAACTTGGTAATTCTTCTATTCTATTAAGAAGAAAATCATAATAAAATAAATTATCCATTCTATTTCATACGAATCCCTATAAAGATTAATAAATTTTCCAATATATTTATTTCAAAAATGCTGCTCGTTTTGTTATTAAAAATTATTTTATTTATAAAAACTATGAAATATTTTAAATATTACCTCTACTAATTATTTAACACCACCTTTACATTATCACTAAGAGTAAAAATCCGCCATCCAATTTACCCTTTGCAATGACTTAGAACCAGAAAGAAATAAAATTAGTGTTAGATTTCAAATGGTTAATAAATATCTAAAATAAACTTACTTATTTTTCAATAGATTTTGGTTCCGGCTACTTTAACCACAAATTAAATTTAATTAAAATATTTGGTGTATTTACGTCAAAATAATGTTCAATTAATATTTTATACAAATTTTATTTCATTGAGATAAAATTTTTGTATGATTTTCTTTTGATTTTAAAAAAAATTAATTTCTAGCTTTTTATGTTCAAGATTTTACCTATTGCCTGTTATGTTCGCCCATTTTTTTTTTTTGTTACATTTTACCAAGTAATGCTTGATTAAAACATGTACAAAAATGTTAGAGGTATGTAATATAAGTTTGACATTTTGTAAAGATTTAGCATAATTAAGTTAAGTAATTTTGTACAATGTATTAAATTACTTGTCACGCGGAAAGTAGTTTAGGAAAGTTTTGCAAACGCAAATACAAACTTAACATAATGCGATACATAATTTAAACAAACTTGATCAAATTCACAGAATTTTAATGAAACAAATTTTACTAAGTATGCTTTCAACGTAATGACTCTGGAAATTGTTTGTGTGTACAGATAAAAATTGTTTCCAAAAAAGCTTGTAAAGTATTAACTTAACAAGATATTTAAAAAAAAAAAATATGCAAAAATATAGTTTTTGAATGATTTATGTGTAAATTTACATTTTGTTGATATATTTTCAGTTTTATGGTAGGAATTTTTTATGCGTAAAATCAGAAAAAAAAAAATTTGCCATCCACTTGAAAAATCGCCCGTCGCCATTTAAAAAATTAAATCGCCGAACGAGTTTGAAAATCACAACGTTTGGCGGGAAATTGCCATATCTGACAATTCTGACAACAACGCATTATGCCCATTATTTTTGCAACTGTGGTAAGTACATATATAACTACATATTTTTAATTGCTTATAAGCTGAAAGTAATGACATTTGATGTAAGCAAGTCCCCAGCAACATCTCAGTAATGGGCTCTCATTACCAATACCTAAAAAATAATCAATAGGGCCTACTCCATATAATTCAGTGTCGAAACTAATTAGTTTAGTTATTGTTATTTTCATAAGAAGGTAAAAAATTACTCGAGCGGATACGTTTCGTAAACGGACTGTATCTCCATACAATGTCTAAAAATAGAATATACATACAATATGTTGTCTCTGTTTTACATACTAAACAAATGGAGATGGATGTTCAAACGACGCCGCAAATGCAGTTAAAAACAAATGAAATTTCACTTAAAGAAGGGTTGACTTACATTTCATTAAATTCAACTAATATTGCCATTTGTTTTTTAATGTTCAAAAAATTACTAACAATTGTAGTAAAATGAGCCACATATGTTAGGAAAAAATAAACAAACATTTATTTTTTTATTTTTTTAAATAACAAAAAACTACTGTAAAAAATGAATGTAAAATCATAACACAGTCAATTGATGTGGTTTGTTTTCTTAAATGAACTACATGGTTAGTAAAAAATTTAATTGGTTCTACAAATGACTGACACTTATATTAAAAACAAAGAAACTGTATTACCACCTAAGCAACTACATATTTTTAAAGCAAAAGTTCCCTGAGTGTACACATTGTATGGAGTTACAGTCCGTTTACGAAACGTATCCGCTCGACTAATGAAGCCTTTACCCGTATACTTATCAGTAACTAAAAAATTAGTAATTGTCAAGAAGGCATTATTTTTTTAACTGCTTGCAAACACGATTTCTTCAAATGGCTGCCTCGGCTGGCCATGCAGTATGAGCTTCATCTGAAAAGATGATTTTTTTTGGCAAAATCGGCATCGGAAAAAAACGTTATATGGCGGACCCTTTATATATATTAAATAAAATATATATTAAATATAATTATCTTCAATTATAATTATAAGCACATTATAATTCGGCTGATGGTTGTGCTACCAGTAACGTGGTAATGAAAGTGTTTTCTGGGTCATTTTTGATTTTATCTATCAAAGCTCAGTTGGTGTAGGGTTTTACTGACCAGTTTCGAATCTCATTTTATAAAAAAACAAAAATCAATAAAAAAAATATTTTTTTTAAATTTTTTTTGTTAATTTTATTTTTAGACGCATTATTCTTGCCCCTACTAGTAAGCACATAGGTTAAAATATATTTTTTTATTTTTAGTAATGACATGCCACTATTTTGTGTGACATCTCCATATAATTGTAATGAGATTTGTTATGACTTTTGTAATTACTTGTCATTACCAAATATTTATATTTTAATACTTTTCTACACTGGGCAGTTAACAATAACTATTGAGCAAACTTTTGTACAGTTTAAGGTACTAAATGCCTTTCAATCGAGATCTCATTTGTTTTTAGTTCCTTTGAAAAACTGAAAAATTTATTCAAAAACGTAAAAACCACCTCTCACCCTTTTTCATTATTTCCACTCCTGTATCAGGTTATGACCCTTTAGAAACATTACTTTAAATTAGATAGCCAGGATGTCTGCCAGAGCCCAACCATTTTGGAAAGGATATCTCCAAGATTTAGACCAGCTGACTTTAGAGATAGTTTTTGTTTTGCTTGTGAGTCAGCTCATATGAAGAGCAATTATTTTTATTCTGGCTCAGAGTATTTTGAAGAAAATGAGTTAAATTTTTTTTCGCTCCGTAGCTTTTTTCCAACACTTCCAAAATTCTGTTTAAATATATTGCTAAAATCAAATCAAATTTTTTTATAAAAACGTTTTATCCTAGAGTCTTCTTTTTTATTTAAAAGATTCCAAAATAAATTTTCTTCTTAAAAATTAATTAAAAATATCATATTTTTAATTCTTACAATATATTTATATTTATTTTCATTTTAAAAGCATTTCTAAAATTGTTTTTTTGGATTTAATATTTTTCTCTAAGCTTTTTTGTCTTTGATGATTCTTCTTGGAAGACCCGGCGCTCCTATTTCCTTGTCCAAAAAATTAATAATTTTTATATAAAAAAATATTAAAAATATATGTTTTAATTTGGTAATTCGAGACTCTTGGAATAATAATCATCTAAAAAATATAAAAATGTTGAAAGGCGTGGTGGAGAAGAATAGTGTATTTTCTAAAAATCATAACTACATTGTAAATTTTCAATTTTCTGAATCAGACTGCGCAGTTTCTGGTATTGAACCTGTGTCAGTGACCCTGTTTTTTTTTGAATAATGTAATATTTGTTATGTTTTTATTTGTTCGATTGCGTCTTTATGAAATTTTCTTCTCTACCACGCTTTTCACAATCAAAATTAAATAAAATTGTATATTAATTATAGTAGTATTATTGGGTCCGCCAAATAACTTTTTCTTTTTTGAACTCCTGGACCAGTTGGATTTTGTATGGTCTTTATGCAAAATTCGTCTCAATGATGTCTCCGAAATGTTCAATTGTTGAGAACGACAGTGAATTGATGTTGATGGCGCTTCACGCACACTTTCTGCCACAGCAGCAATATTCTCGGGTGTACGCACTGTTTTTGGCTTTTCACGCTTTGGATTATCGATGAGGATGCCAGTTTCTTTCACTTTTTTTCACGAGATAACGAGCATTCGGAACATATTCGTTCAGCGGAAGGATAAAACAAATTATCTGCCAAATCGGAAATGAGCTAAGTGTTACCATTCACGAAATAAGCACTAGTTGAAAAAAAAACTTTAGATGGCGGACCCTTTAATTGCAATTGTCTGAAAAAGACGTTAAAATTTAAACTCAAACAAAAATCAAACTTTGCTCTCTGACAATTCTTCCCTAACTACGTAAGCGCCATCTATCGAATATACAAAGAATATATCATAGATGTGGCATCACTTACAACATATGTGAAAACAGTGGACATTAGAGTGAGGTAAGTTGCTAATAATAAAACTGTTGTGTTGTGTTGGAGTTGTACTTCTGAGATTATGTATGCAAGAACAAAAAAAACACCATGTATTGAATAAAACTAGTTTTAATCACAACAAAACTCGACCTGACGATAGATCAGTGGGCTAAAGCGCTCTGTCTAACGTGTAGTGCGAGTGCATGTCGCATTAGAAATCGGTCAGTGATTGCACAGAAAATTTCATATAGACGCAATCGAACAAATAATATATAAAAAATATTACATTATTCAAAAAAACAGGGTCACTGACGAAGGTTCGATACTAGAAACTGCGCTGTCTGATTCAGAAAATTTAAAATTTACAATGTAGTTATGATTTTTAGAAAATACACTCATTTTTCTCTACCACGCTTTTCACAATTAAAAATAAATAAAATTGAATATTAATTATAGTTTTAATTGCAATTGTCTGAAAAAGACGTCAAAATTCAAATTCAAACTCAAATAAAAATTTTACTTTTACTAACTTAACCAACTTAAATTAAAAAAGTACCAAAACTGGTACCAGAAAAATATCCTTAAAAATCCCTCTCTAGCGATACAAAATGCCACAAATAGCAAAAAATAAAGAAGAGGCCGATTTTTAATCTGGTTTTGATCAGTTAAACTCCTTCGATGACCGAAAAGCCAAGACACACGATATTAATTTTTATTTTTCTACCACATCCCAGTTTCCTTCATAGTAGTCAGACAATCATATTTACAAACTTTTTATTTTAAGTGTATCCACTCGACATACTACAGTACCGCAAAAATAATTTGCATTTCAGTTGTAAATTCATTTAAAATTTTTATTTTTATTTTCTTTTTCTTTTTTTTTTTTTTTGTGGATGAATTGTGAATGAACGATTGTATTTTATATGCTGATCTTAAAAATAATATCATCCCTTATGATTTTCATTTACTCCAAACAGACATTTTTATACTCGTGCACGTACAATACAATAAATATAATATTTTTTTTTTCTGATGATGGACAGTTGTTGTTGGTGAATTTTATTACTTTTTTTGCTTGTTTTTTTTTTTTTTTGTTTTTAATAATATGAATAAAAACCTGTTTTGATTATTATCGTATGCAGGATTTGAAAACAAAAAAAGGAGGATTTGTTACGCATTTCAGTTTTTTTTATTTTTTAATCGAAATTATAAAAATGTATCATAAAAAAATGTCGTAAAGGTAATGAAATATACAAATCGTAAAAAAATTATTTATATAATTGTAAAACTGTCGGAAAATAAAAAATATCCTGTAATATTTTTAAATATTGCACAAAAAAAAAAACAAAATGGGAAAAGATAACAAACTTTATGATTTATTAGAGCCTATAAGTATGCTATGAGTTTTTATATTTGAATTACAGTTCAAATTACCTTTGTTCAATTTCACGCTTCTTTTGCGTAAAGTGTTTGTTGTTTCTTAGTAGATTTAGCAAGTAAGTAAACGTGATTCTGTAAGTTTTTTAAACGATATCAAAAATTGTCGACGGTGAACGCAAGGGTGTCCCTTAAAAATAAATTTGTCATAACACCAAACCAGTTTTATTGAAATGGTTCCAAATGAAAGAAAATTTAGAAATATTGAAGTTATGAAGAAGAATAAACGTTTTTCTCTAAAAATTATAAACACTATTCTTTTTTAAATCAGACTATATTAGTTTCTGACTTTTTTATAGATTTTGATTTTTTATTTTTTCAAAACCTCAATAAGTGCCGAATTTCTGCCAAAAATAGCCCATTTGTTGAAAAAAGTGTACTATTAAAAATTCCTTCCACTCAAAAAAAAAAAAAAAAATCAGTAAAGTTAGCAAAAAAGTTAGTTGAGTCAGCAAAATTTTTGATAAGAGGATCCTTGCAGAAAAATTGCTTACATCAGCAAAATGATTTGCTGAAATCCGCTAGAAAATTTTTAGCATAAAATTGGTAAATTTAGCAAATAGTGTTGCTGATACTTAGTTGCATGCAATTGAAAAACGACTTGTTGAAATCCACTATTTTTTTTTTCTGGATCTTAGTAGATTGGTAAAAACTAAAAATCTTAGTATTTTACTTTAACTTTTAAACTATAAAATATAAAAAAATTATTTTTGGTCTTCAAGTTTAGTAACGTCATGATGCTTGTTAGAAAAAGACCTAACCACGTGCTTGATTACTAAGAAGACAAGAATGGAGCAAAATTGACTAGTAATAGATTTTTTGTTAAAGTTCTGCCTATTATGGAGGCGCTAACTTTTCTTAAACTTCGGGTTCTGATGAGATCTTTGTAAATATACGGAGGTTGAAAGCTCGTTATAAATTGAAAATAGCATAAAAATAATCTCGATGTACATATATAAAAACAAAAAACTAATATAACTGTAAAAAATATTACTTGAGCCAGAGTACAAACCAAAATTTTTTTATATAAATAGAACATTTTTGGTCTCCAAAGTTTAGTAACGTCATGATGCTTGTTAGGAAAGACCTAACCACGTGCTTGATTACTAAGAAGACAAGAATGGAGCAAAATTGATTATTAATAGGGTTTTTGTTAAAGTTCTGCCTATTATGGAGGCTCTAACTTTTCTCAAACTTCGGGTTCTGATGAGATCTTTAGCCAGATCGAAATACTAGTATCAGCCTAGCTAATATGTTTGATTTGCTTTATTTTTGTAAATATACTTAGGTTGAAAGCTAGTTATAAATAGAAAATAACATAAAAATAATCTCGATGTATATAAAAACAAAAAAACTAATATAACTATAAAAAATTTATGTTGGCTTAATTTTTTAGGTTAAAATATACTCTTCAAAATGATATGCATATTGATTTTTTTTCAATTAAAAAATGTAATGATTAATGCCCACGTCCGATTGGGAGTAACCACTTATTCTTTAACTATGAGTAACCAATCAGATAACTCATTATTCTCACTTTTTTGTAAGCGAGAGGGTAATGACCACACATGAACTTTGAGACATCGCGAACAAATGTAATTAAGCGTTGTCCCATTTTGCGATGAATCCCCTGGTGTGCTACTTACACGCTTAATTACTTGGTATTGCATGTTTTTGCTGGGAAATTTCCGTTCTAACGATACCAGAGTGGGCCAAGGAAGTACTTTCAGGTAAATCGAAAATGTAATTACATTTTAAGAACATATAAATGTTGAATATTATATGAACAAAATATTTAATCATTCCGCCCAATAGTCTTGTGATGATGATATAAGTTAAAAATCAAAATTTCACATTTTTGGTATATTGTTAAATTTAAACAAAATGTTCATTAAATATAAAAATTTTAAGAAAAATTTGTTTTAATAAAAATGAAAATTATTTAATTTCGAGGCCATACTCTATATTTTTTTATTAGGATATTGTCCTAACAAATAATCCATAGAGTTTTTGTTTTCAAATTTATTATTTGACACTTTCATTAATATGTTGATAGATCTATTTCGGGAATTTTCTAGGTTCCCATCATCAGAACACGTTTTGAAAGAGATAACAATCCCATGCCAATCATAAAACATTCATATAACATAGTTTTTCCACTAAATGAGAACTAATATATATATGAGCTCGAAATTAAAGATTATCACGATTGATCAAATATAAATTAAATAGGTCTATCAACACATTCCTGAAAGCGTCAAATAATAAATTTAAACCAAAAACTCTATAGATTATTTGTTAGGACAATATCCTAATAAAGAAATATAGAGTATGTCCTCGAACTTGAATAATTTTCATTTTCATTGCACAATTAAAGGCAGAAAAAAACATAATTTCTATTTTTAATAAAAATTATATCAAAATCATTTTTTTTTTTGTTAGTTCACAAAACAAAACTGCAAAACTGTTGAATAATTATGAGAAAACTTACTATTTTTTATTTAGGGCTCAAAATTTACCATTTTGTTGAAAAACTAGCTCCAAAAAGCTCCAGAAGATATCACAAAACTGTGAACACCAGTTTGCTCTTCGATATATCTTTTACTTAAGTTTTACCGACCATAACAGAGCGCTCATAAACTTTCAAAATTGAACCTATAACTGAAAAACTACCTTCAGATCTTACTATTTTCCAGCTAAAGCTGAAGTAATGAGGCTAAACATTTTATTTAATTTATGGTTAAAATTGAAATAAAAATTTTTAAATACAAAATGCTGGATCCAATATGGAGGCAATATATATTTTTAAATATATAGTACTTTAACTAATCAATAGTAAGAGCTGTGGAACCGCTTTTTATAAAGTTAAAATTTTGTCCGATTTGGTTAAAAATCATCTTACACCCAGGCAAAAATTTTAGTAGAAAAATCTGTAAAATGTTAGTAGAAAAATCTGTCCTTTTTACTATTGTTGTACCAATTTTTAGTACAATACATGTTTTTAGTAGCAAACTTTTGCTTTTCTCATTTTACAAGTTAAGTAATTTTTTACTGATTTTTGTTGCAGATTTCAGCAAAAAAAAATTTGCTATATTTAAAATTATTTGGAATATTTAAAACCAATACTTACAAAACAAATTAGTTAAATATACAATAAGTTGATAATATTTGCATAGCCAATCTACATTTAGGGAAACAATATTAACGAAAATGTTTTATAAATCATTTCTCATGAGTTATTAATCATATTTATGAAGTTTTCATAAATACTAAGAAGAGTTTTATAAAAATTGAAGACATATATTTCGTAGAACGTTTCATAAAAACGTTTCATAAACTTTGTGAACATAATTTTATCAAGGTAAGTCAACTTTATTTATTATTGCACAGCGATAAAAATATAAAAAATATCCAATTTTCGACTTCTGGCAACTTCAATTTCAACCTAACTTGGTATGGAAGGTAAGTTTTATATAAGTTTGCCATCGTACAAGTTATGATTTGTTAGCTGTAACGATTGTGTAAATATCGCATTTTAAAATATGACAAAAACAGAAAATTTAACAAAAGTTTGCCTGCTTTTCTTCACGAGCAAATTTTAACCTTTCAAATCTGCAATATATTCAGGTTAAATGAAATTGTTGTTTTTATAGGTTTTCGACCTCTAATGCTTTTAGGAGAGCTTTTTCCATTTTAAAACGGTCCGATTACTGTTAATAAATCATAATATTTTGAAATTTAATGAAAAAATATACATGACCAAATCTTAACAAAATTTTAGTTATTTTATTATTTTTTTTACTTTTTTATTTTATTTATTAATAATCATATAATTACGAATTATATCCTATTGCCCTAACCGAGCACTAGCTACTATGGCTTTCGGCGCGTTGTAGCGAAAAAAGACCAGTGCCTCTGGTGGGGATCGAACCCACGACCCCCGCAATGATAAGCCCGCACGCTACCAACTAGCTTACCGGGGCGCACAAATTTTAGTTATATTGGAGTTGAATTGTAGTAATTGTAACTAGTAATTTCCTATGCTAAAATCAGCAAAAGATTTGCTAAATATTTTTAGATTACATTAAATTTGGTAGAATGCAAATAACAGTATATTTTTTGCCAAAATCAACAAAACTTTCTGCTTAAAAAAAACTGTAAGCTGCTGATTTCAGAAGGGCAAATTATTGTTTGCATGAATAAATTAAGGAAAAAATATTGAAAATTTAATTTTCTTTTTCTGATTTTCGTTATTTGCTAATATTTAGCAAATTTGTTGCTGTGTTTAGCATATTAATTTGCAACGTTATTTTAAACAAATTTTTTTTAGTACACTGAGAAATAAAGTGCCAACCAAATTGAAAAGTGCATTTTAATGGTAACAACTTATAAATTCAATTATATATATATATATAAATTCCTGGGATTCCTAGTTGGAACATAGGGCCAGACATTTGTACTGGTTTCATTAATCATTTTGTTTCGGATGAGTGGGAGATTAACCCTCTGCATCCAAGGCTGGTGCTGGGGCTGCCAACTTATTGCCTCCAGCCCGACAGCTTCGTTGCTCACACTAGCTAGTACCATAATGGATGTTATAATACCATTGCCCGGTGTCCACCTGCCCCTAAGGGTCGGATGTCGTGAGTCTTCTTAGTTGGTTGCAAGAGCAAGGATTGGTTCTGGACTTTACCAAGTTAAAGACGATCAGTTCCGTTACCTTGTATGCCCAACTCTGAACACTTCAATTAGTACAACGATATTTATATTAGATTTCTGTATATTTTAGGTGCTGCAACTAAAATTCAGTTGAATTACTTGAACATTGTTGTGAAAACTACTGTTCATTTGTACCAACCGACTGACATTCATAACGGCCTAACTTGAGTCGTAGTAACCGAATTTCAGTTGACAAATAGCTAAAATTTTTTTTTGTGTATACCTTTTTGGCGTTATATGTTAAAAAGGACTGACCGGTATGTGCGATAGAAGTCCAGCTTTCGTATATATCTAATTTTGTACACCCAATCTATTTTAAAATTCACTTGCGCAATTTCCATATATTTTAGGGTGATACTATGTTGGTAAAGGCCAAAACAATTGTAGTTTAAAACTATTGAAATTTCACTTGAAAAAGGACGACTTATATTTCAGTAAATTTTACTAACATTGTCATTTGTTTTTTACTATTCAAAAAGTTAACCACAATTGTAGTAAATATTAACCACATATACAGTAAATAAAATTATTTGTTTTATTCTTTTAAATATAAAATGAATGCAAATACAGTAATTTGATGTGGTTTGTTTTTTTTAAATGAACTAGAATTGTAGTCAAAACTAAAATTTCTTCTACAAATGACTGCTATTTCTCTTAAAAATAAAGATACTGTATTACAACTCAAACAACTACAAATATATACCGCAGAAGTTAACTAAGTGTACTCTAAAAAGTATGCTATGAGATTTTTTATTATTTAGATTTCTAGTCAAACTGTAATTTATTTAATTTCACGCTTGTTTTGGTAAAATTATATTGTTGTTTCTTAGAAGAATGATAAACTTTTTAAAGGATATCAAAAAATTTCGATTTCTAAACTTATGATTATCGTTCATTTCTTTTAAGCCTTCCAATAAAAAAAGCAATTTAATAAATTGCAGACGCAATGTTCTGCAATCATAACACTGTTAAACACTAAGAATGCAGCGGAGATGCGACTTGTCAATTTTGATAGATTTTAAATCTAGATCACGAATGTGAACACGAATGTGAACACCAAACGCCAATTTAACTTTTACCAAAAATCAAGTTTTTTCTTCAAACTTTTTTTATTATTTCGTATACCTGAATAAGCTAGGAATAATCTTTAATATGCCTTCAAATTATGAACTTTGGGTTTAAGGAACCATATACATTTTTTGCGCCCGTTTGAATGATCTAGGATATCCTTGGTATTAAAGTAAAATCTTGACTTAATATTCTATTTTGTGTATATTATAAAATGGATTAAGAAAATTTGCCAAATTTTAGTACATGATGATAATTTATATACCACTTAATTCATTTAATCAAAAAAAAAATCCATCAATTGTATATAAAATTTTTAGAAAATTTAATCTGAAGTACAATTTTTGTGACTTTTTTTTAAATTAATTAAGTGTGAATTTACTATATAAAAATTACATATTTGAACAGTCTTCATTTACAATAAACTCGTTTGTTTTCGGAAACCGCACTTTAATTAACTAAAACTTTGTTGGTATTGATAAGAAAACATGTCGCTGATTTACTAAAAGACTCACACAACTTAAAAAACACGATTTTGCAGAAAAAGCGTTTCAAGTTTCCAATCCATATTTGCCGCGCGCGACATTTTCTCTATTTATTTGCTGACATTTTTTACAAATACACACAGAAAAAAATTTAGCTATTTGCTAACTAAAATTCGGTTACTACGACTCAAAATCGGTTATTTCGAATTTCAGCAGTTGGCACATCTTTATATTTGTTTCCACAAAAAAATTCGGTTAATTTAACAGAATTTAGTTGCAACACCCAAAACTTTCAGAAATCGAATGTAAATATTGTCGTACTAACTGAATTTATAAGTTGTTACCATTAATATACACTTTTCAATTCGGTTGTCATTTTATTTCTCTGTGTGTATATATATATTCTCCTCTAACTCGAAAAGTACACACAGAGAATAAATTGGAAGGAATTCTATTGTAACCAACAATATTTAATCATTATTCAATATTTGTTATTGTAAGTACTTCAAATTCATCGTCAGAATAATTAAACTATATTGTAAACATAAAATATATAAAATTAACCAAAACACAGTCACATCATTCAAAATATTTTTTTTTCCTTGTCAATATTGAAAAAATATTATCTTCTAAAATACCTTTAATACCAACAACCAACCACTTTTCGGAAATTTTATCACTTGAATAAAATATGTGCAATTGAAATCGAAAAAAAAAACCATCACTCTATCTAAAATATTAGTTTTCGGTAAAAATTTTAAAATAATATAAAGTTTTTTGATAGTTATGGTAACTGCATACAAATCTATTTGTACATACAAATATATTTTTAGACATACATATTTAAATTTGAAACAAAAAAACATGGAAAATACAAATTCAAATTAAATTTTGGCTAGATGTAAAGCAATTGGCTGACAAACAGGAGGCCACCGGTTCGAGCCCAGTTCGCGGCATAAGAATTTTTATTAATAACAATTTTAAATTAATATAAAAATTTTCTATAGTTTTGGTAACTTTAGTAAAATATTGAGATTATCAACCGAATTTCTGTTGTACATATTTTCAGACAACAATTTAAATTTGAAACTAGAAAATATTCAAGGTTGAAATTTATAAAAATATATATAAATTGGGTTTAGGCTAGAGGTAAAGTACTTACCTGACAAACGGAAGATCGCCGGTTCCAGCCCAGTTCGAGGCATACAACATTTTTATCAATAAAATAAATTTTGTTGAATGCATGTGAATCTACACTGGTGTTCAAAACATTTGCAACTGAAATCATGGTTTAGGTATAAGATTTGTGGTATAAGTTTTTGTTTTTTTTATTAAATTCAGTTATAGCATATTATTTTACAAATACAAAAAAATTTTTCATAACTTCTCAAAAATAAAAAAAAGTAATTTTAACAAAATAAGTCGATAGTGCAGCGTTCAAAACATTTGCAACTCTTAAAGTAATTAACAGGAAATACAAACAATAGATTTAACGCTCAGTATTTTGTAGCGTAGCCATTATTTTTTATAACTTCTGAACATCTCTTAATATAATCGTCAGAAATTTCATTCCACTGCTTCTCCAACTCGACGAAAAGTTCATCACCATCTCGGAATACCTTATTGCCGATATTCTGTTTTACAATCATCCACATGTTCTCAATCGGGTTGAGATCAGGAGATTGAGCAGGCCACGACATGATATTTATTTAATTGTCCTGCAGCCAAACTTTAACAACCCCCGCCATGTGTTTTGGCTCGTTGTCGTGCTGTAAGGTCCAAGAGAGTAGTATTTCCCATTCAGCATACGGAATCATAACTGAACTCAAAAGATCTCTAGAGATTGTGGCCGTCATTGTGCTAGTAATGCGGTGAATTGAGCCAATCCTATTTCCTGAAAAACACCCCTACACCATAATGTTTCCACCGCCGTGCTTCACTGTGACGGTTGTGTATCTGGGATTAAACTTTTCGCCTCATGGTCTTCGAACATTGGCTCTTCCTTCTGATCCCCGGAGGTTGAATTTAGACTCATCTGACCACAATACATTTCTCCATTGCTGTTGAGTCCAGTTCAAATGGGTGCGTGCAAAGTCAAGCCGAGCTTTTCGGTTTTTTTCCGACACAAACGGTTTTTTTGTACATCTATAACTTCTAGGACCATATTCTCGGACTCAGTTTTTAATGGTGGGAAGACTGGCTTCTATTAAAAGTTCAGTTTTTAGCTTCTCTGGGAACTGCTTTGGGATATTTCGTAAAAAAATTTTTGATTTTGTAATACGTGGTCTTCCACCTTTATGAGTTGTGTGGATGTTACCACTATTAACAATGCGGCAAATCGTTGATTTTGGAACGGAGTACTTTATAGAAATTTCTTTTTGGGAAAGTCCATGTTGAAAATCATTTAAAACTTTTGATTTAAAATCAGAATTGTATTTATTTCCTGCCATTTTTTACAAAAATTATTCTTACGATGTTTATGCTTCCAACATCTTATTGCAACTATTAAAGAACAATAATTATAATAAATTTGTTTAAAAAATGTAACGGCCTGAATCTCATATTAAAAAGGAATGCGATTTCAGTTATATCCTAGCATTTGTTAGTATAAATTGATTTGTTAAGAGTAAATTGTTTCGTTTGTTAGTATAAATTGTTTCGTTAAGAATGAGAGTTGCAAATGTTTTGAACACCTGCATTTTGAATACATCTATTATTATTAATTTTTTTGTTATTTTAATTTAACGGAACTATTTTTTTTTATTTGTTTAACATAAAACAATGTATGAAGAATATGCAAAAAGTAGATTTTAATAACTAAAGCTATGTACAGACGGTTGTCAGATCTTACAATATTATAAGATCTGGCAAGGTGCTGGCAATGTACTATCAATAAAACATGTTTAGCAAAAGATAAATTGTCAGTTCAGACGATTGTAAGAAAACCTTTCAATTTCATTGCCAGACAATTGTCAAACAATAAATTTATCTGCCAACGAAAACTGTCAGTTCACACGGTTGTCAGATTCTTTTATAGCAAAAATTGCCAGATCTGTTATTAGACATTGCCAGAACTAATTAATTGATGATCTCATTACAATTTCATTGATATCAATTGTAATGAAATTATTTTCATTATCATTTGTTTAATTAATGATAATGAATTTCATTGATTAAATTTCATTGACTAATGGTAATGATTTAAAATTTTATTACAATTAATTAAAGGAAGAAAATTGCAATTGACTGAATGCAAATATCCTAGGTTTGGGAATTATTCCGAAAGATAAATTTTTATGAAAAACAATTATTTTTTTACCCAAAAAAGTACGTGAAAATAAAAATTTAATCACTCAGATAATGGATTGGAACATTGGTCCAAAATGGAACGATATGGAATAAAACGGGGAATGATTGGAATCGGAACACTGTACACATTCGTGTGGTCTGTGTAGAGCTATTATTTTGTGTTGTCGGTGTAGAGCTGTTAAGGTTTGCAAAAATGTTGTCCATTTTGCGATATCATGCTTAGTTTTCGAGATACAAGCCATTTTACAAAATGGCGGTATTGTAAAATGTCCAGTACAAAACGGACAAAATTTTTGCTCCACAGGAGTATTAATAGACCCTTATAACATAAATAGACTAGGTCCGAGAGAGATCCCGAGAGAAACATGTCTGTGACAATACTGCCATTGTCAGATGTATTAACTTAAACACATCTGCCAATGAAAAATTGGTTACAATGTCTTGCAATTATCTGACAATGGCAACGTAGGGTGTTCACACGAATGTCAGATGTCTGACAATATTATTGTCTTACAATGTACAGACAATGCTTTTTCTGACAATGTTGCAAGACACTTCCTGAACATATTTCTGACAATATTGTAAGATCTGACCACCGTCTGTACATAGCTTAAGTGTGATTTGAAGAAAATAAATAAATGAAAACAACAAATGCGATCTCAGTTCCAAATGTTTTGACCACTACTGTATTTATAGAATATTATAGTCCATTAACATAAAATATTTAATTGTTACAATAAAAATTCGAAATTTGTAAATAAATGTTGGTTGTTACAAATGTACTAAAATTTAATAATAATGATAGTACGTGGAACCACAAAAATTCGGTTGCAACTACAAAACTGTTTTCTGTGTGTATACATGATATTAATATGACTTTATTATACAAAATGAAGCATGATATAACGAAAAATAAATCTGTATAATTAACAAAAAATCGCATTTTTTGACTTATGACAGTCTCGATGTGTTAAACATACTTGAATGTTTTCATCTGTATGTTTTTAATTAAGATTTGTCACAGACAAAGGGATATAAAAATGTATCAAATTTCTTAAACTAAAAGAGAAAGGACGTGATTTTTTCATTAATTAATTAAGTAATGTTTTATATATTAAAATTTTTGATCTTCTTTTCGTTGCAGATTTTTTTTATTAACGAAATCGTACAAAATGTAACATTTTTAAATATATGCATAGGGAAAACTATCGCACATTTCGAATAGTGTACTGTTGTAAAAAAAAGTAGTGATTTTGTTTTCAATTTTGTACTTTTTTTTGCAAAAAGTTTTTTTCTTCAAAAAGGTTTTTGCAAATATGTCTTTATATGTAGCTAACTTTATAATTCTAAGGGCATATTTGTGATCTGCATCGCAAAGTCATTTAGAAATGATGGTTCGCAACCCCGATACATACACTTTTTTTGATTTTGTTGAACTGTGTAATTTATATTCTAAATATATCTTTTCCATTAAATGGAATTTTATATGTTGTCGGCATTAGTAACTGCAGAATATTGAAACCATAGTATCTTCTGTGGAATCATGAATTCTTCGTAGTACAGTTTTGTATTTGCAACATCAATTTATCAAATGCATTGTTGTTTGTAGTAGTAGTGGTAGTATATATTTTGAATAGATATAAATTTCTTAAAAATGCACAGGTGGTTTTACACAGATACATAATGTACATAAAAATACATTCAAACATAGTTGCCATAGGTTACATTTAATATATTTTGTATCTGTAGATTACAATTGAAAAAAGGGGAGAAATGCATATAAACGTAATAAGTATGGTATCATGTTGCCAAGGAACCATCATGAATTATTGTTAAATGATGAAAATAATGATAAAAAACATTTGTATTTATTTTAAGCTTCCCCAGAAAACTTTTAGTAAATGTTTATTCTTTGAGTTTATTCAAATTAAAGCTACAAATGTATTGCATACTTATCTGTATTTAATTAAATCCAAATATAATGTATACTTTTAGGGCAAATATTTTCTTTTTATCTTTTTTCACTTTAAATGCTTCCAAATAAAAATATTATCTTTAAAAAGAAAGCCATTGAAAAGAAAAGACCACAGCAACATGCTCTATAGAATATAAAGTTAAACCATAAAAAATCATATGTGTGTATGTGTAAGTAGCAAATGTGTATGTGTGTGTGTGTGGTTTTAAAATAAAACTGGAACTTAATGGTCACAAATACATTCCGCACAATTTGATTATGATGCGGATTTCTGTTTATTGTATTTATTCTTACAATATTTTTCGAATAAAATATGTTCGAAAGTATTTAGAAGAAAAATTGTCTAACCAGTAAATTACACATTGGTGAATCCGCAGATTTTAATAAATCTTGGATATGCTGTTGACGAAAAAAAAATTTTTTAAACTCGTATTTTTTTTTTGGTGCACAATCGAAAATTTAGGGGTTATAAAGGGGGGGTCAAAAATAACAACATTTTTGTATAAAAACATATTTTAAATTTAAGAAATTCTGATTTTTTTTGTACGCAGTATTAACTCTCTAACGCAGGAGTGCCCAAAAGTTCCTTATGGAAGAGCAAACACCAATACATTTAAAGAAAAACTAATTTTTATTCAATATTTTTTGTTGTAAAAACAAAGAAAAAAGAAAAAAATATTTCAATGTTTACCAGCAAAGCATACGAAAGTGTTGTTGCTTTGCGCTTGCGTGTATACAGTGAAGAACGACAAAAAAACTAATAAGACAAAGTTGTTTGTGTATTTCGTATTGCTAGTGCTGAGCGCTCTATATGTGTATTAAAACACACAGCCTATAGCTAAGTGTTTTTGCAAAAACAAATGTGCACCAAGCGCATAGGCCTTGGGCACCTCTGCTCTAACGGGTAAGGCTGCTTCAGGGCAGTCTTCATAACAGTTACCACAAATACGTCAAATGTGTATTTTATACATAGAAATTAATATATTCCAATAGAAAACTAAATTTGCTAAATATATTGCGAAGAAATTTTTCGTGTGCCGTCCACGGTTTGGAAGCGAGAAAGCTTCAAAATCAAAATTTCGTAAAATTTCAAAAACTAATTATTTTCAAAAAAAAAATATAGTATTCAAAAATCTAAAAAGCCAATTTAAGTTGCCTAAAAACTCGTTATAAAAAAATAAAAGTAAGATTGAAGCTTTATCTTTAATAATAAGTCCTTACTTTAGTCCAAGGACTCACAGGATTTTATCAGTATTCCTCTAAAGGACATCGTCTTAACTAATAAACGAACAGACGGATTTTTATGAAATTTTGCAGAAAGAAGACATTTAGTATTAGTAGTAAAGCGTTGAAGTTTGAACAATATAAATTGCAGTTTAGATACTTTTTCGCCTACTTTCTTTTTTTCCAAAAGCGAAATTCGCGATATCTTCTTAAATAGGAGAAAAAAAAATTGTTTTGCGAGAGTGGTTGTATCTTGGTAAGAGAAATATTTTTTGTCCAAATATTTTTAGTTTCCAAAATGCACCCTAAAATAGTTTGGCTTATATCGCCTAAATTAGGCAACAATAAACAATTTTGTTGAAAAACTTATTGTTTGTTTTTCGACTGGAGCACATGGTATGAATTTCGTTGCAAAACTTCGTTTGCCAGTTAGAGGGTTAAAGTACTCGAGAAAACAAAAAATTGTATAGGATGGCCACTTATTTGAAATAATGTAAATATTGGTTATAACAGCTGTTCAGAAAAAGTCGTGTTACAACCGAACGATTACTGAAATTAAAAAACGATCAGACACCGCTCTGATAAAATTAAATAAGCATTATTATATGTTAATTTGAACTCAAAGAGACAAAATTTTCCCATACAAATGTGGTAATCGACCAATGTGTTTTTGAAGAATAAAAATGTTAGCACATGCACGGACATGCTTCTTTAAAATTCCCATAAAAAAACATTACCAATTAACGGTGTAAGTAGCGCTCAAAAGTTTTCACTAGTTATCAGACTATTTGCTCGCTTAATTACTTTTGTTCGCAATGTCCATAAATTCATTCACTGATAGAATTATTTTCACTTCACTAATGAATTTCTTCATAGCTTTAATGAAAATTGTTACTCGATCGGTCCGGTCCGGTCACCGGAGACGGTTTCTGATTCTCCAGCTTCATTTTCGAAAATATATGGATCGATAACTATATCAGCCATAATTCCACACCAAACCGTGCATCTGAGAGGGTGTAATTATCGCTGATGTACTGCTCTAGTATTTTGGGTACCCCAAATTCGGCAATTCTGTTTATTAACACATCCATTGCTTCATCGCTTATAATATAATTAAGTTGTAATTTTCTCTCGCAAGCTAAATTAATCAAAATTCCACAATTTTTACAAGTTCTTGCATTGAGTATGATACCAATGCAAAAAAGTAAACACTGTAAAATTAAAAAAGTTTTAAGCATTTCAAATCAGTCAGTCGAAGTTGACCCACCCTATAAATTTCAACTTAAAATTCTGAATTTTAATTTATAGGAAAACATATAAATATATTTCCATACGGTTTATGAAACTTGGTTATGAATTTATGAAGATTTATGAAACACTTGTCACAAATTTGTTTGAAACTCTTTCTCAGATCTATGAAAACTTCATAAATATGATGAATAATTGATGATAAACGATTTGTGAAACAGTTTCATCAATATGATGAAACTTTTTGATATGAGGTGGACCGGTACCCATTGCCATAGCAATTTTTTTTTTGCTAAATATTAATAAACTAATAACAGCAAAAATAATTCTGTATACTTTACAAAATTTTAGTTGTGTTCGTTGTGAATTTTAGTTAATTCAGACTTGGGCGACGTCAATTACATTGCATAATCATTGACTTGTGAAAATTATCTAAATCATTAATAATTTAAGAATTACGCTCACACTAGTTTAAACGCTTCCTTGGAAAATTTTCAATATTGTCCATACCAGACATGGGACATAATACATATGTTTGTGTATTTAATTGCAGGCCAATTACTTTTACATGTATAATTACATGTAATTGGGTGTAATTGAGTAATTGCCCTGTAATTAAATACGCAGATGTTGTTACTGATATCGAGTGATATCGAGAAATTTCACAAGTGAATGATTGTGAAATGTATATGACGTCGCCCAAGTCTGAGTTAATTGAAAACAACATTTTAGTCTGTAAAATTAGAAAAAACTTTTATTAAATACTCGTCGACTTAAAAACAGAAACTTTTGATAAAAAATTGTAGATTACGAATTTCATAAGTGCATACTTTTATTTCTCTACTAAGATTTAGTAAATGTTTTTGCTGATTTTAGCAGATTAGTTTGTTACTTTCAATTAACTAAAATTTAGCTCAAATATAACTAAATATTTGTAAATTCAACTATTGCTATTCTTATATTACTAATATTTAGTTAAAGTAATCTGCTAAATTTAGCATTTTTTTCTGCAAGTTCAATTTTAACTAATTTTTAGTAGCTTTTTTTTAAATATTTTTAAAGGTTTATTTCTATGAGTATACCAAATTATTTTGCATATAAGCTATTTGGTATTTCGTCGAAGAACAACGAATTTTTATGTAAAATTGATGTGGAATAAAATAAAAATTGTTATTGTTTTAACTTCTTTTTGTCGTGATCTATGGAACATAAAGACAAAAGTAAAGCATAATTTTGGTCTTTCTTTTCACTTATATGTCCCATGCCAAATCTATCAATATTTCCTCATTCAAGTTAGAAAGAGTGTCAAAGTCGCTAGTACTCTCGTTGTACATTAGGGTGTGTCGATTTAGCAATCGATATTGTGCCATCGATTTTTCGATAGCTTTTGGCATGAGAAAAAAAAGTTCCACTACGACATATCAGAAAAATCATTTTCGAGGCGCCCAAATTTAATTTTTTTTTGACTTTTTCTCGACTTTTATTTTTAATGTTTTTTTAGTAGGCAATAAAAAGAAATCGGCTGATTTAATTTTTTTTTTTAAATATTACCTTCCCAAGGTGAAATTGAACGGTAAAAACGATGGCGATAGCAGTTTTTCCAAAAAAAAATGTTTTTCTTGAGGTTTTGGGCGAGTTTTTGTCGAAAAATCGATCTTTTTTTACGCGTTAATTTTTAAGGGTTTTTTGATTTTTTTCGATTTTTTGTAAGCGAAACTCAATTTCAGCATTTATTTGGCAAATAAAAAGCATTTTCAATATTGCTATTAAATCAGCCGATTGTTTTTATTACCTACTAAAAAAAAACCTTAAAAATAAAAGTTGAGAAAAAGTAAAAAATTGAAATTTGGGCGCCTCGAAAATGATTTTTTTGATATGTCATAGTGGAACGTTTTTTCCTCATGCCACAAGATATCGAAAAATCGATGGCACAATATCAACAATTTTTTATTCTTACAAATCGGCTCACCCTATTCTACATATTGTTATGTACTATATAAACGAAATTACCATAAATCTTAAAAAAGGTTATATTTACTTGAACGTGTGTAGTACATTGAGTGTTCAAAAGTATTGCACAAATATCAGAAGTAGCAATATTTAATTACAAAACTGGAACTGTGTTAAAATTAGGAAAATTAAAAAAAAATATTGAAAAAAAATGTTGTTTCATATGAAAATTGAAGTGATTTCAAATAGATTTTCTTGTTCTTCCAGATGACTTAATTACGAAATAAAAAACTTTTAACTTTCAAGTTTTTAAAAATTCGTATATAATTATCCTTTTTTTGTTCGTAAATAAATGTGATTTCAATCTAAGATTGTTTTTTCTTGTAATAATAATATAAAATTAAATTTAAATTTTGAATACAATTTGAGCATAGTTTCTAAAAGATTAATGTTAGACGGACACTTATTTTTACACTTTAAATTGTTAGAGATAGTCCGATGTAATGTTAAGCAATGATATAAAATCATGGAGTCTCATGTTATTGGAGTTCTAATATGATTTCGTCAGTCTTTGAATGCGTGTTTAACTTTTAAAATAAGTATTATGATCTTATCACCAATTTTTTCCCCCAGTAAATATTGAATAGTTTCAAGCAAGCAAAAATGTTCAACCTTAATATGTGTGGGAAAATGGACCCATGTTTAAAATATACCTTATAAGTATATATACACTAATAGAAAAATATGGGTAAATAATTTTGCTAAAACTACTAAAAACTAGTAAAAAACGACATTACAAAAAAATTGTCGAAATTAGCATATTTTTTTTTTGCTAAATATTAGTAAGAGAAGAACAGCAAAAATAAATCTATTGACTATACGCAATTTTACTTGTTTGAAAGTAGCAAACTGAATTGCTGAAATCAGCAAACACTTTGCAAAATATTAGTGAAAAAAAAAACAGAAAAAAATTTTAAAATAATGGAAATTTCATCTTAATTTAAGTAAACTATACCCAGTTAAAAAAAACTAATACGGAGCTTTATATAGTCATGCATTATTTAATATGAGCTATACACAGTTTCATTCGAGAAATGGGCATATATTAATCTACCAGTTTCAATTAAATTATATTTAATTAGAACTCATCTGATGAAATTCTATATATATCAGATGTAACAGAATCCGAGAAATGGCACGATATAATTTTTCTTGATGTTTATAATTTTATTTAACTGTATTAATTTTGATCCATACTGATGAGCTTATATATAAGTCATATAGAATTGTATCCAAATTTTTACCTGATACAATTGTATCAAATAGAAAATAATTTTATTAGATATAAATTGTATACAATTATACCTGATTTTAATTTAATTGTATCTCTCAAGTTCTAAACTGATGCAATTAAAAAAATTTATACACAATTTTACAAAATCGTATAGGGCCATAACTCGGACATAATTAGATGTGATATAAATATAATTATATCTGGTGTAATTTGATTTATAATTATAATATAACTTATGGGCCCAATTCTCGGATGAAATTTTATATGATTTCATGCAATCGTTTTTACTCATGTAGCGAACATTTTGTTAATATTAGTGTTATGTGGTCTTATTAATCTACACAAAAAAAAGTTAGTAAAAAAGTTATAATACTAATACTATACTATTTTTTTTAGCCAAATTTGTTGCAAAAATTATGTTTTCAGCAAAAATTTTAGTTAAAATTATTCAGCACTTAACTGTTTTGCACTAATGTTTTACTAATATTTTACTAATGTTTTACTAATTTATTTTGCTAAAAAAATTGAGCTGATAAGCACATTAATAGGGTGGACGACAGCCAGTTTGAATGATATACACATAATGAAGTATATGTCGCGGCATGTCAAGATGTAGTAGAGACTAGGAAAATGATACTAAAAAGTGCAACTCTTGTAAGACATATACAAAAATCAACCATGGAAGATTTTTGTATCTGTTTTTCATCATAAAAGAAATTTGTGGATTGAAACAATTTAAATTTTGTGTTGTCACCGTAAAAGTTATTGTCTATAATTTAAATAAATATTTTGTAACGTATTGTAAATTTTTTTTAAAAGAATCACAACAAAATGTTTAAGATCTTCAGCAAATAAATTAGCTAAAGTATAATGTTTCTACAAATTTGTTGAGTTTTTTTAGTCTGCTAATATTCAGCAAAAAATTTTTTCTAACTTTAAGCAAGGAGTTTTTAATTTTTAAGTGTTAGCGAAACTTTTGCTAAACCTACTCGCTGAAAAAAAATGCAAAAAATCAGCTCACTGATTTTCAGCAAGCACCCTCCTGACTAAAATTTTGCTGACTCAGCAAAATTTTTTGATGACTTCACTAACTTTTTTTTTTAAGTGCATATGTGACTTCATACTGAAAAATTTTCTTTATAATTTTATATACCATATATTTAATTAGAATATTGTTCGTCCTTAAGTCCAAAAATCTAATATGATATTATCATATTTAATTTTATTTGTTGCTTTTCAAAAATTTTGATAATTTTCATGATAGACAA
Organism: Delia radicum; assembly: GCA_021234595.1. NCBI lineage: Eukaryota > Metazoa > Arthropoda > Insecta > Diptera > Anthomyiidae > Delia > Delia radicum. The sequence continues at coordinate 66,377,986 of CM037854.1, read as the reverse complement.
TACAATTGTTTCATTGGCATCACCCAAATCTTCATCTTTTTGTCTGCCTTAATGTATAAACTGTCTGATCTGGTAACCCTATTAGCAAATCAAAACTATTCGAAAAACAGCAATTTTCATATCAATATGCTTTGTATTAACTAAATATATGAAAATAGTGAAATTCCGAAAAAGTAATTTTTGTATTTTTAGTACAAAAATTAGAACATTTATATAGTATCATACGTATTTTGGTAAAGTTCAATATCAAATTGATTTATATGCAAGTTAAGACTTTATTATATATAGCTTAACATATAACCATATTAATTTAATAACGAAATCATTTTCAAGCGATTTATTTTATATAATTTCAAGTAAAAAATTGGTACATTTAATAACACAAAACCACTTAATTATATATTTTTGGAACATTAGATTTTTTATTGTTAATTTGTAGATATTTCGTTTGTATCGTTAAAAAAATTTAGTCTTTAAAATTGTTGATTTCTAGAAATTTAAAATTTTTAACTAAAATACTTTTTAGCATAACTTCAAGTCACTTGCATATCTACTATCGAATAAAATTATACAAAGTCTGATCTATTTATATCCAATTAGATATATTTTAATGTCCCGGATATGAACAATTCTCGGATACAACTGTATCAAATTATATCTAATTTAGATACATTTACATGACCCATTTTTCAGATCAATTTGTATGTATTGTATATAAAAAATGTGCTAATTTGAGGAGTTGTTTCTGCAACGACATTTTGAACAAATTTTTATTGTCTATTTTTTGATATTTTTACAGTTCTATTTAAGTGAGTGTATAAATAAATATACAGGAGTTCATATTATGTATGTGTGCTAAGACTAATATTAAAGTTAATTTATATTTAACAAACATGTATGTGTGGATTAGGGTGAGTGTTTTTTCTAAAAATAACCAAAGTTTTGGCCTTAACCATAGTTATGAATGTCAAATGTATATGGAAGTATATATGGTTAAAGTGAAACTATGGATATTGTTAGAAAAGTTACTCGACCTTAGGGATATAACTTTTTGCATTTTTTGAAAATATAATTTCTCCCAGGGCATATTAGGGTGGGGCATAAAAGGATGCTAAGATCTACTGGTGTTTCCCGATCGTGAAAAAGTTCACGCACCAAACGCGTCGAAGTTTCAAATATATATATATAATATATATTGTTTTAAACTTAATGTTTAATTTACCTAAAATTTATTAGATTTTTGTAAAGTGTCTCATTAATTTTTAATACAAAATCGTTTTGAAGAAATCGCTATACTATTTGCATAATTTAGTGAGAGAAAATTTTGGCTGAATTTCAGTTTATGGGGGACACCCCTAGAGAAAAAATCTGAATATGCCATCCCCTTCAGAATGTTCCCAGGAGTACGAAAATCATAATGAATAAGGGGGCTCACGCCCCCTATGGGCGTGGCAGTCGAAAAACGACCCGGCCCACCTACGTAAACAATATGGGTATCAAATGAAAGCTAATGTCTTCACGATTCCAAAAAATAGCCATAGTTGCCAGATCGGGCGGTTTTTGCAGCCGATACGGCCATTTTTGTTAAATAGGGGCGGGGGTGAAAAACGACCCATGCCACCTACTTAGTCAATATTGGTATCAAATGAAAGGAAATGTCTTCACGATTCCAAAAATACCCGTAGTTGCCAGATCGTCCAGAATTTGAGGAAGATATGTTAATTTTTATAAAATGGGGGAAGGACTTTTTTTGTTTATTTCTTTTTAGCTCGGCCAGAGGCCGAGCACTCGAGATCCCCGCCGTCTAGAATTAAGACATACTGGAGTTAAAAACCCCTAAGCCCGGCCGTAGGCCGGTCACGCAGAAAAACTTTACTAAGCGAAGCCAGTATAACAAATTTTCATTAACCAATCAGAAGCTTGGCAAAATTTCAGTTTATAGTAATCTTTTCGCACAAAATGCTCATTTTTGTTTGATTTTAACAAAATATAAGCAAAAAAAAAATTTCCCCCACCCCAAATTTTGCCAAAATGGCCATATCGGCTACAAAAATCGCCCGATCTGGCAACTACGGCTATTTTTGGAATCGTGAAGACATTAGCTTTCATTTGATACCCATATTGTCTACGTAGGTGGGCCGGGTCGTTTTTCGACTGCCACGCCCATAGGGGGCGTGAGCCCCCTTATTCATTATGATTTTCGCACTCCTGGGGTCATTTAAGGGGGCGTGGCATTTTTTTTTTTTTTTCCAGGGGTGTCCCCCATAAACTGAAATTTTGCCAAAATTTTTACTTAATATTAGTAATAATTTCTCTAAGGTCAAAGGACGACACGCAGGATATGTCCCAAGGAGGTGGTGACACGTTCGGGATCGAACTTTTTATATGAAAAGGACATATCGCTTTAACATGGCATATCACTATAACATGAATTTGCGCATTTCGCGCACCTGATGCGTGTTAGGTGATAGGTCTAAAAATAAATTTTTGAAGTAATAAAAAAAAAGTTACGAATTTAAAAAAACTTTTATGAATTGCCGCCAGCGGGGCTTTATCCCACAACCTACTGCTTACAAAGCAAGAACGCTACCGACATAGTCAATTCTGCTTGCACGTAGTTGCTGACAAACAAACACATAATCGTTTATATGTGGATGTTTTAATACAAACGAAAAACAAAAATATGTCCTTCAAGGACATATCCCGAAATACACCCGGGATATATATAACTCACGTACTATAACTAAAAACTAGTAGTCTTTAAAGTCGTTTGGGTTTTTATTGAAAATTTGTTTAGAATTTGAAAAGTAAATACAAATGCTTTTCAAAAAATATTGGTTTTAGATCTCTAAATGTGGTACAAAAATTAGATTAAAACCGTTTTCAAAAATATGGCGAATACAAAATAGGGCTGAAAGAGATTGTTAAGTGGTACTTTTCATCGGTCAGGAGCCAGTTCATTAAATATAATTTACATCATTTAACCCACATCAATGCCAATTATACTACTTTCATAATATGTCCTACTTTAACCTGTCCCGGGATATGTCCTTTAATGGCAATTGAGTCAAAATACTTAGTTTTTGTAGTTCCATTATATTTTTCTCAACAAAAAACAGTTTTTAACGCAAAAGTTTCAAAAAATTTATTTTTGCCAGAGTTTTGTCTTTTCTTCCTTAAAAAATATTTTCCTGCCATCTAGACGCAATCATAGTCTAATTAAACCAAACAAATATTTTATAAATATAAATTAAAAATATTAAGAGTATTTTAGAAATAGCGTTCGCGTTTTCTGTTTAATTTTGCCTTGGGATCTCGCACGCCAAAAATAATTATAGCCCTAGTGTGCATAAAGAAAATCATATTCTTGGTTTTATACATTTTTTGTCTTTCCTTTTCTTTATTATATTAAAGAATTTATATGCAAATTTCCATTAAATTCGATTATTTAATAAATAAATATTTAAGATTACATGGAATTATTTGTTTAACTATACATTAATTCTGTACTAAACGGTTCTTTGCCTATTATAGCATTTTTATAGGATATTTACAATTTTTTGTTATAGATAAAGTTTTTGTATTTTCGATCAAAAATTTTTTTATATACAATTTTTTAAGAACCAATAATGTCGTAGAGTGATAAATAGGTGTACTTTACTACCAATAAATATCAAGCAGGATTGTATAATCTAAAACATAATCTCTTCTAAACCTTAATATTCGTATCACAACATTAGATTTGTTTCAATCAGAAAATTTATGTCGATGCTTGATATTGTTGAATAGATGTAGAGCAATATTTAATGAATTAAAATTTAATTTATGTTCCACAGCATAAAACCAACCAACATAAAACCAACGACCAACTTAGGTCTTTTGTGCTGCCTAAAGTTACCCTAAAGATTCAAGCTACCTATAAAGCCAATAATCCTATTAGGCAAAATCTTCATAATGTCCGAAGGGGAGACAAAGCGATTGCCAAGAAACTTGGCACGCCTTTCACATAGCCTCGGACATTCGCAAAGAACATGCTCTGATGTCTCAGCTACCAGTTCGCAAAACCTACACTCATCCGTGTCCGAAAGACCCCTTTTGCGCAGGTGGTATCTGAGATTGCAGTGTCCAGTCAGGTAAGACACCAGGGTTCCCAAGTCACCCCTCCCGAGGGACAAGAGTCTCCTCGATCCTGCACTGGAAAAAGAAATTAATCTCTTAGCCTGTCGTTGGCCAAGAGAGTTTTCCCAATAAAGAGAGAATGGTTCAGGGCCAATAAAGGGCCTTCGGGCCCCGCAATTAGCAAGACAATCTGCCCTCTCGTTGCCCTCATGCCCCTCGTGACCAGGAACCCACCCTAAGGTAAGCTAGTTGCGCCTGCCAAGTCGGTTAAGAGCCAGAATGCATTCCATGACCAGACCAGATGACACCTCATAGGACATTAAAGCCCTTAATGCCGCCTGACTGTCGGAAAGAATGTAGATGCGAGATCTAATAGTGCCCCTTCGTAGACACTCCTCCGCGCAGACACAGATAGCAAAAATCTCTGCCTGAAAAATGGAGGGGTATCTACCCATGGGTAAGGCCCGTTGGAAACCTAGTCCATAGACACCCGCACCAGTGTCACCATTCGCATGCTTTGAGCCATCTGTGAACCATATCTGAGAACCCCGCTCTGGCTCCCAGGATCTGTTGGTCCACATGGCCCTGTCGAACAGCATCACTTTAAAGTTCCTATCAAAGATGTACTCCGGTGACCTCCTATCCGTAACCTTTGTAACCGGGTCATCAATTAGGATTCTAGCGATCCTCATGTGACCCCTTAGATCACCTCCCCTCATGTCACCGAATTCTCTAAGTCTGGAGGATCCTATGCAGGCAGCCTCCATTACAGAAATATGCAATGGTGGTATCCCCAGCATAACCCCCATGGCATCCGTCGGGCAGGTTCCGCCTGCCCCCGTTATGCCAATACACATAAGACGGTAGATCCTCTTGAGAGCATCCCTTGTCTTAAAATAAAATAGAAAATAAAATGCAAATGTTTCTGTAAACACTTTAAACAAGGTTGTAAGAGGAATCGAATAACGGGTTTAGTAAAGATTTATGGTATGTTTTTGTATGAAATAAATTTTGGGTTTTTGTATCGCAAACGTCACTTTATATTGAGTGAAAACGTATGGGCCGTCATTTTCGTTCTCTTTTTTCAGTTTCTATATTGCGATTTGAAACGTCGCAAACGTCAAAAACAGACGTTCACAAAAAAGCATTCGTCATGTAAACTTTCGTCCGAAACAAATTTTCATTTAACTAAAAAGTTTAATAAATATATAATTATGAGCAGCGAAAATAACCAAAAAAGGTTAATATGCATTTTGTACACAAAACACGTTGTTTTTATTTGTTTTATTTGAAACATACTTGGGATTTTTTCATTAGCGTTGGAATGTTAACTAATGCTAATGCCCAAAAAATTTCATTACCATTTAATTGTAATGACACTTTTTTGGCATTAGCATTTGTCCTACTAATGCTAATAAAATCACACTAATGCCTGAAAAACGAATTACAATTGAGCAAAAAGCATTTGTTTACAAATTAGATGGAGTGTAAATTGTAACACTGAATACGGGAAACGAAATGGAACGAAGAACTAACTTTCTATTATCCGATAACATATGTTTATGTTTGTATTATCACGAAAATAAGTAAAATAATGAAATCACCCGTTTAAAAAATTGATCACTCTGGATCTCTCTCATACCTAGCCTATTTATATTATTAGGGTCTATCTCGCTTAGTTTTGGAGATACTGGACATTGTAAAATATCGTCATTTTGTAAAATGGCTTGTATCTCGAAAACTAAGCATGATATCGCTAAACGGACAAAATTTTTGTAAATCTTAATAGAACGCCCAATACCAACAACACAAATATGTACAGTGTCTCGATTCCAATCGTTTCCCGTTTCATTCCATATCTCTCTATTTTGGACCAATGTTTCATTCTGTTATCGGAGTGATTAAATTTTTATTTTCACGTACGACAACACAATTGTGTACCGTGCATGGGTTACCTTTGGTGGATATTCAATACACGTTTTTCGTTTTTTTCTCATTTTTATTTTCACACTCGTTTTGTTTAAAAACAAAAACAAAATGTAAAGGAGGAGTAAACCAGACCTGTCTTTTATACAAGTTTGATATAATTTTTATTAAAAATAAAAACTTTTCCATAAAAGTTCAACAGTTATTTAAAAATTTAATCGGTAAAGTTGTTTCAATGGAATATACAGTTAAATTACCAAAGAAACATATTTTTTAACTTTATGTCTGTTATTCAATAAACAAACCAAAATGGACTTTTGCTACTAGTTAAAATATTCAATTAAAATTTTCTATTTAAAACACAAAGTTGTTATATCATACTGAGTATTGAAATAAACGAAAACAATCTATTGTTTTATCGATTTTGTCAATTAATTTTGCAACAGTTCAAAATGAACTAAAAAATACAATTGTTTTAAACGAAAAGTACATAGTCAGTTTTTCAACTGATTTTCAATTAATTTAATATGTATATTCAGTAGTCTTTACGGAAAAAATATTGTGAGTGTAGTTTTAAAAATAGATTACCCCTTAAATGCCCAGCAGCATCGATTTGAATGAAAATGTGTTGTTATGATGTGAAATGCTAAATAAAAACAAACTGCGTACAAGTATTTATAAAATAATATTTTACGCTTTTTTAACAAAAAAATTAAAAATTTTTATTTACCCGTTACACAAAAATTTAGTGACTTAGGGACAAAAAAAATATATCATTTAAAAGGTTACATTAGTATCTAAGTACTTATGTATATTATTTAAACTTTCTAAAATAATTATTGTCTTGTTTTTGATTTAATAAAAACATGCACATTTTAACTTTTTCGACTTTCATGATTAATAAATGACGCAATTCTAAAAATTTATTGAAAAATTTATTTTATTAAAAAGCGCTTGGGGTTTTTCGTGACACACTAGCGAAGTTTTTATTTTAATTAAGCGTAAAATAAAGCCCGAGGTTAAATGTTTGTATCTTGAAAGATAAATTTAAACTTCCCGTTAGAAAAGTTATCAGCCTCCAAATTAGGGCTTATCAAAAAAAGGTGTGTTGGGACTTACGGTTATCTGAAAGCAAAACGGAATTGGTTAGTATGAATGCCTTTATCGTTCCATGGTCAATCATAACAAAAAAATATTATTTTAACAAATAAAAACGGCTCTAACCACGTGCTTGATTACTTAGAAGACAAGAATGGAGCAAAATTGATGATAAATAAGTTTTTTTGTTAAAGTTCTGCCTATTATGAAGGCTCTAGCTTTTCTAAAACTTCGGGTTCTGATGAGATCTTCAGCCAGATCGAAATACTAGTATCAACCTAGCTAATATGTTTGATGTGCTTTATTTTTGTAAATATACGGAGGTTAAAAACTCGTTATATATTGAAAATATCATACAAATAATCTCGATGTATATAAAAACAAAAAACTAATAAAGCTGTAAAAAAAATAATCTTTAACCATTTTTTTGTAGTCTAGTGTAAAAAAACCAATAGTTAACCTTTTTTTCGGATGATTAAGCATGGAACGATAGCCACGTTAATTCTGAGTCGATTAAGCCCCATATCATCAAAATTGGTTCTCTAGAACTAGAGAAAAACTGCGTACAAGTTTGAAAAACGCGGTTTCGAGAAAAACGCGTTTAAATTTTAAGTTTATTTTTCTTGCGCACAATGAATGCCGAATTTAGGCAAAAACATTACTTCACAAAACTGACTGTAGCTCGCAAACTACTTTCAAAAAAACCATTTACGATAATATTTTTGTATATTTAAGCTAAACAAACCATATGGGGAATGGGACCGGTTCTGCGTGTGCCACAGGACCGGTCCTTTCGTGCCAGAGACCGGTCCTCTGCTAAACCTAACCCTATGTATACAACTGTCATGCCACAGGACTAACCAAAGATGGGCATACCACAAGACTGCCTCATAAGTGCCATGTCGTATAAAAAATAAACGAAAACTAAACAGCTTCCAATGGGTTAAATTCTGGCTACTGGATTTTTCTTCTTAATAAGCATTCTGGTTAAGTGGTATGTCATCCCTTTACCAGTCACAGGATTGGTAACTTTAGAACAATTGACACTGGTTAACCCACTTCAGTATTAAATTATACCAGTCCTGTGAGACCTTCTTTAACCAGTCACTTTTAGGTCAATTGACTCCTCATTCCCCATAGGGAATATACAAAAAAATCGAAAATAATTTTTTCCAAACCAGAAGACCACTTTAAGTATTTAATCAATACTTACTACCTAATACTTAATAAATACTATTTATTGAAGTAAACAAGGCAAAACAAATGTTGGTGTAGAAAATTTCTGAAATCATATTAGATTTTTTCTAACATTTCCAATTCATGTCATCTGAAACACATTGATGTTCCATGGAAGTTATCATAACTTAAAAGTTTTTTAGTCGATTTTTGATTTTTGTGTGTCATTTTTATTGAAATTATAGTGCAGAACACAATTCCATTATAATTTACTTCATAAAGAAATGTTAAATAGAAAAAAAATGGGAAAACTCAAACTTTAGGGAAACATGGGAAATAATTAACGACATTTTATCACTCTAATATTACGCACAAAAAAAAATTCATACTATTTATGAATATTTTATGAATAATTTGCCAATGTGCTAATTTATGACCTTTTTCATAACATTCATGAACAGTTCATAAAAAAGACTGGGAAAGTTTGTGTCTCGTAAATTATGACAAGGTTCTTAAAATAGATGTAGAAACACTTAATATTTATGAAAAAGTACTTAAAAAATTTGCCAATGCACAAAATCCTATATTTAAGAAAACTGGCATAAATTGCAATAATATTGGGAATTTGTTGTAGCTTTTCATAAATGCTACGGAAACTAATAAATAGTAATGTCATAAATAGTATGAACCTTTAAAAATATGATCAGTTTCATAACAAATTGTGAATTTTATTTTTTTGTGTGTATGCAAACGACTTCTTATGTTTAAAGGAAAAGTTCTGGGGTGAGCGACAGTCAAAATTCGAAAACAAAATTACATTAACAGCAAAATTATATTTTTTTTGAAGATGACCTAGTCGCTTAGGTCTAAAGTGCGCCACTCACTCTAGCGCTGATCCCCTCAATATTTTTTTCATCTTCTCTGACATTTATTTACAATTAGTGTTTTCTATTTGTAATTATGATCTCAAACCTTACAATTCAATATGAAATAAAAAATTTTTGTATCGAAACTACGAATTTTTGTTAATTTTTAATAATATACTTATATCGAAATTGGCACTGGTTAACGTTTTCCAAAAAAAAAATCGATTTCTTCCATTTCAAGCCATTTGTAATAAAACTGGCGGTGTAATGAATGAAGATAGATTATTTTACCGGACATCCTCATGTACATACTTATTTAACATTTTTAGTTTAAAGGAAATGTTTTTATTTACCCACGTGTCCACATACGTGAGGTTTATATAAATTTATGAAAATAATTATAGTTTTGTATGCACAATTAAAATAAAGTAAATAAAATAAAAAAACAAATTTTTATTAAAATATTAAGCCAGGCGTTTATTATGTGATAATTAAAAGTAAATATATCATCAATTCCAACAAAGAACACAAAAAAAAACCTAATTTCTGTACCTCACGTCTTTCAGTTTTCTTTATATTTAATATATATTCTCTGTGAATCCTATAACAAGTCTCCATATTTAGTTTTTAAAGTTTTCAAAAAATTATCGAGATCACTTTTAATTCTTAAGAAAACTCCAAAAACTTCCAAAAGAGCCATATATTCGAAAGTTGTTATCTTTCTTTCTTAGATTTAAAAAGCATTCGATTAATACGGTTGGTTTTTTGCAAACTTATGGAATAAAGAAAAGCAAATATAGTTTTTAGATGCATTTTTGAAATTGTTCTCCACATGAATCAGTCAAAAACTTAACATATTTTATATACACTCAGGGAACTTCTACTGTAAATATTTGTAGTTGTTTGAGTTGTAATAAAGTATGTTTATTTTAAGGTGAAAAAACACTCATTTGCAGAAGTCATTAAATTTTTTACTAAACTGCACAGTTAAAAAAACAAACCACATCAAATTACTATATTATAATTTTACATACATAATTTTACAAAATTTTTTTTTTTTATTTTTTATATATATATACACGAAAAAAAAAAAGTTTGTAAAGTCAGCAAAAAATTTTGCTGAGTCAGCAAAATTTTAGTCAAAAGGGTGCTAACAAAAAAATTGCTAATGTCAGCAAAATCTTTTGCTGAAAATCAGCGAGCTGATTTTTAGCAACAAAATTAGTAGATTCAGCAAAAGTTTTGCTAACACTTAGTAGATGAGAAATAAAAAAGCGTTGGTAAAAATTAATAAATTTTTTGCTGAATTTTAGTAGACTGAAAAAAAACGCAAAAAAATTGTAAAAAAATTGTAATTTATTTAATATATTTGCTGAAAATCATAAAACATATTTTTAAAAATAATTTACAATAATTACGAAATATAAAAATTTTCATTTTCCCACATTGACGACATGAATTAATTTAATATCTGAAAATATATAGAAATATATATATATAACATAACAAAAATTTTCTTTCAACTACTTACATCAATCGTTGTCTAAAAGATGCTTTCTTTTAAAGAACGCAACTGCCGAAGATAATTATAGAAACGAAACGAAAAAATAAACAAAAACAAACGAAACGAAAAAACAACCCTTTTTTTTGCAATAAGAAAAAGGAACCATACAACTCTACCTAAGATGTGTGTCTTTGTCTTTCGCTTTACTCTGTCTACATGTCTGTATATGTTTGTTTGCAATTTGACCACACTAGATTATTAATCTATTAACATTTATTATAGAAATACATATTAAATTTAAATATTTTCTTTTGTCTTTTATTTAATTAATAGACAATTATTTTTACAAGTCGGTGACAACGCAAAATTTAAGTTGTTTTAGTCCTCAATTTTGTTTTATGTATGAAAAAGAGATACAAAAGTCTCCCATGGTTGATTTTTTTATATGTCTTATTAGAGTTGTACTTTTTAGTATAATTTTCCTCTTCTCTACTACATCTTGACACACTATTAATGTGCTTATCAGCACAATTTTTTTTAGCAAAATTAATTAGTAAAATATTAGTATATTAGTAAAGCATTAGTATAAAACAGTTAAGTGCTGAATAAGTATAACAAAAATTTTAGCTGAAAACACGATTTTAGCAAAAAAATTTGCTGAAAAATAGTATACCTGATTTACAAGACGTTTTACTAACTTATTTTTTTGAGTGTAGAGTATAGAACAAATCTGCATATTCAGCTTTAAAAATTAAAAAAATAGCAGTTTTTAAACGGTTTTCATTTTTAAGAAAATTCTAAAATCGCAAATGAGCCATATATTCAGAAGTTGTTACAGAAAGCATTAAATTTCTACTTTTGCCCTATTAAAAAAAAAACTATTAATTCAATATGAAGACTGTTAGTCAATTACTATATGATATCTCCAGGAACTCATGATATACAAAAAAACACACTTTAAAAAAGTTCGTATATTCGTGTTATGGATAGATAATTAAAAAAATTTGCCAACAGGTAAATGTAAAAATACAATATAAAATTTTACTGTCATACCCTGCAACAAATTTCGATTTTTTTTACTCTCATATGGAAAATGTACGAGAAACTAGAGGAAACATGTAGTTTAACTGCGTTGTTTTTCGCCATCACGTGAAAATTCCTTTTAAAAGGACTTTGAAGTTAAAACTTTTCGATAAAATATTAAAATACTTGTACTCATTTTTGGATGCCAATATGGGTATCAAATAAAAGGTTGCTAAGAAGACAAGAAGGTAGCAAAATTGCTGATTAATAGGCTTTTTGCTAAAGCACTGCCTATTATGGATGCTTTAGCTTTTCCAAAACTTTGGGTTCTGATGAAATCTTTAGCCAAATCGAAATAAATGTATCAACCTAGCTAATATATTTAATTTGCTTTATTTTTGTAAATATACAGAGGTTGAAATAACAAAAAAATAATCTCGATTTATATAAAAACAAAAAGGAAATAAACTGAAAAAAGTATATTTCTTGAGTCAGAGTAAAACTAATTTTTTTTTTATATAAATAGAATATTTTTGGTCTTCAAAGTTTAATAACGTCATGATGCTTGTTAGGAAAAGACCCTAACCGCGTGCTTGATTCCTAAGTAGACAAGAATGGAGCAAAATTGATGATTCATAGGGTTTTTGTTAAAGTTCGGCCTATTATGGGAGATCTAGGTTTTCTAAAACTTCGGTTTCTGATGAGATCTTTAACCAGGTCGAAGTACTAGTATCAACCTAGCTAATATGTTTGATTTGCTTTAGTTTAGTAAATATACGGAGGTTGAAAGCTCGCTATAAATTGAAAAAAAAGGTCAGATTGATGAAATTTAGGTGCATTTTCAGTATATTCAAGCCGTTAGAAAGATTTTATTTTGGACAAATTTATCAAAAATCACAAATGATTTTTAGACATTTTTGAACATTTTTGAAATTATCTTGAAAAAATATAATCAATATGTTTTTTTTAAATCAGAAGTTCTTACCTTTAATTTGATACCAATATTTAAGTCATATCCTGAGTACAAATATTTTAATATTTTCTTGATAAATTAAAATTTTCAAGTCCTATTAAAGGGAATTTTAGCGTGATGGAGAAAAACTGAAAATGCATTTTAACTATATATGGTCTCTAGTTTCACGTATATATTGATTTGTCCATCTGTGAAAACTAATGTCGCACGGTGTAATATAGAGCAACTTACGGATAAAAATGTACACTAAAAAAAATCAGTAAAGTCAGCAATATTTTGGCTGGGAGGATCCTTGCAGAAAAATTGCTAATGTCAGCAAAAAAAATTGTAAATTCAACAAAAATTTTGCTGAATTTAGCAAAGTTTTTTGCTGATATTTGCAATTTTCTACAAGAATACTCCCAGCAAAAATGTTGCTGACTTAACTGCTTTTTTTTTGATTGTATTTATAAAAAAAAGTAAGCAAATGTTTGCTAACGTAATTTTAGATCCGGGTTTTGAGCTATATAAAAAAAAGCTAAGGAGAATATTCTAAATTCAAATACAGCAGCTTATAGGCTAACTTTTTGGGAATTTTTGGTTAAAAATAATGTTGTCTTGGCAAGTAGGAATAAAAAAAGTTTAAAAATTTTTTTCAGAACAACTAAAAGGTCCACATTAGCAAACATGTTCGCTAAAGTGTTCCTAAATAAAAAAAGTTTCTAAAAGCATATACAATTGTTAGAAAATGATGGCAAATCGTCAAAAATTTATATATTAAAATTGTATTCATTAAAATGTTTTATTTATCGCTTAAAGCTGATGCAAACTATTTTAATTACTGTTCTTTATTTAAACCAAAAAGTTAGAAAAACTGTTATTTTAAATAACTTAGAGTTAAGTTAATTTTGTTAATTTTTGATAGTTAAAATGATATAAAATCGTTTATTTTTACGGATTTGGGAGTTTTTTAGAATTTTTTATTTTATTTTTGATAGTAAAAATAAAATAAAATCTTACATTTTACGGATTTCGAGGCAGTTTTTTAATAGTTAAAAAAAAAAAAAAAAAATTAAAAAAACATTTGATTTAAAAGAAAAATGAGTAGACCGGGTTTTAACAATATGTGTAGTAGTTTTAAAGTACATATTCCTTTGATTTTACCGACAAAATGGCGCTTAACCGTCTGGCATATAATAAAGCAATTATGTAAAGAATTTTGTTGTGCTTGCCTAAATGCATACTTTTGAAGCAGCAAATAATGCATACAATTAAGGTTTAATGTGGTCAATCCAAAAAAGCGTTTTTTTTCCTAAGCAGGCCCTCGGACAAAAATTATGCCTTGTGGAATTAATATGGAAGCGCTCGGTAAATAAAATAGAAACGCTATTTTTTGCAGGTATCCAAAGTTCTACAAAACAGGGTCTTCAATGCAAATCATATATAAATGAAATATATATAAATGAAATCTCCCCAAAACTAACAGTACACTTAGGAAATTATGTTGGTAAAGACGACAGCAATTGTAGTCAAAAACAAATTAAATTTCATTTAAAGAAAGGACGACTTACATTTCATGAAATTCAACTAACATTGTCATTTGTTTTTAATGTTCAAAAAATGACTAACATTTATAGTAAAAATGAACCACATGGTAGTAAAAAATAAACAAACATTTATTTATTTTTATTTTTTTAAATAACAAAAAACAACTGTAAAAAATGAATGTAAAATCATAAAACAGTCATTTGATGAGAGTTGTTTTTTTAAATGAACTACAAGGTTAGTTAAAAATTTTATTTGTTCTACAAATGACTTACATTTACATTAAAAATAAAAAAACTGTATTACAACCCAAACAACTACATATTTTTAAAGCAGAAGTTCCCTGAGTGTACGATTTTGAAAATGTTGCCATATTTGCGATCAGCGTGCCAAGATTATATGTAACTGATATATCGCAAGAGGAGGTCCTTCGAAAAATTAAATTTTTATTTGAGTGTAATTAATGTTTAAATCTACTGATTTTTATACATTAATGGGCTTGTTTGTTTCCTATATATGTTACGAAATCCCATACAAAATTTGACATTGGTCATGTTAGGTGTTAATTCTTTTAACTTTGATAAGTTGTCTGTTTGTATTTAAATATATTAAAAGTGCTGCCAATCGTTTTTTCACGTCCATTTTAAGTGTGAGGAACCAAACAATGCTAATTTTTAAGATTTACTCTAGCCCTGTTTTGGCTCATTGCCTCTGAAGTAGTCGACAAAGTTTATTGTAAACAAACTTAGGCCAGTAAGAGGACTAAAATCTTTTAAATCCGCGGAAAATTATTGACTTCCCTGTTAATCAGTATACAAATATGCTTGAGGGATTAATTAATAACGAAATAAAATATACTTACAAAAAAGGAGATATAATAAAAAAGGATTATATATCCTTATCATACTTCAAAAGGATAATATAAATATTTTTACTTTTCTTCGTATCAATATTTATAAACAAAACACATAATAAAAAGTTATAAAATAGAATTAAACCCCCCCAAACACACACCCAAAAAAAGAGACCTGTTAAGAAAAGTATTTTAAGAAAACAAAAAAAAAAAATATGGAACAAAAATGGTCCCAGAAGTACCCTTCAGAGACAAATATAATTTTTTCTTATACTTTTTCTTACTCACCATAACATACATCACATATCCAATTTTACTTTTTTTTTTTTTTTGTTTAAAACATCTTTGAACAGGCAGCATATTAAAACAATTACATTAAGTTGGCGCTTATTTGTAAGGAAGAATTTAACTGCCAAAAATGTGAACAGATTTTTAGTAATTGGCACGAAATATAATGAAAATGACCCAACGAATTTCGCATATCGTCTATTCCAATGTCATTTAGTCACTACAGTTTTCAGTTTCTGCAAATTTTGTAAAATCGCGTTTCTATTGCCGTTTTTTAGTTTTTAAAAAATCCAAAAAATTTTAAAAGTAGTGAGTAGTAAGCCCGAAACGGCTGACGCACTGGAGGCCAATATTGAAGAATTTATTTGTGAGATACCGGCCGATGAAATCATCTTTAAACATTAAATTTAATATATCGTTCTATGGACTCAACTAAAGATTTCATACATTTTTCTAAACTTTATGTGTTTTTTTTTAATCAAATCCAAGAGCTTTCAAAAAAATAACCTTTTATTTCCTAAAGTAGATGGACTATGTCGCAGATTTAAAAAGCATATGAAAGCCTGCTTTACGATTTGTAATTGAAAAACTACCACTTTTTTTGCGAAAATTCATTTATAATGCAAATGCAATTTTTAAACTCATTTTGCACTCCCCCACCTCACACATTTAACAAAATAATCTGCTAAAATCAGCAAAAAAATACTAAATATTATAAGACAAAAAAATCATTCGAAAATGTGAAATTCTTAAAGGTTTTTTTTTTCTTTTTTTAATTTGAATAAAAGTCTGCACTTAAGCAATCAGCAATCAAAAATTTTTTAGCAAAAATTTGTGTTGATTTATCAAAATAAATTGTTATATGCATTCTACTAAATTCTAGGTAAATATATCACAATTTTTTTATTATATAGAATTTTTGTTTGCTATTTAGTGTCTACAAATATTTAGTAAAAGTTTTTGTTAACTTTACAGAGTAAAATTCTATTTTCAATTAACTTAAATTCACATCGAGTATAATAAAATTTTTGCTGTTCTTATTTGATTAATATTTAGCAAAAAAATCTGCTAAATTTAGCAGTTTCTTATGCAATGTAGTTTTTAACTAATTTTTAGTACCTTTTTCTGCTATTTTTACAGGTTTATTTCTATGAGTGTACTACAAATGATATTGTAGATTATCTATTTAACTTTTCGGCATATTTTTTTGTTAGAGTAACAAGTTTTTATTTGTTCAAAACTGAAGAATTTTGGTAAATTTATTATGAGTAAATCAGCGATAAATTGCGATAATGTTTTTTTCCACATTTTTGATATCGTTTAAAAATTTAAAAATAAAGCATTTTTATAGATTAGATTTTCAAGTAAAATATCTTGTTAAAAAACTCGGTTAACCGACCCAAAAAAAAAGTTTCTTGAATATTCAAAAATACAATATATTCGAAACCGTCTCAGTTTTTGGAAAAAAGAGAACTGAACACTCTAAATACATTGCATTTAAATTAATAACACGGTGCTACAGTGAAAAAAAACTTGGAAAACTACCTAGCGTGAGCTATAGGTCTTACTGAGTACATTACGAATTGTGTCAAAAAATTTCAGAAACAACCTCAAATTCAGAAGTTATTCTAAAAAAACCGTTTTCAGTGATGTTCGTCAACTTATCGACCTCTAACTCAGTCAGTTTTTGTCCGATTTAAATTTTTTGAACGGGCTTGGAAGAAAACTGATTACGCTTTAAAATGACGAGCATTTTTTGATACATTTGTGAGTTATAAATATTGTTTTTGTTAAGAATATCTACAAAAAAAAACAAAAATTATAAACTTTTTGATTTTAGTAACTTCTCATTGCTTATTTTGATATAAAAGCTTATAAAAATTTATACCAACGTATAAAGCAAATTTAGTGCTTAAAAAACATGGTTTTATTTTTAAAATCGGATGAAAATTGTAAAAGTTATTCAACTTTTCATTAACACCTGTTTTTAACTATACATGTTAACTTAGGTTAAGCTATTTGTACAGTTTTTAATTTACGTTTGTAAGTAAGTGGTTTACGAAAAGAAAAGTCTTCAATTACTTTAAAAAAAGTTTAGTAACTTTTGCAAATATAAACGAATTTTAACAAATAATATCTCGTTTATTTCTATATAAAATTGTCTTTAAAATACAGTAGGTTTTCTTGTTGAATTTGAAAAATTAGGAAAAAAATGAGAAACTTTTGATAAACACTTACCTAATTTCTTGAAATATATATTTTATGAATACAATTCATGAAAGCCTAATTTTTTGCCTTTCCAAAACTGTTTAAAGTTTTGAAATCGGTCATAAAATGTGTGAGTTCGAGGTACTAAAGTGCTACAACCTACCCTAAACAGTTTTTTGAAAATAACTCAAATTTTTAGGGTGTTTTAAAATTTTTAAAAACGGTTTTTGTATGTCCTCACCTAGGCCTATAACCCCCCACTAGGTCGGTTTTCAAGTTCTGACAAAAAGTGTTTTTTTTGTAGCAGTGTGTAATTTTTATATTAAACAAAAAAGTAAGAACTATTATTTATTTAAAACCAACAAGGAAGCACCGCTGATTAATTTGCTTCGATTGCGATGCAATTTGGATAAGTTATAGAGCTGACAAAATTAATAAGAATGGGCACCTTTTTAGAGGCAAATTTTACTGTTAAACATTAAATTACTTGGGGTAAAAAAGCAAAAAAGCTAAATTTTAGTGTTTTTATGTTTCTTTAAAAGAAAAAAATATATAAATTTATTATCAAACGGAATACAAATTGGTATCAACCTTTCCATTGGAATACTAAAAATATTAAAAAGTTTTAAAACAAAAAAAGTGTCGAGCAACATTAAAATATATTTTGACTCCTAAATATGCGATTGGTCTTTTGTGTTTCTAACCAATTTATTGTCAATTTTATCTCACTGAACATATATCCGATTATCTACGAAATCTAGAAGACTCACTTAACAAACAAGTTTCAAATTTGCACAACTTTTTTCGTTTCGATATTTTAACTATCTGAATTTATTCACTCAAAATCTTGGGTACGCCACTGGCCGTCGACATTTCTAAATTATGCATTTTAAAAAATCTTGAAAATTAATTTTAAAATAATACGGCTTTTCAATTTTATCAAATTCCTGTGTCACTTTTGATTTCAGTCTAAAGTGGGTTAGTTGTATCCGATGGTATCAGAGTTTTTTTTATATCTGCTTTGTCTTGAGTAATTCATATAATAAGTGAAATATAAAATTAAATGTTTTGAAGTTTTGAATTTTGTACATTTTAGTATTTTTTAAAAAATTTGCTGTTTTCGGCCGAAATACGAAACCGGTTAACGTTAAAAAAACGAACTCCGGAATTGGAACTATTTCCAACAAAATTAACGAATAGTTCTTTGAGGCATAATGCAAGGGTGGAAAATGTCCTAAAAGCCACTTTGTACAAATTAAACTTATTTTTTTAACATAACACCATTAAAATAAATACCTCCCTATTATTAATTTATGAGGGGTGAGAAGTTGGAAATTTATTGTTTGAGTTCGGTTCGGTTATACACAAGAGAGTTTTTAATAAAATAAGCATAAGTACCCTTATAATTTTGGCAATTTCAGAGTTTTTATGAAAGTGTTAATGTAAAAAGTCTGTATAACTTTATTCATTTTATGAAACATGGTATAAAACAATAACTTTTATCAATTTTCGAAATGTATTTGTTTTATCTGGATGTGAGTAATTACACTCACAATATTTTGTCGTTAAAAACAAAGGAATAAACCTATAGTTAAAAACCGGTTAAAAGTATTTTAAATTTTTTTTTTGAACTATTAAAAAATTTAAATTAAATAAAATGATAGATCTTCAAAACTGTTTTAATTCTTGTACAATAGTAAAAATACGAAAATTGCTTTTTCGGACAATCCATATTTTCATATAAAGGGTCCGCCATCTAACGTTTTTTTTTTTCAACTAGTGCTTATTTCGTGAATGGTAACACTTAGCTCATGTCTGATTTGACAGATAACACAGGTCAACAGCAAAAAAAGGCTTGACTACCCACTATATAGATTTGATGCATCATGGCTGCCTAAGTACAAAAATGGTAAAATTTTTCAATTCTATGGATAATTTTTTTTTAAAAAAATTTTTTTTTAAAATTGACAATATTTTGAGCCATTTCTCCACTTATGTTGTCATAACTCAAAAACAACTAGTCCGATTTTGTCAAATTAAATTTACAAAAATTAAGGTTTACAATATCTTTAAAGAACTGTACAAATTTTTTAATGCGATCAATAGTTTCAAAGTTATGAAACAAATTGTTAGCAAAAAAAAAAAAAAATGCTAAAAAAAAAAAAAAATTTGAAAAACAAAAATCTGGAAAAAATCGAAAACTGCAAAAAATATTACTTTTTATTTTTTTGTAGTAAAGCTACATATCATGCGAATTAAACTAGATATGGATCATAAAAATCGATGCATGCTTTACATTTTTATTTACAATTAATTGAAGGTATCGCATATTTACAAGCACTGTAGAAAATTGTACCTACATAATGAAAATGCAGAACATAAAAACTCAGGTGCATTTTACGACACGCATTTTGGCAAAACCCCTTTGGGAAAAACCTCTATGACATTTTTATGATTCTAATAATTAAAAAAAAATAAGTAATAAACAAAAGATTGTTTAATTTTTACGATTGCGGTAGGATAGTAATAAAACGCTCATAAATGTGCGTGTACGCTGAAGTGCTCTTATTTTCCGTTAGCTACCTGTAACGGATAATTTTTTTTTTTTCATAAAAGTCCTTAATGTTTTTTAGGATTCTTGGGAATAATAAAAAATTTGCAGCACACACAAACTGTATCCACACAAAGGGTTATCCCAAATTATAGTATCAGTATTTATAAGATCTCCTTGACCCTTTTTATTTCATTCAAGAAGTGTTTGCGATAACGCAAACATCATTTAATACCTACACAAAAATTAGAGTCATACAGCTTAGAAGTTAAAAACAATTTTCAAATATTAATAAAATGAGCCAGAAAGCCAGAACATTTTCATGTAAAAACGATCCAGATTTATTTTGTTATGTGTGCGGCCAATATATCACCGGGAAAAAACGGAAGTGGTTCTTAACTTCATTGCAAAAGTCATATCAAGATTGCTATAATATCTATCCGCACAATTTGAACCAGCATTGGACACCGAGTACTATATGCATTCCATGTCGATTGAATTTATCTATGAAGTCTTCTAACGTAAAGTAAGTATAAATTAATAGATTTGGAATATTTTATAATTACAATATTTCTTAATTAAAATTTGAATTCTTCATATTCCTGATTTCAATTTTTTTTTTCATTTTACAGACGACACTTGGAAATTTTGAAGCCTATGCTATGGAGAGAAACAGCGAACCACGCATCCGAGTGTTATTTTTGTTTAAGTACAAAAAGCATATTTGATGGCCCACAAATTCGCAAATTGGTGAACGATACTGAATTTGGCAGTTCAATGTCAGAAATTGAGAAGAATGCATGGGATTCGTTTGTATGGGTTATTCAAAATTTCTTAGGAAATAACAAGGGTGATGATTACGTTGCGCACGTTGAAGAGATGTTAACTCACTTCCAGAATCTTGGATGCAACATGAGCATCAAATTACACTACCTGCACAGTCACTTAGATCGTTTTCCTGAAAATCTAGGAGACTTGAGTGAAGAACAGGGCGAACGATTCCACCAAGATATCCGGACAATGGAGGAACGATACCAGGGTCGCTGGGATGCACACATGATGGCTGATTTTTGCTGGAGTATTCAGAGTAACACTTCGTTATTCAACAATAGTAGAAAATCGACTAAAAGAAAATTTCAGAGTTTGTAGTTTATAATACATATTTATTTATTTATTTTCTTGTTTTATTTATTATAATAAATGTGAATAATAAAATATAAATTTTCTACTATTTAATTTATTTATTTATTTACATTTAAGCTCATCCAACACAAATGTCTTTCCGAAGAATAGAATCAGTATATTCTAGGTAGGGTTTTGCCAAAAAATACACGAATGTTACTATGTAATGCATTTTTGATGTGAAAATTTGTACATAGCATGGGGAAAATGTTTTCAAAATTCAATCAATCGAAAGAAGAACATTAACTACTCAATTTTATGTATATCAGACAAAAAACTAAAATTTGGTGAAAATGAGCGAATTCACTTAATTGTGAATAAATTCGAAAAAAATCAATCGATTTTTATGATCGATATCTCATTTTGTTCCTATTACATGTGGCTTTGCGATAAAGCAATAAATCTGAACGATTTTTGCCGTTTTCGATTTTTTATGATTTTTTTCAACCAAAAAAATTTGCTATTTTCACGTAAAAAAAATATTTTTTCCCTCAATTTTTTATTATAACTCCAAAACTACTGAGCCGATTGAAACGCAATATATTAACGGATTAAAGGCTATGTAAATTTCAGTTTTTCTAAATTTATTTGAATAATATCGGACTAATTTTTTTTAGTTATCATTAATTATGTGGAGACACGTCTAAAAAAATTTATAATTTTAATTAAAAATTTTTTAAAAAAAAACCTCTCCATAGAATTTCAAAATTGAACCATATTTGTACTACTGGGACCACAATACATCAAAATTGTATAGTGGTTTTCAAAGCCCCTAAAATTTTTTCAAAATTGTTGCCTTGTGTAATTAGTTGTATTCTTCCGCTGAACGAAGATGGTCCGTATGTTCGTTATCTTGTGAAAAAAGTGAAAGAATCTGGCATCCTCATCGATAAACCAAAGCGTGAAAAGCCAAAAACAGTGCGTACACCCGAAAATATTGCTGCTGTGACATAAAGTGTGCGTGAAGCGCCATCAACATCAATTCACAGTCGTTCTTAACAATTTAACATTTCGGAGAAATCAATGAGACGAATTTTGCATAAAGACCTTGGTATGACGCCATACAAAGTCCAATTGGTTCAAAAAAAAAGTTATTTGGCGGACCCTTTATATAGTTAGAATATTATTCTACCTAAAGTACAAAAATCTAATATGATACTGTCATATAATATTTTATTTGTTGCTTTTCAAAACATTTTCATGATAGACAATACAATTGTTTCATTGGCATCACCCAAATCTTCAGTTGTCTGCAATACAAAAGTATATCGACATATAAAATTGTTCTTTTTACAATAGTTTGATTTTATAATTAGGGATACCAGATCAGGCAGTTTATACACTAGGGCAGACAAAAAGATTCTTATAGAGTTTATTTTCTCTGTTGTATGTAATGCTTCGGTTTAAGTTAAGTCAATTATCTTTTCTATTGCAGGCAATCGAAGATTTGGGTGATGTTAATGAAAAAATTGTATTGTCTATCATTAAAATGATCAAACTTTTTGAGAAGCAACAAATAAAATATAATATGACAATATCATATTTGATTTTTGGACTTGAGGTAAAACAATATTCTAACTAAATTATAGATTTTATTTTATTTTTACTATTAAAAGTAAAATAAAAATTATAAAAAAACCCCAAATCCGTAACTACAAATATTTTATTTTAACTATCAAAAATTAACTAAAAAATTATTTTAAACAACAGTTTTTCCAATTATTTTACTATCATTAACCTTTTTGGTTCAAAACAAGAATTTTTTGTAAAAGAAAATTTTAAATGAAAACATTAACTGGTACAAAAAAAAAAAACAGTATTTATATGTAGTTTTTTTTTAATAAATGGTAAAATAAGTTTAACATTTTTTTTTGTAGTTTATATGTATATTCTTAAAAAAATAAAATATACTGATTACTTCTAAAATAAACTACAATGAGTTACTGTTAAAATATTGTGAGTGTAGTTAATTATGTAAAAAAGGTATGTCATAAATATGATAAAGGATAAATTGGAAGCTTTAAGGCTTGAAATAGACGGAACTTAAATTGCAATTTCAAGAGAAAATTTAAGTCATCCTTTTCTTTTTCTGTAAAAAAAGGCTTGTTTTTCTTACAACTTAAAAACTTTATTAAAAACTCTTAATAAACAAAGCATATTGGCCAAAATCTGACCTTGGGCTTTTCGATTTGAATTTTAATTTACACTCAGAAACTTTATGGTGCCTATTAAAGATAGGCGATTCGAAAGACATGGTTTTATTATGATTCCTTTTTTTTTTTTTGAAAAGTGAAAAATATGCAGAAAGTGTGTATGTTTCAACATTCGTAATTTCTTAAATGGTACACACCTTTTCTTTTATATATGTTTTAGCGTCGAATTGCATTTTTTATGCAATTTATTTTTATAATGCCATTTATAAAAATTAAGCCACTGTCGATTTAAAAGAAGAATGCATACATTCTGAGACAACCGTTTGCACGCACAAACAAATAAAAAGCTGTTAAATTTTCAATGAAAATTTAACCAAAATTTAAATATTTCTTTTGAGATTTGGTTTACATAATTTAATAGGCTTTCAAAAATAAAAACAATTCTGAGTCTTTCCGAATCTTTAATTAAAATATTTGTACTACACTCAATTAAAAAAGTTAGTAAAGTCAGCAAAAAATTTTGCTGAGTCAGCAAAATTTTAGTCAGGAGGGTGCTTGCAAAAAAATTGCTAATGTCAGCAAAATCTTTTGCTGAAAATCAACGAGCTGATTTTTAGCAACAAAATTAGTAGATTCAGCAAAAAGTTTTGCTAACACTTAGTAGATTAGAAATTAAAAAACCCTTGCTAAAAATTAATAAAATTTTTGCTGAATATTAGTAGACTGAAAAAACTCAAAAAATTTGTAGAAAAATTATACTTTAGTTAATTTATTTGCTGAAAATCATAAAACATATTATTGTGATTATTTTCAAAATAATTTACAATACGTTACAAAATATAAAAATGTTTATACTTCCATATTGACGATATGAATTAATGTAATATTTAAAATAATGATGTATAACATAAACGAAATTATCTTTGAACTACTTACATCAATTATTGTCTAAATGATGCTATCTTTTAAAGTAACGCAAATGCCGCAGAGATTTATAGAAACGAGACGAAAAAATAACAAAATATAACATATACAACCCTTTTTTCGCGATAAGAAAAAGGAAACAGAAAAATCTATCTAAGATGTATGTTATTGTCTTTTGCTATAGTCTGTCTAACTATTGCATATCTGTTTGCAATTTGACCAAACAAGATTATTAATATATATAAATGTTTAGTTTACAAATACACATTTAATCTTTATTAAATTTAAATATTTTATTTTGTCTTTTATTTAATTAATAGACAATTACTTTCACAAGCCGGTGACGACGCAAAGTTTAAGTTGTTTTAATCCACAATTTTGTTTATGTATGATAAACAGATACAAAAATCTTCCATGGTTGATTTTTTTATATTACGTCTTACTAGATTTGTACTTTTTAGTATAGTTTTCCTCGTCACTACTACATGCCGCGACATCTAATTCATTCTGAGTATATCTTTCAGTCTGGTTGTCATTCACACTATTGATGTACTATTGATGTGCATTTTTTTTTAGCAAAATAAATTAGTAAAACATTAGTAAAATATTAGTAAAAAATTAGTAAAATATTAGTAAAACATTAGTTGAAAACAGTTAAGTGCTGAATAAGTATAACTAAAATTTTAATTTAAAACATAGTTTTAGCAAAAAATTTACTGAAAAATAGTATACCTGATTTACAAGATGTTTTACTAACTTACTTTTTTGAGTGTATTGTAAAATTATAAAAGATTTTTTGTAAGTTTTATTGAGACATTCGTTTGCACGCAGTGACGAAAAAAAATCGGCTTCGCTTAATTATAATTACAACAGAATGTTCTTTAGTGAATGCGAGAATTTTTACGGTTTTAGATCAAATGGTTTTCCTTATAAAAATAAATATTAAAATCAATAAATTGTAATTTTCTTAAGCCTTGCTTAATATTCAATAGGAATTTATTCGAAATAACTAACAAAATTATATGTAAAGCCAAACATTGAAAGTAAAACAATGAATCAGGCCTATGAACCAAAAAGCTTCAATAAATTCGCCAACTCTACATCAGGTGGCGAACAACAACTGTTCGAAGACATCATCTCGCGCAATTACAGTGTTGCCATGTTTGAAGCCCTTCATCTTTCACCACCTTTCATCTCTCCACTATCCCCTTTCCACAGAAAGCAACACATTAATTAATAGGAAGAATTTCCTGAGTATTGCTTCTCTTAAAAAAAAAAAAAAAAAAAATCGAATCTATGCCGATGACGGATTTGACGAGTTCGTCATCAAACAACAATTAATTGGTAATGTAAATAGTAATTAAGAAAAAAAAAAATGCATATTCAATTATGTGTACATGATGGTTCTTGCATTTTAAGCCATAATCTAATAATAAGATTTTAAAATTTTGGCTTAAAGTATCTTCGCAAGGAATAACTTTTAGGCCTGGAGAATCCATGCATAGTAGTCTGTGCATTTTGTTCATTCATTTTCTGCTGAATTCTAAAACGATTCCCGTGCCGCAAGACGGCCGAAAACCCTCATTTTGGAAAGATGGCGTTGTGGTGTAATGGTTAGCGCGTTGGACTGTTACACAGATGGTCCCGGGTTCGATTCCCGGTGACGACAACATCAATTTAGAAAAATAATATGTATGAGTTTTCTATTACTTATATGTATCGCTGCGCCCACCTTCGGTGTTCCCATAGCACTTAACCCCACCGAAGTAAAATAATGAATCAGGGCTATGAAACAAAAAGCTTCAATAAATTCGCCAACTCTAGAACAACTGTTCTAAGACTTATCTACTCGCGCAATTACAGTGTTGCCATGTTTGAAGCCCTTCATCTTTCACCACCTTTCATCTCTCCACTATCCCCTTTTCAAAGAAAGCAACATATTAATTAATAGGAAGAATTTCCTAAGTGTGCCTTCTCTTAAAAAAAAAAAAAAAATGCAGAAATCTTCTTATTTTATATTAATTTAAAAGATTTTTTAAAATGCCTAATTTAATGACGTCGATTGATAGTTGTTATTAAACAAAAAAAAAAATAAATTGAAAAAACGATAATTCGAGTTTGTATTTCGAGCAACTCAGTTCCAGAACATTTTATGAAAATTGCTTATTTTGTCATAAATTTTAAATTTAATGTTTTCATCAAAGTTTGTATAATTTTCGGAAAAATGTCGCTTAAATTTATTAAGATTATAGTTATTTTTATTGTTAATTAAAAAATCTTTAACCCTTAGTGGCCTGGGGACAAAAAATACCCATGAAACTTAATTTTAATTATGATTATAAGATTGCAAAGCTTTTAAATTGATAAAAAAATCCCAACTTGATAAAAATAATTATTTTATGTAACTTGATGCATATTGGATTAATCTTTACACTTTCGGCCAAAAAACACCGACTAGGAAATTTACAGAATAACATTTAATAATTTTCGGAAAAATATCACTTATATTTGATAAGACTATAATATTATTTTTTTTTATTTTAAAAAAAGACCTATGAAGCTTAATTTAAATTATAACTTCAAGATTATACAGCCTTTAAATGAATCATCAACATTTTTTTCCACTTGATAAAAATTATTATTTTGCGTAACTTGATACATACCCTATACATTTTTCACTAAAAAAAAAGCTTGGAAATTATAGAATATCATCTTTCAGATTTTTACAACTAACGATCAAGCGCAGTTCCTAATAGTCCCAATCTTATTTTTAGGGTTATTTTTGACCAAACGTTTTTATTTCTTAAAAAAAAATTTATAATGTAATTTTCCTAGTAGAAAATTGACAATTTTTGTTACGTATGTGGCCATTTCACACCGCGAACGGTAAAATATTGTGCTTTCTCGGATGAATTTAAGCGCATACGAACAATATTTTAATCATACTGTTTCAAGTGAAAAAAGTTTGAGGTGAAAAAAAAAATTGGTGAAAAAAGTACTTGAGGTTAATATTCAACACTATTAATTTCTAAGTCTGGTTACAAAATGGGCAAGTCACGTAATTTAGTAAAAATCGCACAATTGTATGAAAAATTTTGAGGCAGCCTTACATTTTCACTCATAACTGAGCACCCTCGCTTTCGTCGTTATTGCATTTTATTTTTACCCATTTCAACATTTTATTTTCATCCATAGTAAAAAAAGAGCAAAAATATGCTAAAAAAGAGCCAACTTCAAAAGCCTTTAAAAACAAAACAAGAGCAAAGATTTCAAAACCCTTTGGGGGTTTTAGTCTACTAATGGTCTACTTTCATTTTCCGTTGGAATGGTCCTGGAAGTCTGCGATGACCCGAAATTTGTTGCACAGTGTAATTAAAGGGCTTATTGTAAAAACTTGATAAGCCACATTTTATTTTTACTTTGTTTTCTCATTTTAATAGTTAAAAAAGTGCAAACAATATG
The DNA here is from genome assembly GCA_021234595.1 of Delia radicum. Classification (NCBI taxonomy): domain Eukaryota; kingdom Metazoa; phylum Arthropoda; class Insecta; order Diptera; family Anthomyiidae; genus Delia; species Delia radicum. Next base: position 66,350,156 of record CM037854.1, on the reverse strand, counting down.
AATTTTCAGGAGGTTTTTAACCTACGTACTTCTAATAAGTGTTTTGCAAGACTTCTATAAAATATTAGTCAATACTTCTCTAGAAAACTGCAAAAATCCATAAAACAATAAATGTGGCTTATCATGTTTTTACAATAAGTCCTTCAATTGTTAAAAAAAAAATTAATTTCGACTTTTTTGTTTCTTTAAAAAAAAAAATAATAAAAACTTTGTGCACGCATCGTTGTCTCAGACTGTGTTTTCAAAATATGCAATTTTTAATAAAAAGTTACACTTAAATTTTTTTTTTTTTGGTCGGGGGCTTAACTGTTTTTCATATTTTTTTTTTTTTTTGAAATAAGCTTTTAGTATTTGTAGATAAAAAAAACGACAATTTTATTTTATTTTTCATATATTATTATGATTAAATTTTAGAATTTAGTGTTAGGGTCAATTTTTTTTAAACCATTAAAATTAGCGAAGAGCAATAATAGCCAAAAAAGTGTACTGTTTGGTATTTTTTTTTTAGAAAAATGCATTTTAAAAATAAATTGTATAAAAATAAACTCTTTTTTGACTCCGAAAGTAATTGTTTATAAAATATAAAAGTGGAGGCGCATTGAAATGGTACCAATTCAATTTAACTGGTAATATTCAGATAAATCTTAAAGTAACTACGAATGTTGAAACTAACGCACATAGAGTTTCTGCGAGTAAAATAAATTAATATCGGAAGACCCATAGTAAAAATAACATGTTGTTTTGCCGTTCTTTTGTGTAATGGCCGATATATTTTTCTAAAACTTTATCTGTTTATTGTTTAATAACAAAAGTTTTGTTTATATTTTTAATGGTTTTTATGTTTAGATTTCTTTTAATGTTTCTGTCATTTTAAATAATTTCATTCAGGGGTTACCTCCCCAAAGATTTTCAAGTTTTCTACAAAACATTTCAAGTGGACCCAACAATGTTTTTGTATAGCTTTAAGCTAAATCTCAAGAGATACATGAGAAACTTTTTTTTTTTTTTGAAAATGTTGAAAGTTTTAACAAAAGTAAAAGTGTAGGATATAAGAAAAACTTCAAAACCGCCTAAAACTTAATGAGTAGGAAAACCTTAAAACTTTATAAAATTTAAAACTACATAAGTATACTTCAGTTTTAGCATTGAATACAAAGCCTAAAATTATGTTACAATTCCTTTTTGTTTACACATTTTCATTAGCATATTCAATTGCATTACAAATTAACTCATGTTTTCAGTTGAAAGCAGATTTCATTTGCCCGTTTTTTTACATTACAATTTCAACTTTAATTTGCACGTACTTGGTTTTATTTTTAAGGAAAATAAATTAAATTTTTTTTTAATTCCATCAACAAAAAAAAAAATTGAAAGCTTATACACACACAATCGCAATTTACCAACAGAGTGCTTTAATTAGCTTCATATACATGGCTTTTTTCGCAAAAAGATATTTATACATACACACATTTAGTTTCAGAGCAGAAAGAATATATTTCTTCAATTATTGAATGAATGAATTAAATAAATTCCCAATTAAAAAAACGTTATATCTCAAATGTCAAATCATAAATAGTTTGATTGAGATTAATATTTGGATGTTTTACTTTTAAATTAAAAAAAAAAATTAAAACCAGAAGTTTATTTTTCGATCTTTTCAAGATCATTTGTTTTTTGTTAAAAAAAAACCGTGCAATGTTTATTTGTTACTGCTGCTAATTTAAAGCATATTTTATCTACTGACAGGTCCTTAAATGTTTCATTTCGAATCACCAAAAATCTTCAGAGAACCAATGTAGAAGTAGTAGAAGATTTTACCCAAATTTTGAAGGAAAAATATCAATATTATTTTATTTACCCGATGAGAAGTGAAAAACAAAATTGGAAGAATTGTACTAATTCGAATTAAAATTAATACATTTTTTCGGTGACGTGAAATGAAACATGTAAGGACCTGTCAGCAGATAAAGTCTGCTTTAAATTAGCGGATGGAAAACTTTTTTAATTAATAATTGAATAAACATTGCACGGTTTTTTGTTTAACAAAAAACAAATGAGAACGATATATATTATACTCAAAAGAATTGAAAGTATTTAGTCATCACAAAAAAAGTGAAAAACAAATAAAATAAATATCCATCAATAGGATTTGAACTCACGTTTCTAGAGTTATAGCCGACCACATATCCTACTCAGCTACACTCTGCTATACAAAATAGCTGACTTAATGAGAGAAGCGTGTTCGTGTTAAGCATCCCACTTTTCGCAAAATGCATAATTGATGGCAAACGATTGATGAGACAGCTTCTTAAATATGATGAAACTTTTTCCCTGAGTGGTATGTTCACTTAAAATCTTTGTCTTTGTCTGCCTTTAAAGAGTTATATAATTTTGGAAAATAAAATGCGAATAAGAATGGAAATAGGCCGAATGAAGTCCGAATAAATCTCCAAAAAAAATCGAGATAGTTCTAATAAAATAATATAAAATATGTCGTTACTTAATGACTATTAAAACAGCAGATCGAAATTTTAATTACTTTTGACTTTAATCCATGCCAACTATGAAAATAACAAAATAAAAAAAAAAATTTTTATGTTCACATTAATTCGAACAATACTGTACCAAAAACAAAAACTCTTTCAGAATTTGCAAGTTTGGCAGAAACTGTCCTTCTAATAAATATTTTCTATTACATTTAGGTACGCTGAGTCTAAATATAGCAAATATTTTTTCTTTTTGAAATATCGCGGTTCTTATATTTACGTTATATACTACATTTTTTATATAAAAATGTTTCTTCGCGTGTAAAAAAGACCAGATCTGACTAGGCTGATTCCAAAAATTTCTGCCGTCATTTCTTACATTGCTACTAAATACTGATTTTTCCGTAGTGTAAAGACCTTCTTTGTGTTTTATTGTGATCAAATACGGACATAGAGAATTATCTTTTTTTTTGCATTTAAATGCATATCGCACACGTGGTTCAAAAGTGACTCAACTCAAAATTTTTCATTTTTCAGAAATCGAAAAATAATATTTGCAACTTTATACCAATTGAAACATAAAGAAAGACATTTAGCAACAGTTAACAACAACACAATACACTGATATTTTTTTTATAGATAAACCTGTGTTTTGTGCATAGTTTAAGCATGTAAACCTGAAAAATTAAAATTTTGAGTTGAGTCACTTTTGAACTAGGTGTGCGATATGTATAAAATTTCGGTTGTATATTTTTACAATCCAAGAGCAAATTATAGTACATAAAAAAATTAATGAAAGTTTTGAACATTTTAAAAATAAACAAAATAACAAATACATTAAAAATTATAAAGAAAATTTTAAATTCATGTATATTTTTTTTTTTTTTTATAATCTTTATTTATTTGCAATCTATTTACAATAAAAAATATTAAGCAAATTTTTTAAAATTTAACTAATGACAGAGTCACTAAGTTCCATTGAACTTAGCAAAAATATATGTTTACTACTTTTTAAAATAAATTAATGTTTTATAATACATTTTTAATTAAATTATAGAATGGTGTAAATAATACATTAAAAAGAAAAATTTGTTTGATATAAACCTATTATGTAAAAGGGAGATCCAAAATGTGCAGTCTTTTTAATCTTCTCGTTTCATCCGTATCGTCTAGTAAAGTTATTGCCAATACATTTGGGTGATTGCTTAATCTATTGAGGTAATTAGTGCTGTATTTTTTAATTTCGTCTTTAATTTTAGGTACATCAAGATCATTGTGTATGATATCATTTCTTACAAACCACGGGGCGTCTGTGATAAGTCTTAAAGTTTTGGATTGATATTTTTGTAAAATATCTATGTTTGAATATGCAGCAGTGCCCCATAACTGGATCCCATAAGTCCATATGGGTTTCAGGATGGCTTTATATAAAATAACTTTGTTCCTCAAACTTAGCTGAGATTTAGGACCCAATAACCAATACATTTTTTTAGTTTTGATATCGAGTTGATTTCTTTTTAATTTTATGTGGTTTTTCCATGTCAATCGTCTATCTATATTTAAGCCCAAATATTTAACACATTCAGCTGAAGGAATAGTTTCGCCATTCAGGGTTACTGGTGGACAATTGCCTTCTTTGAGGGTGTAAGTTACATGTGTAGATTTGTCTGCATTAACCTTCATATTCCATTTATTTAACCACTCTTGAATTTGGTTAAGCTGCCTTTGTACAACCATGGATGCTTCAGAAGCAGTTTCTTTGGATGCTAATATTGCTGTGTCGTCTGCGTATGTGGCAATAATCACGTCTTTGTTAGTAGGCATGTCTGAAGTAAATATGGTATATAAAACAGGACCTAATACGCTTCCCTGTGGAACACCTGACTTTATAGATCCGATTTCAGAATTGTCTTCGTTAATATTAACACAAAAACTACGTTCGAGCAAATAAGATTTAAACAATATGTAAAATGGAGCTGGAAATATTTTTTTTAATTTAAATAATAGTCCTGTATGCCATACTCTATCAAATGCTTGTTTGACATCCAAAATACAGAAGAACAAAAATGCTTGTTTTCCAAGGCACCCCTAATAGTTTTAACAACCCTATGACATTGTTCAGGAGTACCGTGCTCATGGCGAAATCCGAATTGATGTTCAGGAATTACATTCATAGATTCCAGAAAGGGACGCAGTCTTTTCTGAAATAGGCGCTCAAACAGTTTGGATAGAATTGGAAGTAGACTAATAGGTCTATAAGAACTGATACAGTTTTCCGATTTATTGGGTTTTGGAACCATTATTATCTTTGCATGTTTCCATTGAGTAGGATAGTGCGTTAATCTAAGCACAGAGTTAAATAATGTTGTTATGAGCACAAAACCTTTTTGGGTAAAAATTTAATTGATTTAGCATTTAAATTATCAAATCCAGGAGACTTCTTTGTATTGAGATTTATTACTTCTCTTTTTACTTCAGAGACTGAAAAACTTTTTATTGGTAAACTCATTTGACAAGGAACGTCAAGAAAATTACATATTTCGGTTGCGTCTGCTGAGTTGCAAAGAGAAAAGGGTGTAAAAGTGTCTTCAAGAAAGTCTGTGAAGGTTTGTACTTTATCTTTATCCGATCTGCACCATGAATTGTTTAAGTCTTTGATTGGAATATTTCTTTTTTGGGCTCTTTTGAGGTATTTTGTCGCCTTCCACAAGTTATGTTCATTATTATTAAAATTCATGTATATGAAATAGAAGCAACACAATAAAGAAACCCAATACAAAAATTTAGAAATTTTTTTAACCGTATTATTATATTTGTTATAAGATTATTGAAACAAGACTATCAGTTTTATTTTGGTGCTTTTGAATGCGTCTCAAAGAGCTTAGATCTGATACCAGATCTGGGCAAAGAGATCACGAAATCTTTTTATATATGAACAGAACTGGCACCAAATATGATCCGGTATGAGCAGAAATTTTCCAATTTCCAGATCGGTTCAGATATGAACAGATCTGATCAGATTTGGCCATAAAGTGTATTAAAAATAACATATCTGAAAAATGGCATTTTAAAGGAAGCGAAATAAAAATAACAAATGAATACAACTATCTTGGAGTAGTCCTTACCCCGTAAATGAAGTTTACCAAGCATGTGGAAAAGATAAATTTACAAGCAAAAAATGCAATAAATTCAACGTGGAAACATTTTATTTCAAATAAACAAATACACTTAACACAAAAATGGAATCGCTTTTTAGCGGTATGTAGGTCTATCCAAGCATATGCAGCTCAAGTATGTGGTTATGGATATTTCGAAGAGATTGATAAATTGCAACGCTATTTTATGAAAAAAATTTTAATGATTCCTGAATGCACACCTAATTATGCTTTAATGCTTGAAACCGGTGCCGTGAGTAACATAAAGAGAGTTATGTTTCAATACCAAAGAAACAGATTGCCTCATCAGCTTACAAAAATCATTCTTCAGAAAAACCTATTTTGGGTCGAAGAATTAAAAACAATTGCCAACAATCTGAAAATGCCGTGGTCCAGAACGCAGGTTGATAATCAGCAATGGATAATTCAAAACAAAGAAATTTTGAAGAATCTAATACAAAAACAACGTAATTACCGACTTCAACAAAAAACACACTGATCTAGAATATACCAATATTTAGACTACGCTATGGGACAACATTACATTAAAGCCAACATAAACCAATCCAAAATAACATGGATTTTTAAAGCGAGATGAGGTCTAATCAAGCTGAATTACAATACGTTTGGTGCTTTACAAGAAGATATGTTATGTAGCCTTTGTAATATGGGTGCGGTGGAGACGTTTAAAAATTTTTTGTGCATATGCCCTGTGTTGAGAGAATTCCGGCTGGCCTGCTTTGGAAAGAGAACCATGACCTAAAGGGAAATGATACAACTACTTAATGGCGTTGGCAGCGATGACTGGGATAATCTTGTCAAGTATCTAAAAACATCTCTACAATATAGACAATTTTTAATACAAGAATTCAGCTAACTAATCTTTATTAACCTATGCTTTAAATATTTTAATTCGACAGACGTTTCATATAAAACATTGTCGTAAAATTTTCTGTTTTTCTTTTATTTGTTGCAATAATAATTTTAAATTAATTTATTTAATTTGTAAATGAAATTTGTAAACTTAAATTATTGTAAATAAAGAAAAAACTTACTACTACTACTACATATCTGACCATATATGTTCAGATCTGCTAAAAGATCTAATTAGATTCTATCACCTCTAACTAGATCAACTCAAATCTTTTTTAATCGGGTTCTTTGCTAAATATTTTCCGATTTTTCAATGGATTTGAAATTTGAATACAAAAATAAGTTTAGTGAAATGTGTAGTTTCCGCATAGTGATCAACTCTAAAATTGTTTCAGAATACATAAAATGTATAAGTATAAAACTCAACATGCAAAATTTTCAATTCCTTGAAATACCGGTAAAATATCCTGAAACAAACACCGACATGATTATACTCAAATGAAAGATATATTTCATGATTTAGCGGTTAAATTTCGAAAAAAATTAAGCAAAATATACCAAAAAAAATAGGGCAAATGATGTAAATATAAAAACTACGATTTTTCAAAAACTCAGTTTTTAAAACTGCAAATGACAAAAAAAGTTTTTTGCATTGTTGACCTGTATTAAAGTTTGAAATTGTTTTTCTGTTTCGGCTTAAGGTTCTCTGGTGTAAAATATTTTATAAAAAAATAAAAGCACAAATATTTTATATATATATATTTTTTTTGTATTTATTTTTAATAATTATTTATTTTCTTTCCGATATTACGGTTAAATTCTTTAACCATCCTCTGGGAGCTAACAAGAGATTAACGATTTATGTATTTAGATTTAAAAAAAAGTTTTTCACAGATTTGGGTTCAACGTAACTAACTAATTCTATTAATAAATATGTGTTTCAAGGAGAGGTTCTGCAATAAAGTGAAATTTGTTAAAGGACACAAACGTTTTCAAATTTTACATGTTTCGCGGATTTTGGTAATAAAATGTTCATCAAAATTCACAGAACAACGAGCATATTACGAAAAAAATTATTTAAAATATGTTGTGCAGTAATTTTGGTTCACTAATGAAACTTTAATCGTAAAAACATGATAAAATACATTTTTAGAAATTGCACTTTATGAGTGAGATTTTTTATTAAAAATTACCAGAAAAGAAATAGAGACGGAGGAGATTAGAAAAATAAACAAAAATTTAAAAATAGAATAAACTAGTGCTTATTTCGTGAATGGTAACACTTAGCTCATGTCTGATTTGACAGATAATTAGTTTTATCCTTCCGCTGAACGAATATGGTTGTGTATACGCTTGAACAACGCTGGGAAATGTTGCGACATTACTTTGAAAATCATGGTAATGTTGCAGAATGTGTGCGAAAATTGCGTACGGCGATCAATGGGGTCAATGGCGATCGTTATCGGGCCATGTTGAACGAATTTTTGTTTACAAAAATTGAAGAGGAGGATATTGACAACATTTGGTTTCAACAAGACGGCGCTACGTGCCACACAGCCGAAGCTACACTCGATGTTTTGCGCCCTGTTTTTAAAGATCGCATTATCAAAAAAAAAATTGGACCGATCGTATAGGCCACTGCATGGCCAGCCGAGGCAGCCATTTGAATGAAATTATTTTCCATTATTAACCGGAAGGATTGTACTTTCAAATATAAAAAGAAATTTGAGAAAACATTCAGTAGTTTTTTTTATAGCATTTTCAAAAAAAAAAGTTATTTGGCGGACCCTTTATTTGTGTTGTCACTTCTGAGTATAATATACAAAAACAGAAAAAGCGAATATTAAAGAAAACTGCAATTTAGCTGCATTAGATTCGAGGCCATACTTGGGTGTGAGCGCTAAACGGTCATGACTTTTGTAATGTAAAATGAGCGCAGGTTTGATTCTTACAGCCGCAGATTGTTGAAAAATTTATCATATAGAGGCAGTCTGACAATTATAAGACACAAATAATAATACAATTTAAATGGACAATCACTGTTGAGTCTGTCCATAAAAAAGGCAGAAACTAGTCTAGTCTGATTAAAAATTAATAGTGTTTAGAATTTTTAGAGAAAACCGTTTATTCTTCTTCTTAACCTCAACATTTCTAAAAGCCATTTTTGTTACTAATATAGTTTTGCCTCTCACGCGATGATAGGTAAAAATGTTGCTAAAAAAGTTATAACCCTAGTATATTTTGTATACCCTCCTGCACATTGGGAAGGAAGTTTAAAAAAAAATTTAATTGATTGAATTATTTGCAGCAATAAAAAGAAATAATTCTTTTCAACTCTGCCTATTTTTAACTTACATTGTAGCAGACATTAAGCACCAGTAGTTGTAGCAGTATTGCCTTTGGATTTAATTAAAAAATATTGTTGTACTTCAAAGGCATCAATATAATGAAAGAAATGGTTATGTTCTTCAAAAAAAATAAAAAAATAAATAAAGAAATGAACAGAATTGAAAATAATATTATAAAAAAAAAATATTTAATTTCACTGAAAAGAAAAAGAAAATGTAACACTACATACATTTTCTATTTATTCTTTACGAAGTTTCTTCTATTTTATTTGAAAATAAAAATTGCAATAATTTCTTTTTAAGGTTTCCATTTTATACGTTTTGTTATTTTTTAACATTTCTTGAAAAACGGTATATCCACTTTCAAGTTTAAGAATTTATATTTGAAAATAACAAAAAAATAAATTAATGAGAAAATAAGATTTTAATAAATTTATACGATTTTGATAGCACCCTACTTTTTTTTTGTAAAGAAATTAAGAACTATACTCGAACAATTTTCAGAATATAAAACATTTTTTTCTAATACATGTTTCTGAAATTCCACTCATTGAAACTTTTCATCATACATGAAAATGTTTCATTACACACAGAGAAATAAAGTGCCAACCGAATTGAAAAGTGTATATTAATGGTAACAACTTATAAATTAAGTTGGTAAAACGATATTTACATCAGATTTATGAATAATTTGGGTGTTGCAACTAAAATTCACATGAATAAACCGAACTTCGTTGTGAAAACTAATGTTAAGTTGTGCCAACCGTCTGAAATTCGTAATAACATAATTTGAGTCGTAGTAACCGGAATTCAGTTGGCAAATAGCAACATTTTTTTCTGTGTGTACCATTAGTTGATACTAATGATAATGAAAAAAATTGCATTACCATATAATGATAATGAATATATTTTCCATTAGAAAAATCATTATTAATGATAAAGAAATCACACTAATGCATACAAAAATTAATGTGGGCGTGGTGGTGTAATGGTTAGCGCGTTGGACTGTTACACAGATGGTCCCGGGTTCGATTCCCGGTGACGACAACATCAATTTAGAAAAATAATATGCATGAGTTTTCTATCACTAATATGTATCGCTGCGCCCACCTTCGGTGTTCCCATAGCACTTAACCCCACCGAAGTAAAATAATGAATCAGGGCTATGATTCAAATACAAATACAAAATACTTCAATAAATTCGCCAACTCTTCTCAGACGGCGAGCAACAACTGTTCTAAGACTTATCATCTCGCGCAATTACAGTGTTGCCATGTTTGAAGACCTTCATATTTCACCACCTTTCATCTCTCCACTATCCCCTTTCAAAAGAAAGCAACACAAATAGGAAGAATTTCCTGAGTGTTGCTTCTATTTTTAAAAAAATAAAAAAAAAACATGTTTCTGAAATTCCACTCATTGAAACTTTTCATCATACATGAAAATTTTTCATTACCATTAGTTGTTACTAATGAAAATGAAAAAAAAATCATTACCATATAATGAAATATGTTCCATTAGAAAAATCATTATTAATGATAAAGAAATCACACTAATGTAAAAACAAAAACTAATTACAATTGATAAAAAAAGCATTTAAAAAAAAATTCTTGGTTGAATACAGGATTGGAAAGTACAAATACTTAATTTTCTTTTAAAAATTATTTTTTTTAATTCGAAGCGATATGGAATAAAATAAGCAATGAGTGGAATTGAAGTGCTTAATATTGGGAGCGAACTTTAATGGAACGGAGAATGAGTCAAATCTAAATATAAAGCAAAATATGAAGAACGATATAGAATGGAACGGGTAACGAGTGGAAATGGAACATTAGTTGCAGTTAACGAAATTGTATTGAACTAAGAAAGAACTTGTTTTATAGAAATATCTAAATTAATATTAAACGTAAAAAAAATTACCCTGTAAAAAATGAAATCCTCGCTTTGTAAAAAATGGAATCCTCGATTTTCTGGACCTAGCATATTTGCATTATCAGGGTGTATCAATACTCTTGTGAAGCAAAAACTATGTCCGTTTTGCCCCATCTCGTTTGGTTTAGGAGATAGTGGTCATTTAAATAACGCCATTTTATAAAATGTCTAGTATCTCGGAAACTATGCGAGATATAGCAAAACGGACAAAATTTTTACAAAACTTGACTGAAACTACACGCACCAATAATACAAACGAATTAAATGTTCCGATTCCTCTCGTTCCGTGTTCCATTGCATATCGTTGCATTTTGAACTAATGTTGCATTCTATTACCGGAGTGTTTAAATTTGTATTTTCATGTAAGTGTTTGTGTAAACAAATAATTAAGACACCCTGTAGCCGTTTTATAAAAAATGAATTCCACCGAATTCTTTCCGGAGTCTATTTGTCTATTATCAGGCTCCCGTGGAACAACAATTTTGTATGTTTTGCTCTATCTCGTTTAGTTTCGGAGATACCGGAAATTAAAAAAAAATCCGTTTTATAAAATGGCTTGTTTATCGAAAAACGTACAACATACCGATAATACAAATGTGTTAAGTTATGATTCCACTCGATCCCGGTTACATTCCATATCGTTTCATTTTGGACAAATGTCCCAATCAATTAGCGGAGTGTATATATTTGTATTTTCATGTACGTATATGGGTAAACAAATAGTTAAGACACCCCGTTGTTGTTTCATAAATAACTAATCCCTCGGGATCCTTTCCAGACCTAGCATAGGTTAATTAATACTCCTGGTGAGGAAACAGTTTGTCCATTTTGTGTTTAGTGTTCCAATTTCACTCGTTCCATTCCATTTAGTTTTACGTTACTTGGTTACAAGCCAGACTGAAAACTAACATCTGTATAATTTCAGAAAATTCGGGCTCATTAATTATTAATTTTTATGAAAAAAATGATTTTGTTTATTAAAAATTTCATATGTTCAACAAAGAAGTTTCATTAAAAAACCAAATTTATTAAAACAATGAAGATTTCCATTGATTTTAAGAAAACTGTTAATTTTTTCTGAAAAAGTTTCACTAGTTGACTGAAAGTTTTCATTATTTTTCGTTCAATAAAATTCGCTCTGAGTGTAGCGTACACAGTTTAATATACCAATTCCAATACAGAACAAGTTTTTGCTTCAATTTTTTTATACTATTAATTTCAGTTCATTGAGTGGGTTATTCACGGCTTTTAAGCACATGCAATTTATTTCAGTACATATTTTATAAGTATTTTTTTCATTTGTTTGCCTCCAATTGCACGAAATGCCAAAAAATATTTTGTTAAGACATTTATAAAAATGAATAGAAAAAGGTTTGGTTCGTTATGTCTTATTAGTGGTTGCGCTATTTTGTCAAATATGTATGGAATTGTACCAAAGAGTATATTGTTGAAAAATATTTAAAAAAAGTAGTACCCAAAGACAAAAGGGTGTAAACGAAATTTTGTTTACAAATTTGAATGTTAATTATAGAAAAACGAGAAGTAGTATAAATAAAGTTCAGATACCAAATGAAAGAAAATTTTATCGTTTTGAAATAAAAAAATTATTGCAACCCTTTGTTAGATGGAGCGAAGTTTTCGCATTTTCGCTATAAAAGTCCTTGTTAAGTTTTGGATAGTTATTCTTGCATTTATTTCGACAATTCAACTTAAAAGAATTGTTCGTTTTTTAAATTCTAAGACCATCGTGAAAATTCCCTACCTTTGGTGTTGAAATTTTTTGCGTTTATTGTTGTTCAAGGCGCCAAGTGGTGTTCACCAGTTTTAATAATAGTTTGCCTTTAACTTACATAAACCATTCTATTGGTTCTAACGTTAAACCAATTAAGACCAATTTTTACCAGAAAACTAATATATCAATTATTTTAATTCACATCATATTTATGACAATAAAACAAATGTGAACTTCAAAATTCTGTAAAAAAGACTTTTTGTAGAAAAAGACTTTTTGTTAACATGCACGCAAATAAAGAAACATGGTTGGCACAACCATATTCGAAGAGCATCCTACATATGTGAATTTATGATTGCGATAACCATGTTACTGTGGTTGTGTCAACCATACTCTTATTTTTTTCTTATTTATATAATTAGATAATTAGATTACTATATTTAGATTTGCAATTGATATTAATATTATTATATTATTGTTATGGAAATGTCATAGTATTATGTATGATTCCTACATTATTCTCCCAACATTCTTTTGAAGACGGATTAAAAATATGCATGTTTTTTAAATAGAACAACGTATATTTATTTAATAATTTACTCATTTAGATAAACTTATTTTAAAATCATTTAATTAATCAACTTGTCTTTGCGCTGACGAATAAGATTTGTGTTATTAAGGAATTACATAAATCATTATTTTGTCGCTATGTGATGTTTACATACATTTTTTACTTTAGTATCTAAAAAAGCAAAACTAAACTTTCGCTTTTTCAGCACAAATATAATTTTGTCACGAAAAATAAAATAATGAAAACATGTGATTGCAGCATAAGTACGCATTAACATCATTTTAAGAATACAATTTCACAATACATTTATAATGATCATAACATTTTTGTAGCAATTATAATATTTGCATGATAACTGTACTATAGTTCTAGTTATCATATTATGATCATGGAAAATAATTTCTTCATAATTTATTACCATATTAAGATTATTGTAAAGAGAATATGATAATATCGTACTACAGACTTAAAAGCGCTTGTATTTTGTTGAAATTTTTCTTTCATATTTCTTTAAATTTTTTTGTTTACAATTTATTTTGAGTGAGTACAACAAATTTGAAAACAAATCACATTTTTTTTATCACTTTTTACCTAATTTATAAAACATTTATGTATAGTAAACAATAACTTCAATTTAACTTATGCCTAAGGTCTCATTGAAGAGCGGGTTGAGACTACAAAATTATTTATTCTTTCACTAAAAATATCACCATTACAATTAAGACCATAACGTTGTTTTTATATTTTTATGTTTTTTTGTTTAATATTATTTAATTTGTTCGGACTGATTGCTTCTCAGAAATTGTTTTTACAAAATCCAAAACAAGAATGACACCAAAGAGCGATGACGGTCATAGAAAATAAGCTGGCGCAACTATAATATGGCTGTATATGATAATAAATAATATATTATGATTTTAGACAAGAGAATAATATGATAACCGAAAAAAGAGAGATTATTGCTATAACTTGATTAAAGCAACCATATTAGTGGTGAAATATGATTGATAGAATAATAATTTAATTGAAACAACCATTAATGGCTGTAGGAAACATCGTTTGTATATTATCTCTGCGTGTGGGTTGTGTTCGTTAGAAAATCATTTTTAAGTATTTCCTGGTTTAAATAGATTTAAGTTTTGGGAAACACTCCCCTTTTAGAACATCAAAAACGGACATTTTTGTTTTTCTCTAAAACACTAACGACGGTCACACACTTCGATATGATAAATTACTCTAATAAAATGTCAACTAGTTAAGAAACATTTTTTTTTCGTGATGTGTTTAAGTATTTTTAAAAAGATTTTGGTCTCCCAAATCCTATTTATGGAATTATTTTAATTCCCAGAGGTTTTTAAATAGTGTGTGAATTTTCATTCTAGCTTTTATGGAACTTTCCCAATTTGTATTTAAATTTGTAAAAAATTTCCGTTTACATGCTTTAAATATTGACAAATACTGAAAATTAATTAGTTAACTTTAGTCAAATTTGTTATAGAAAATTATTAACAAAAATTATATGTGAAAAGTAGTAGTGTTTTTTACTATAATTTGATCTAATTTGTATGTAAGAACTGGTTATATTTACACAAACTTTCGATATATTTCTGTGCTTCAGGCTCTAATATAACTTTAAATGGCAAGATGGGTCCTTACACTCAAAAAAAAAGTTTGTAAAGTCAGCAAAAAATTTTGCTGAGTCAGCAAAATTTTAGTCAGGAGGGTGCTTGCAAAAAAATTGCTAATGTCAGAAGAATCTGATTTTTAGCAACAAAATAAGTAGATTCAGCAAAAGTTTTGCTAACACTTAGTGGATTAGCAATACAAAAACCTTGCTAAAAATTAATATATTTTTTGCTGAATTTTAGTAGACTGAAAAAAAAAAACGCAAAAAATTTGTATAAAAATTGTAATTTAGTTAATTTATTTGATGAAAATCATAAAACATATTTTTGTGATTCTTTTAAAAATAACTTACAATAATTACGAAATATAAAAATTTTCACTTCCCACATTGACGACATGAATTAATTTAATATCTGAAAATATATAGAAATAAATATATATAACATAACAAACATTTTCTTTCAACTACTTACATCAATGGTTGTCTAAACGATGCTATCTTTTAAAGGACGCAACTGCCGAAGATAATTATAGAAACGAAACGAAAAAATAAGCAAAAACAAACGAAACGAAAAAAACAACCCTTTTTTTTGTAATACGAAAAAGGAACCATAAAATCTACCTAAGATGTGTGTCTTTGTCTTTCGCTTTACTCTGTCTACATGGTGTATATGTTTGTTTGCAATTTGACCACACTAGATTATTAATCTATAAACATTTAGTTTAGAAATACATATTAAATTGAAATATTTTATTTTATCTTTTATTTAATTAATAGACAATTATTTTCATTGTTTTATGTATGAAAGACAAATACAAAAGTCTTTCATGGTTGATTTTTTTATATGTCTTATTAGAGTTGTACTTTTTAGTATCATTTTCCTCTTCTCTACTACATCTTGACATGCCGCGACATCTGCTTCATTCTGCGTATATCTTTCAATCTGGTTGTCGTCTACACTATTAATGTGCTTATCAGCACAATTTTTCTTAGCAAAATTAATTAGTAAGACATTAGTATAATATTAGTAAAGCATTAGTATAAACAGTTAAGTGCTGAATAAGTGTAACAAAAATTTTAGCTGAAAACACGATTTTAGCTAAAAATTTGCTAAAAAATAGTATACCTGATTTACAAGACGTTTTACTAACTTTTCTACTAACTTATTTTTTTGAGTGTAAGATTACCTCGATACAATTTTGTATACACTATTATTCCTGCACTAAAGTCTGTAATGGATACGGGAACTTTTTCTGTTATTACGGGAAATTTAACTATTTTGAGCTTTACGGTATTTTTTTAGCTAAAGTTAGCAACACATGTCTAGTGGACTGTGGTACAATGAAATTAGTAGAAGAAATTAGCAGACACTATTAAATTTTAGTAAAATCGTTGTAAAATGCAAATTAAACCATTTTGGTGAAATCAACAAAAAAAATTTAATTTTAATAAAATTAGTGCAATGAAATTAGTAATAATAATTAGTAACCACTACTAATTTTTAGTAAAACTGTTGAGAACTGCAATTTAAAACCATTTTGCTAAAACTCGTCGACCATGTACATAACACGAGACTTCGAACGTCACCGAAACAATTACGGCAAAAACTCCTTAGCCGTGGTATTGCCAAACATTTTCAAAAAACTGCTCATTAACCTTTTAAATATGACAAACATGAAAAGAAGAAAAAAAGCTATTTATTTATTTAATAAACACCAGTTATAAACATTTTTCATTTAATTTTTTTTTACACAATCGGAAAACACTATAAAAATACACTTAATATCGTTTTAATTTTCACTTCATTTTTCTGGAACATTATGGTCTGTCTGTATTATTGTTTGTTTCGTGTCAATATTTCTTATTGATGCCATGTAATAAATATTAAAGGGTTGAAAAACAGAAAAAACAATATTTAATTATATTCACATTAATAATTTTTTTATTATAAAACTTATCTTATTTTTGTATTCATTTACAACTGCAAAATTTTTGCATGTCTATATATAGACTTTGTAAATTCCTAAACATTTTGTTCGCAACATTCCTTAACCAGACACCAGGCTCGAATTCCCGTGTAACCACGATATTTATTTAATTACGAAAAATGTTTGTCATATTTTTTTTTATGAAAATCTATTTATAGACGCATTACTTTTCCTTACCAAGTAACCATATAAAAAACTAGTTACTCTACCCCCTATACGGCAATGAGTCCACCCGTCACTAGTATGCTCATCGCCTGTAAAATTCATTAGTAAAGAAAGGTTTAATGTAATGCGTGATACATTACTTTAACCACTATTTGGTTATGTGTGGTTTTCGCTGGGTAGGAAACTATAATTTTTTCGATGTTTTCAAAATGTAACCGTTTTTTTTTTTATTATCGGATCAAAAAAAGATGTTGTTGTTGTAAAAAAAATGTTTTACGAATGTTTCATAAGGGATTCATGCAGGGGCCTGGTATATACTGTGAAGCATCCCAGTAGCGAGCAGCAATGAACTTTACTTCACTGAACTTTATATATTTAAGAATTCAATAGATTTTGATCAAATAGACAAAGAAACACAGTGGTACACGTTTCTTAGTGCTTCGACTTTCAAGGGAGGCATCCGGACCAGAACTAGCAGATTTGAATGAACTTTTTATATGTTATAAAGTAGCAACAAAAAAGAGACTTGTTTTTTTTTTAGCTGACCCCTCACACTTTTAAAAACTAGGGTTTAAAATTTATGAAAACTTGCTTTATTTGTACACATGGTTAAAGTACTCAAACAAATTTTATACCCATATTTCCTATGTAGTGGACCCAAAATTGACACATTTTTGAATTATTTGAAACAAATGGCTCTTCGGAAAAGGCCGCCAAAAAACCAAACGGTTTCGAATGGCGGAAAAAGCTCAGACACTCACTCGATCAAATTAAATGGGCATTGCTATGCATTATTTTTAGCTTAATTTTTATATAGAGCTGATTTATCTATCGAAAAGTTTTTCCTATTCGAAGTAAATTTTTCTACAGAAAACTTTATCCTATTCGGAGTAAATTTTTTTATAGGAAAATTTATCTGATTCTGATTTTTTAGAAAAGTTTATCGGACTCGAATGTAAATTTTTCGGATTAATTTTTTCTATAGTAATATTTATCCTATCTTGGGAATATATATTTCTGTAGAAACTATTCAAAGAAAATATTTCTGTAGTGAATTTTATTCGATTAGTAGTAAATTTTTGTTTAAACAAGTTTATTTGATTCGAAGTAAATTTTCCTATAGACAAGTTTATCTTCTCTTCAGATTGCTATATTTAATTCGATTCGTAGTAAAATTAATCCGATTCGGCGTAAATTTTTTTATAGAATATTCCTTAATAAAACTCCAGATTAAATGCTACTTGAGACACATTTTGTATAATAACAAAACTACTTGAAAATCTTTAATAATAATTTATTCACCAGTAAATGTCTCTTCAAAAAACCTTTCATTTGATAACAAATTTGTCTATAGTAAATAGGGTAATTTTTGACCCCACTTAGTAACGCCTAAACATGAGATTGGGCAGCTAAAAAAAAACACGGTTCCTTAAATTTTTATTCTCTACAACATATCCGAAGTTCATTAAGATCTGCTTGTTCGGATAGGCTCAGATTTTTACCATGTAAGTTTTTGTCTATATTTTTAACACACAAAAACGCTTGTTTAGGTAGCTTTCATATGTTAAACTACACTGTTAAAATATGTCAAAATTTTTGTTACATTAATATCATTATGAAAGTTTAATTTTCCAGGATATATGAAATGTATTTGCTTTACATTAAGTAAAACTTTGTGCTCATATTTTTTCGTTTGTTCTTGAATTAAAAAGTTGTTTACTGTCCAGTTTTTTGAGTGCATTTATATCTTGAGTGCGACAATTTACAAGTTGGAAGTCACATTTCATTATAAATTATTTGAGAAACATTCAATTGCATTTTATTATTAATTTTCTTATTGTTGTGGTTTTTTGTTATAGATTCAATTTAACTATGTTTTAATTAAATTTTGTGGTTAAGCCTTATTAACCACATCAATAAAATGTCAAAGAAGTGTAATTTAGGAAATTTTAATTTGATTTAATTGAATTATAATTAATTAAGAAATTAATAACATTTGCTTAATTGATAAATGGGTTGGCTAAGTAATGAATTAAAATTTAAATGCACAAATTTAAAATAGAATGTTTCATTTTATAATCTGCATACTTCAATTTGTTATACAGCTGTCAAAAATTAATTCATTTCCTAATTGCAGTTTTTTTCATAAAACTTAAATTGAATAAATATGTATTCACTCCTCAGTTATAAATAAATTTCAACAAACAAATCAAATCCTACACTAAAATTAAAAAAAAAAAATCAAATATATTTTTAGTTGTACACCTATCCCTTGATTTACACGATAGGTACGATCCAGAAAAATCGTGAAAATCGAATTCAAAAAATTTTGTATGGAAAATCATGTAAATCGAAAGAAGACAAATGCTGTATATTAAGTAATATTTTAATATAAATATTCATTTGTTTTAATTCAAAAAAAAAAAAAAAACATAAACAAAACAAAAAACTAACAAAATGAGTTAATTTAAAAACAAAAACTTAGTTATAAAATTCATAAAACCAAAAAATAAATTATAAAGCCTGGAATAACATTAAAATCCATAAAACCATTTTAAATTAAGCAAAAAATCAATCAAACTAGTCTACTATTTCCATCCCCAAGGCAGCCGACGTAGAGGAAGACCTGCTAACACGTGGAGACGACAAATAGAATCCGAACTCAGTATAGCCAGAATGACATGGAGGGAAGAAAAACGACACGCTGAAAACAGAATTCAATGGAAATCATTTGTACTGACCCTTTGTTCCAACTAGAAATTACAGGATTATATACAGTGGATCAATAAAGTAGTCGGACATATGCACTTATTTTAATCACTTTAATATTTGCTACATTAAAATATGAATTATGATCGATATTATTGTTTTTTTTTTGTTACGTTATTGCCCTTTAAAAATTAAAAATTTTTTGTTTGTAATTTTGTTTTATTTTAAATAAAAATGTTTTGAGATGTAAAACAAGACGCCAAAAAAGTAGTCGGACATATGGCAACACCGTTGTTTTTTACAAAACAAACTAGGGAAATCTCTGTTTTTTAGCTGTTTACATTTGTCAACACCAGTGAAAGTAGCGTGAACTATAAAAAGAAGAAGAAATTAGTGAAAATGTCTAAATCAAAGATGTGTATAAACTGAAGAAATCAGAAAAATTATTATAAAAAATTTTGAAGAAGGAAAAACGGTCCGAGAAATGGGAGATTTAGTTGAGTTGGAAGACCAAAATCAACTGTACACGATGTTATTAAAAGGTATAAAATATCAAATTCCGTACAAAATAAGCCCAAATCTGGTAGACCTAAATTTTTACCAGCACGGACGAACGATGGATTGTCCATCAGGTTAAAAAAAAATCCTAAAGTTAGTGCTCCGAAATTGGCTAATGAAATTTCTCAACGTTTAAAAAAAGATTGTAACCCGAAAACAGTCAGATCAGTGCTCCGTAATAATGGTTATAATGGAAGAGTCGCTAGTAAGAAACCGTACATTAATTCCGCTAATAGAATCAAACGAATAAATTTTCCAAACAATACAAAAGCATGGATATTTCCTTCTGGAATAAAGTATTATTTACAGACGAAAGTAAATTTAACATATTTAGATCAAACGGATAGTGATATGTATGGAGAAAGCCAAACGAAGAACTTAAAGAAAAAACCTGAAAGCTACTGTTAAGCATGGAGGCGGCACAGTCTCCAGACATTAATGTTATCGAGCACTTGTAAGCACACTTAAAAAACCAGATTAAAAAATATACGATTTCTAATAAAAAGACCTCGAAAAGGCGTTAAAGGACGAATGGGCGAAAATTGATCCTTCTGTCTGCAGAAATCTTGTTTAGTCAATGCCAAGAAGCTGTTATAAAAGGCAAAGGACTTCCTACTAAGTATTAATTTTAAGTATCAATAGTTTATGATAAATAAATTGAAAGTGTCCGAATACTTTTTTGTTATATAGTTTTGACTTATAGATGAATTTTTATAATTTTTTTTGTAAATGAATTCGAAATAAATTTTGTTTTTGGTTTTTAAGAAATTGTGACGAATTATTGTTCGATTCTTTATATATCTCCCGAAATATATCTCTAGAACTTTAAAGCTCTTTCAACATTTTGGTCATGTTGTACAAAAAGATTTCCTTACTTTCGTCCTAATTCAAGGCCTTCACAAATAATTCAAGGTGTAAATGCAATCATTTATAACTCGTCTTCACCTTTGTCATTATTACCATTAAAATCATCGTCATCCAATTCTTTGTCCGTTAATTTTTCCAAAATTTCTTCCTCAGAAAAGTCACCAAAACCTTAGCCTTCAAGTGTACGCGCTAATTCAATTATTTGAGAATATTCTTGCTACAAAGGTTGACAAAAAATATTTTCCATGCATACTCCTGGCCACAATTTTTTCCAGCATTTATTTTTTATTTTCTGATTTCAGTACATGGCAGTGCAACATGTCATTGCTCCCAAAGATTCAACATTGTCAATTTGATGTAGAATATATGTAAAAGCACGCTTAATGTACAATACTTTGGACGTTGAAATAATTCACTGATCTAAGGACTGTGTTAAACAAGCGGTATTCTTTGGCAGGAATAAAACGTTGAAATTTTCGTATTCCAAATCTTGAGGTTTTTCTGGCGCATTATCGATAAAAATAGAAAAAAATCGTATAAATCGAGGTAATTTCCATATTAATCGATTTACACGAGAAACAAAAAAAAAATCGTGATAAAGCGAAATAATATAAAAAAAGTGTCGTTTAAATCGAGTGATAGGTGTACAGTGAAGTCTCTTTTGAGCAATTTACCGAGACTTAAACCCAAAACGTTTATCCCGAAATCTCAAACAGCTCAAAAAACTCCAATTAAATTGTGCTTCTCTTATAGTCCAAAATTAACCGGATATTCGTTAAACCGGGACCTTATTGTATTATTACGTTTATTAAAAATATATAAAAATAAAATAACCATGACACTAACTGGTAAATAAGGCAGAGACATACAGACAGATACAAGGAAAAACACATGCGCTACGGATTATTATTTCCCACATGCATTATACTACAGTAAAAATACAATCAAATATAAAAATATAAATAAAAAAAAAACGCATCCTCAAATAAATCCTAACAGTTTTGAAATACAAATTTTAACCAACAAGGGTGATATCAAATATACATACAATACAATATAATTCCATATATATCTTAGTCGTAGTAGAGGAAATTTAATTTAAAGTTAACCAAAACCTAACAAATTTTGATTAAAAAATTCTTTAAATCCATGTGCAGCCACATTTCAAATTAGTTACCTTTTTCTCAAATTACATTCGTATTTGTGTATTATTCCTTTTATCCTCCCCCTTGTGGTTTTTATATATACTCATAGTTACCTACTGCATAATCGTTGGCAGTTTTTGAAATGTTTATGACTGGGACTTACCACCCTCTAATTTAGAAATAAATAAAGTTAACATATTGCTACGAGTTATGTATGCGAATTGAGTTTTTTTTTTTTTTTTTTTTTTTTTTGTGAAAAATGTTTGAAAAAAAAACACAGAATGCTTTTCAGAATCACAACAATTGCAAACGAAGCAGAAACTCTTAATAAAGCAATTGCCTCAAGCAGTCAAAAACAGCAAGCGATCCGTAAAGACATCTTTATTCAAAAGTAAAAGTTCAACACCATATTAAAAGTTTAAATACCCGGTTAAAAAGTTCATATATATGTACAAATATGTTCATATATGGACATATATGGTGTCGTATATGCACAAACATGGACATATATGTTTAATATATGGGCATATAGGGAAGTGTATGTGATTCCATGTATGCAAACGGTACTCATATATGGTCATATATGGAGGTAAACACATGTGATTTCATATTTGCAGAAGGTGCTCATATATGGACATGTGTGGAACCACATATATGTTATTTCACATTTGCAAAATAGGGCCATATATGGGAAAATTTGGAAGTATTTGGAATTTCTTATGTGTAATATACATGGCCACATAGAATAATATATGAACATATTTGTCCATATATGGAAATGTAGGTTAATTTTTCTAATATGTACGAATATGTATGACCGTATGGTCCTATACAAAATGTATATAATCATATATGAACTTTTTTAACCGGGAACACATATGTTTGTAATTTTGTTTGTGTAGGTACAAAAGTTTAAAGTATACATATCAAGCAATCCACAACAATTTTCCAACTTATGTTGTTGCACGGTCAAAGTTATACATAGAAGAACAATTTTTAAATTTAGTTGTAGTTTTATATTTTTATAAATTTATACTTTTTTAAACACGTTTATTTCCAATACGCGAAATTCTAGTACCAAACACTAAAACTTTTTCGAAAAACTTAAAAAAATTGAGAATTTTTCCGTACTAATTAATTAAAAACCGTGTGGTGTACTTTTGTCAAATTGTAACGCTTTTTCGAATTTCAAAACGTCATAACCGAAAAGTTTTGGTGGCAAAATTTTTGGTTATTTGGAATTCTGATAGAGTTTTTATTTTATATAAATATATATGTATTTATATATATATGTATTGTATATGCTATTATATGTGAATACATATGTTTATGTATGTTGATATATACAAATTTTTTACTCTAAATTTTAATACGATGTCTTATATAATTACATATCGACCTATATATAATCGTATTTGACATATACAATTATATATGGTTAATCTAATTATGTACGAATACATGTATAACTAGATATAACACAAATCAATATTGTATATAATTATATATTAACATATATATAGTGTAATATCAAATATAGACTTAATTTAGCATAACACGATATCTTGACCTATTCATAGTCCATACCAGAAAAATGTAGATTTTCTTTTGGATAATACTATATATTGTCGCAGGCTATATACGAAAATTAGATTGTGCCGAATTTAAAATAATGTAGACTTTTGTCATGTATTCAAATGTTAGGTATTATTGAGCTGTTTATGGATAAAACTGGGGACTTTCTTTGGGCATAGAGTTGGCAATGCTGAGCATATTACTTTTATGCTGAGCATAAAAGTTGGCAATGCTGAGCATATTAAGGGAAAAACATTTATAGAATTTCAATAGATTAATTTTAGTCCACCACAGCAGCATTTAGTTTGAAACAAGTAATTTTATTTATTATTTGTTCTTAATTGAAAGATTATAAATATATTTTCAAAAATATGCTCAGAATTATCTAATTGAGCCCAATTTTGCACAAAAGTCTAAAACTATGTATGCTAGTAGCGAACTATAAGTATTACCGATTTTTTATATGGATGGTAACTGATTCGATGCGGGTATCGGTAATGCTAACGCTATTTTCTTTTATTTCGGTAACGGTATTTTAGGTATAACGATATTTAGTTATTTCGATAACGGTTATTAAGCGTTAAAGGTATTTTTTTATTTCGGTAACGGTATTTTAGCGGTAACGGGTTTTCAGTTATTTCGGTAACGGTATATTAAGGGTAACGTTATATTAGTTATTCAGATAATGCCAATGAAAACGGATATTTTTAGCTTCATTATGGCCAAATGCTAATGACTGGCTAGTTTATAATGAAAATGTTGGTAAGTATACATATATATTTACAGTTATTATTTTTTCTGATCTTGTCAGATTATTTCGGTAATGGTATTTTAGGGATAACGCTATTTCACTTATTTCGGTAACGGTTTTTCTAGCGATAATGGTATTTTAGTTATTTCGTTAACTGTATTTTAAGGATATTGGTATTTTATTTATATCGGTAACGGTATTTTATGGATAACGGTATTTATTATTTCGGTAACGGTATTTTAGTGATGACGATAGTCAGTTGAAAGGCTTTTGAATCGATAACGGCATTTTAGCGGTATTGCCTGCCATCCTCGATTTTTTTTTATATTTCCCATAATCAAGTGGATTATGAGCACTACGTAAACTTATGCACTTTCGGGTCAACCCATTGGGCATTAAAATTTAAAAAGATTTATGCCATAACTTAATGCCATAATATTTTTTTAAATATTTTTTAGGAACTTCACTGATATGATAGGATTATCATATAGTTGTATGAAATTGAGTATATTTTCATACAACCTATACAAAAATGTAACATTTAGCCAGACTAAAACTAGGATTTAAGTATATTTAGAGGTATCAGTTTACATAACATCATATGCAATTATATCAGGTCAAATTACGGATACAATAATATCTGATTTTTATATAATTATGTTTATTTGTATCAGTTTACATATAAACTCATGCAATTAGATACAAAACTGATACAATCTAATACAATTCTATTGGGCCATAATTCGAACAAAATTGTACTGGACATTTATCCTTTATTATTATTATATATTATATTATATATTTTGTATTTTATATTTTTTTTATATATTTTATTATATATTATATTATTATCCAATTTTTTATCTATTAAAGGATATACATTTCTTGGTATTGAAAAAGCCTGTGCTTTCGACCTTTCCAATGATGTGTCAAATGTTGCCATTTCTCGATATGAAACCAACATTTTCATAAAAAAGCCAGAAAATAAAATATTTCATACGAAAAAACAAACTCAAAAGTTTAATAAATATCATTAAAGTAATTTTTATTTATTTGAAAAACATGTTCAAGCTTATAGTAAGTGCAGGTAAGTGCGGGTAATGTGGATTATGTGCGTAATGTGGAACACTTCTTTTTTCGGAGAAGATTATTCGCTAATTTTTATACACTTGTGCTATAGAATAAAGTTTTACAAGAATATTCTTAAATATTTTTAACTTTTATGAAGCTATCTTCTCCTCTAAAGTGCGATACTAGCGTTTTCTTAAATCTTTTGAAAGTCAACCATTCTGAACAAAATATATAAAAATTGAGTATTCATATTTTTTACATTTTTAATAGATTGATAATTGTTATTGGCCATTTATACTAGCCTTAATAATTAACTTTGAAATCAAACTTGCTATGATATTTCCTTTTGCTTCAAAATTAATTTTCTTAATAAATGGCGTCACATATTCAATAGAAAATAAGTTCTACTTTTTATATAATAAAAAACATGTTATATCGATATTTTCCGACACTCGGAGACCCTTATCTGCATGATATTAATGCATTTTTGTAGTTGAAGTTGCACTTAAACTTGTCCATTAAACATTTAATAAAAAGTATAAATGTTTTCATTATTTTTAAAAAATTTTTCATTCACTTTGTGAAAAAAAATTGCATTAGTTTATTGAAAACTTCCATTATTTTTCGTCTACTAAAATACTCTAGTCAAAAAAATCGAAACTGATTCTGTAATTATTTTACATTTCAATATATCAAAAAAACTGCTTAGATTTGATTGCGGGTAATGTGGAATAGTATTCCGCAGTACCCTCCATTACCTACATTAAAAAACAAGTTTTTAAAGTCAGCAAAAAATTTTGCTGAGTTAGCAAAATTTTAGTCAGGAGGGTGCTTGCAAAAAAATTGCTAATGTCAGCTCGCTGATTTTCAGCAACAAAATTAGTAGACTCAGCAAAAGTTTTGCTAACACTTAGTGGATTAGCAATAAGAAAGCCTTGCTAAAAATTAATAAATTTTTGCTGAATTTTAGCAGACTGAGAAAACGCAAAAAATTTGTAGAAAAATTGTAATTTAGTTAATTTATTTGCTGAAAATCATAAGACATATTTTTGTGATTCTTTTAAAAATAATTTATAATAATTACTAAATATAAAAATTTTCATTTTCCCACATTGACGACATGAATTAATTTAATATCAGAAAATATATAGAAATAAATATATATAACATAACAAAAATTTTCAATGGTTGTCTAAATGATGCTATCTTTTAAAGGACGCAACTGCCGAAGATAATTATAGAAACGAAACGAAAAAATAAACAAAAACAAACGAAACGAAAAAACAACCCTTTTTTTGCAAAAAGAAAAAGGAACCATAAAAATCTACCTAAGATGTGTGTCTTTGTCTTTCGCTTTACTCTGTCTACAAGTCTGTATATGTTTGTTGGCAATTTGACCACACTAGATTATTAATCTATAAACATTTAGTTTAGAAATACATATTAAATTTAAATATTTTATTTTGTCTTTTATTTAATTAATAGACAATTATTTTCACAAGCCGGTAACAACGCAAATTTAAGTTGTTTTAATCCTCAATTTTATTTTATGTATGAAAAACAGATACAAAAATCTTCCATCGTTGATTTTTTTATATGTCTCCTTAGAGTTGTACTTTTTAGTATCATTATCCTCTTCTCTACTACATCTTGACATGCCGCTTCATCTGCTTCATTCTGCGCATATCTTTCAATCTGGTTGTCGTCCACACTATTAATGTGCTTATCAGTACAATTTTTTTAAGCAAAATTAATTAGTAAAACATTAGTATAATATTAGTAAAGCATTAATATAAAACAGTTAAGTGCTGAATAAGTATAACAAAAATTTTAGCTGAAAACACGATTTTAGCAAAAAATTTGCTAAAAAATAGTATACCTGATTTACAAGACGTTTTACTAATTTTTCTACTAACTTATTTTTTTGATTGTTGGATTTTTCGTATATAACTTTTTGTACAATAAAGATAATGCATTTTTGTTATGAACACAGTTCGACTAGAAATCAAGTTATATTTTAACATCGACTTTGCAAATTTATTGTCAATACTTTGGCGGAAAACTATAAAAATAAAATAGGTATTCCACATTACGCCAACTTACTATACATTTTTTTAAAATTATGAAAGAAATTATAAAAATATTCAAAGTCATATATTTTTTATAGCTTGGGCAAGCAAAACCTAAATAAAAAAACTATATAAAAACGTATAAAATTGTTAGAAAAATATGTAAAATCGACTAAAAAATTACATTTAAGTTAAGGTTTATTTAATTTTAAAATTTAGAGGAATAACATTTTATATATAAACATACATAAACATATGTATTTACATATAATTGCATGCAATATATACTTTCTTTAAATACTGCATGATGATATTTTAACGTTTTTATTTGCATTAGCAACATTTTTTGCTAATTTTAGCACTCGATTTTGAAAAAGTAGTAAAATGTTTTGCTGAAAGCAGCAACAAAAATTAGTCATAAATTCCATAATTTGTGAAATGAGAATTCCAAATTTTTTACTAAAAATTAGTACAAAAATAGTAAAGTGGAATTGAATCCCTTTTACAGATTTTTCTACAAACTTTTTTGCCTGAGTGTATTATTGTATGCATTATTTGGGTGTTGTGTATTGGTATAATAATAATTTTTTAATGGGATACCCTAATAGTTTAAAATAAATGTTACCTAAATTTTCGTTAGATCAAGACACTGTCAAATTCACCCACTGCATACAAATTTTAGTAAACAAAATAAAGTTTTTAAGTTTCTGATTAGTCTGAGTTAAAACCGCTGAAATACAAAAAACTCTATATTCGTTTCATTCACATATACAGATAAATACAAGTGTATGTGTGTTTAATATTTATCACAGTTATTTTTTTCGTAGCTTTATCATCATGCTACCAGGACTTCATGTTGAGATTTAATGTTGAAATATAAAAATAAAATCATAGATTTTGCTGTATAATCTAATCTGTGTTTCTATCTTTGTGTTCAGTATATAAACATATGTGTGTGTATATGTGTCTGAATGTATAAAGCATATATTACGCCAAAATGGGTAACCAACCATACAATATTCACTGCATGAAGTAAATATAATTAGCTGTTGTGTTTAGTATAGGGAAAAAAAGCAACATCACTGACACCAACACCCATATAACATACGTACGTACACATTAGGATGTCCCTTAAAAACGTTTTTTTTTTCGATTTTCTTTCATTACACGACCTAGTTTTATAACAAATGGTTCCAAATGGAAGAAATTTAAAATTCCCAAAATTCGAAATCGTGAATAAGTGATTTTTTTTTCACATTTGGTCCTTTAATACAAGGTAATGTTTCCTAATGTGGCCCTACACATGTTATTTAGGATGTGAACAAACCCGGGCTTTCTTCGATCTTAATGAAATTTTAATATGTCATAAAAAAAAAAATATCGAAAGTGGGGTCAAAAATTACCCCATTTTTCGGAATAAAACTCTCATATATGCACAAGGGCTTCAGTGTCTAGTCTGAAGCTTCTGGACCGAGTTCAGGGGAGGGCGGTGAAGCTTATCAATGACAGTAGTGTATCCAACTCTATTGATTAATTGGAGCATCGTCGGAATGTGGGTTGTGTGACACTCTTCTATCGATATTACCATGGGAGGTGCTCATGTGTGATAAGTGAACTTATTCCTCGAGCCCGAGTTTTTATTCGTTATACTCGCTTATCTAGTAGAGCACATCCGTTTGTAGTTGATTGTCCTGTGTTTCGCACAACGCATTACAGAGAAAATTCGTTTTTTAGTCGAACGATTCATATGTGGAACAAACTTCCTGCAGAAGTCTTACCTGTTACCTACAATTTAGAAAAATTTAAATCAAATATCCACAAACACTACTACCTTTTCCTTTTTCCCATACCCTATTTTCCTGATCAATACAATGCACTGCATGAGTATGGGTATCCCCTGAGTATTGGTTAAATTAAAAAAAAAAAATGTTTGTTTAAAACTGGCGTTTTGTTAAAGAATTATAGTTGGATTAAGCTGAAAATAATTCGTAGTAATGCCAATTTAATTTAGTCGAGGGGGTATCTGAGCTTTTTCCGGTATTCGGTTTCTATGCGACTTTTTAGAAGAGATTTTTAACCTATATTTAAAATGATTTAAATACAGGGCTACCCTAACATACTACATAGACAATATTGGAATCAAAATTTTTGTTTTCTTAAGTATATTAAAGTTGCGTTCAAAAAGATCTGAGTTTCATAAGTTTCAGACATGTTTTCATACAAAAAATGTATTAAATTTTGGCCCATATTTTAAGCCTTAAACGTGCAATTGGGCCACTAAAAAGAATATGTGTCCCTTATTTATTTATTTTTTTACTTTTTCCCGTATCCAAATTTCAGTAAGATCAGAGAGAACCCATCGTGAGACTCCCCATGTAAGTGCACCATTAAAAAACTAAATACATCAGCTTGTTGGCCAACTCCTTGGTAATTTTTTGGCAATAGATCATTTTCTTATGGCAACAAATTTATAAAAGTTATATAACAATTTTCAAAACAACTCAAAACATCCACATTATCGAACATGTACTCTAAAGTGGACCAAAACTAACAAAAAAACTCTTTTTAGAAAATGAAGTAGAATCGACAAAAATTTGTATTTTAATTAAAACTTATTTTAAATTTGTGTATTAAAACGTTTAAACCTGCTTAAGGGGTTACCTGCTAACTTTTTTAATAGCGGTAAAAAAAAAGAAAGTTTTTGTGAAACATGTTAAAAAATTGTCCAAATTGACAAGCACAGTACAAGTAAAGCGTAAACCATTTAAAAAATTGAAAATATATCGAAGGTCCACTTTAGGGATCATTATGAAAATTTATTTTTTCACATTTTGGTTTCATTTATTATATTTGTTTATAGAATTAAGTAGATTTAATAAAATTGTGAATAAAATTATTAGCGTTTACTTTTTAAGTTCACGCAAAATTCCACTTTATATATCGTTTTTTTTTTTAAATGACACCTTGTGGTTCCAAATACAAAAAACATGGTAATATGTATGGATCTTCTAAACTACTGGTCCAATCGGGAAAAAGTGTGCACAAAAAAAAATGTTCAAAGTTGACCATCTCTGTTATATAAAAGTTTAAAATGGGTATAACTTTTTCAAATGTGGACCGATTTGACTGATTAAGCATTTTGAAGTGAATCCTTTCAAAATACGATAAAAAATATTCTAAAAAAATACCAAAAAAATACATATGAAGGTGAATGAAGCAACCCCTTAGTGACCAAAAAAAAATCCATTTTCGAGACACTTTTTAAATATTTGAGTTGAAAATATTAGCACTGCGAAACGGCGATTTAAAAACAATTTCAATGTGAATTTAGATTAATTCATGAGAATCACACAAAGAATGCTTTTTTTAAAGCATTTTCTTATAATAATGAATAACTTATTGGTAAAAATATTGATGGTAATGATGGTAAACTAATTTATGAAACCCAAGCTGTTAAATATTTAGGAAATACGTTGCAAAGCAACCTTTCTTGGGATTCTCATAGTTGTGAGGTGAAAAGTAAGATTGCTCCAGCCATTGGAATATTGTATAAATTGAAATCAGACTTAATAAAGAGAATAAGTTACTCTTGTATCAAGCTCTAATACAAAGTCATTTGAATTATATGGCAATTATTTATGGTTACAAAAATACAACAGTTCTAAAAACGCTGCAAAGTATGCAGAATAAAGCTTCGAAAATAGTTTACAATCTGCCTTTAACCTTTTCAACATTATCCCTTTATAGGGTTGTATGCAAATCTATTTTACCGATCCATGCATTGTACGAATATCAATTGTTAATGTATATATTTAAATCATTACACAACATAGGTTATCTGTATCATTTTCATCAAAATCCATCTGTTTTTAATACCATAAATCAACAAAATCTGAGAACAGCAAGATGCAGACTGAAAACTACTAAGCAATGTATTGAATATATGGGTACTAATGAGTATTACAAACTACCAATGCATTTAAGAACCATGAATAGAATATCACTTTAAAAAAAAAAACCTTAAAAAATACTTATTTGAAAATATAGAAACGCTTCTTTTGTAAACTAGTTTTTTCTTTAATTTGTAAAAACGAATAAATTTTATTTAAATTTAGGTATGAATTATAAATAGTACATTTAGTAGGGTGATCAAATCGAGTAAACCGAGTAAGACGAAAATTGCTTATAACTTCAATAATAAATATTCAAATATAAAAATTCTTAAATATGCTGTCAGACCTATGAAATCAAACTTATTTTAAAAGAAAACAATTTTGTATAACAATTTCTTATACTCGATTTTTACCCTTACTCGAAAAATTGTTCGAGTAAAAATTACTCGAACAAAAAGGAGTTTTGTTCATTAAAAACGCTACTTAACGAACAATTCTTAATTAATAAAAAAAATTTAATAGAATTAATTATTTGAATTGTTTCTTTGCCATATTTATGTTGCCAAATGTTTGAATTCTGATATATGTCCAAATTAAAAAAAAGTTAGACGGCTTACTCGATTTTACTCGATTGATCACCCTAACATTTAGTATATTGCCAACTAGAATTGTAGTGTACTTGAAAGTTATTTAAATAAATAATTAAAAAAAAAAAAAAATAAAGAAGGAGAAAAATTAAGATTTTGAAATTCAAAGTCAAATATTTTTTAAACTATAAGAGTTACTATTAAATATAATGCATGTTTTTGCTTTTATAACCTAGATAACAAAAAGTCTAAACTCAGTGAAATCGGTCCACATTTGTAAAAGTTATACCCCTTTAAAACTTTTATATAACCGAGATGGTCAACACTGACACCCTGTAAAACATCCTGTGTTAAAACAGGCTAACAAATTTTTTAAATATGTAAAAACGTGTTTTTTAAAATTTAATTTTATAGATTCTTCTAAATGCCTAATTTGGATTTGCCGATTGCTATTTTTATAATAAAATATTTTAATTAAAAAAAAAAAATAAATTGAAAAAATGTTAATTCGTGCTTGTGACATTTGGACATTTTTTGAAAGTTGTTTATTTTGTGAAAATTTGAACAAAATTTTAATGTTTTCATAAAATTTTGCCTAATTTTCCGAAAAATATCACCCTAATTTGAAAAAATAAGAAAAATATCGCCTTTTCTTGTAATTAAATAATCTTTAACACTTAGTGGCCTGGGGACAAAAAAGACACATATAACGTAATTCATATTATGACTATATGATTGCAAAGATTTTAAACTGATAACAAAATAATTTCCACATTATACAAAAATTATTTTATGCAATTTGATCCTTAAGGGTTAATGTTTTCACTTTTTACCAATAAATACCAACTAGGGAATTTATAGAATGACTTCTTTCATATTATTATTAAATTTGGATATCTTATAAAGGATAGTAAACTAACTATCAAGAGTTATTCTTTTTCGTCCCATCTTACTCTTAAGAATTAAAAAGTTTCGGTAAAAATGGCTCCAGTTTCCTTTTTTTATTTTTTATTCTAAAGAAACTATGCAAAAATGGGTATTAAATGAATAGTATTTTAAAAATCTTGCTAACATTTATTTATTTGTTTTTGCCGGGGCCATTTTGAACCCTAAAATGTAATATTGGTATGATAAAAAATTTTAGTACCTTTTATCACATATATAAATTTATTGAAAATCTCAAAGAAATTATTCAGCAAATTTCCCAGGAGGTCTTTTTGGTCAAAAGCTGCTTTAAAAATATGTAGTTGTTTGGGTTGTAACACAGTTTCTTTATTTTTAATGTAAATGTCAGTCATTTGTAGAACAAATTAAGTTTTTTTACTAACGTTGTAGTTCATTTAAAAAAACAAACGACATCAAATGACTGTTTTATGATTTTATATTAATTTTTTACAGGTGTTTTTTGTTATTTAAAAAAATAAAAAAAAATAAATATTTGTTTATTTTTTACTAACATGTGTGGTTAATTTTTACTACAATTGTTAGTCATTTTTTGAACATTAAAAACAAGTGATAAATGTTAGTTGAATTTAATGAAATGTAAGTCGTACTTTCTTTAAGTGAAATTTCATTTGTTTTCAACTACATTTGCAGTGAAAAAATATGTAAAACTAATTAAATAAGAAAATACACTCATTATTCTCTACCACGCCTTTCACAATTAAAATTAAATAAAATTGCATATTAGTTATAGTATTAATTGCAATTGTCTGAAAAAAGACGTTAAAATTCAAACTCAAAAAAAAATCAAACTTTGCTCTCTGGCAATTCTTCCCTAACTACGTAAGCGCCATCTATCGAATATACAAAGAATATATCATAGATGTGGCATCACTTACAACATATGGGAAAACAGTTGACATTAGAGTGAGGTAAGTTTCTAAAAATAGAACTGTTGTGTTGTTGGAGTTGTACTTCTGAGATTATGTATGCAAGAACAAAAACACCGTGTATTGAATAAAACTCGACCTGACGATAGATCAGAGGGCTAAAGCGCTCTGTCTAACGTATAGTGCGAGTGCATGTGACATTAGAAATCAGTTTATCTATACCACGGTCAGTGATTGCACAGAAAATTTCATATAGACGCAATCGAACAAACAAAAACATAACAAATATACATTATTCAAAAAAAAAAAAAAAACAGGGTCACTGACGAAGGTTCAATATCAGAAACTGCGCAGTCTGATTCAGAAAATTGAAAATTTACAATGTACGTATGATTTTTAGAAAATACACTCATTCTTCTCTACCACGCCTTTCACAAAAAAAAAACGTTTTTGCATTTTTTTTTTATCAAACTTTTGATTCCAGGCTAAAGTGGGTTAATGATATCTGATGAAGTCAGCATACCATATCTGAATAATTGTGAGCATAGGAATAAATAAAATATAAAACTAAGTTTAAAAAAATTAGATTATCAGAAATTTTTAATACTTTTTTCACAAATTGGCCATTTTCGACAAAAATTCGGCATGGGTTAACGTCTTCCAAAATAAATCGATTTTTTTCCATTTGGAACATTTTGTAATAAAACGGGGCTTATAATGAAAAATCTTTTTTTAAGGGACACCCTAGTACACATAGATAAAAAACTAAAAAAATACAAAAAAGGTCACATAGTGAGCACAGTGGGTTCAATGTTTTAAATTTAAACAATTTTCTGTTAGTCTAGATACTAGTTACAGATTTCTGCCTAGATTAAGAAGTTTTTAAGCTTTTATTATAACTTATACAAATTTTATCTTTTTTAACTTCTAATCCTAAAAATCAATATGTTTAACCCATATAATTCTACTTTTATGCTTCGTGGTAGAATACTCTTTGGCTACTATTATAGAAATTTTATGCAATTTAATCAAACTGTAAGAATTATCTAAATTAATTTTCAAATTCTTTACAATTTGTTCCACTGTGCTTTGTTTTAACTACCATCATTTTAATCTGTAAACTCATCTTCCTTATCTCAAACTCCCTTTTAAAACTGTTTATAAAATTGAAAAAAAACATACTCACATTCTGAACATTCAAAAGTATGAAAAATATTTTTTTAAATTACAATAGTTTTATAGCAAAAATGAAAAAATAAAGATATGCCGCATAATAAAATCAGTTTTTTATGAATGGATATAAAAATATTTTAAATAACATAATGTGAAATAAAATTATCTACATTCCTAGTTTAATAAACGTAATTTTCCTAAAAGGGCTCTGTATTTTTTTTCGTACTTATGCCACACACACACACACATACACATACAAACGTTGCTGGTTATCAGACTATCAAGGGTAACTATAACTATAAACATACGTACAATTTGGAATATGTTTGTGTAAGTAGTATAAGGACATCACATTTGCCAAAGTGAATTAAGAAGGGTAAAGGATTTGTGTAGGATGTATAAAGAGAGGAATAGATTAAAGGGTGGTATGGGTGGTTGTTTGAAATATCTGCCTGTCTCCATATATGCAGTGTTTAATAATACTTACAGAACAAAAAAAAAACAAAAAAGTACAACTTCAGTTAACAAAAAAATCGGTTTTTTGCTGACATCCATTTATATAAATAACGATGACATTTTTTTTGTAATTTATGTTCTTTAAAATTAAAGGTTATGAAAATATAAATTGAATATTTAAATTTTTTGATAACGCAATATTGTTAAGCTAAAAACGATATTTTACTGACATGAATTTTAAGAAGAGTAGATGGTATCGTAAAACATACGATACTCGATGGCCAAAATAAACGACAAGTTATGTAATTTTTGACCCCACTTTTAAGCCCCTAAAATTTTTGTTCTTTAAAACATATCCAAGATTTATTAAAATAATCGTAGTCACTACTATCCAGTTTCCTTAAAAGGCAATTGTCATCAAGTTTAGTTTCGGCCATCTCTATTTAAAAAAAAAATGTCGACGTAAATGCCAACGTTTTTCCTGGTTTAATAGTGTCGCTGTAAAACAACGCAACATAAAGTATAATTTTTAATTAACACAAAATGTTTGCAAGTCATTTTCAAGGAATTTTCCAAATCTGATTTTTGTAAACTATAAAGGCCTCATTAGTTGTTACTTTCTGTTGCCGTTCTGTGTCGTTCTGTTCTGTAGGTAATATTTTGTAATTACTTTTTCTGTGAAAGGAATCAGATGTTTTAAAAAGTAAAAGAAAATCTAACTAAAAACATTCAAATCAGGGATGATAAATGCGATTTTAAAATAGTACCAACCTGCTTATAAAATAGTACTTTTCGTACTTTTTAGTACTTTTTCGGCATCCAAAGTAAAAAAAAAAAAAAATTAAATATAAATTAACAAACAACAAGTGCATGCATAAATTTGGTTTTACCAATTTTTATCTTTTTACCCTCCAAAATGAACAATTACAAATAAAACAAAAAAAATATATTAAAAAAAATTTTTAAGAGGTGAAAACAAAATTTTGAGGTGAAAAAATTTTTTCGATGTAAAAAAATAAATTGTGTGGTGAAAAACATTTTTGAGGTAACAAAACTATTTTTGAGGTGAAAAAAAAATTTTTTTGTGGAGAAAAAAGAATTTGCGGTGAATTTTAAATATTATTCACCTCTTAGCGTCTGGTAGAAAAATATGACGTTATATTTTATACACCAGACACTACAATGAATTCTAATAATATACAGTGCATTATACACCAATTTGAATGGAAAATGTAGAGGTATTTTCACATTGTCACTCATTACTTTTGAACCGCTGGACTGATTTTGCTCATTTTCAATACCAAACTTTTCGGAAAAATGTACATAAAGCTATATAAAAATGAGCAGTGCGTACAAAGAAAATTAGCCGATTTTGATTTAAAAAATTATTAAAATTTTGAGATTTTTTCTTAAATTCACTAAATTTTTAATATTTTTTGAATGTGCTTTTAATATCTTGCTGTATTGAATTACGTTTGTCACAGTTTTTTGCGAATTCAATACTTGTATTTGGTAGCAAACGAATTTGTTCGTGAACTCATTCGATTTTAAAAACACGCAGCTTATAGTCAATTTCACATTTTTATAAGATTTTTATTATTTACTTTTTGAAAATCAAAATTAGTTAATAATAATTATATCCTTTGAATTCAATAATTGGTTTAATCGATTAATAAAACTCTAATACAATCATTTGTAATCAGTCGCACTCAGTGAATTCATGTGATTGAATTCACAGCGTTTGGTTCGAAATTAATTCCATGTTCATATGGGACTGCAAATCGAATTAATAATTATTGAATTTTAAAGGGCCCAAGAAATTCAGACATAGAAAAATTTGTAAATCGCACTAAATGAGTCATAGGAGTATTATGGTACATTTGAGGTTCAAATAGTACCATAAAAAGTACTATAGTACTAACTTCATCATCCCTGATTCAAATATTGAGAAAAAGATTTCACAACAAACTAATCCATACACACTTTAGGCTGTCACTTAACGTTGAATTCTATTTTCAACAGATTTGTCCGCAACAGAACAGAACGAAGAATTGAGAACTAACCACACATACAGACTTTCAATTGAACAGAAACAAAACAGCTGATTCGTAGCAGAACAGAACGTACAAACTAATTCTGCCTTAAGAATTTTATTTACAATTTTAATAAAACTAATTGATTTCAAAAAAATAATAATAAATAAAACAAAAACTTTAAAAACTAAATTTTGATAATATTCTCTAAAATGAACATTTGATATATTTTCTTATTATAGTTTTATTTTTTCTCCAAGTTTTAGTCGCTTTGAAATGTTTTTCCCATTACTTTAACTTTTCTTATCCACTTTGGACAATTGTTCAACATGTTTTACAATATAAAATAAACAAAATCAGATGTTTACCGCAATTATAAAAGTTAAAGTTACGGAAAAAACTTAACTTTTAAGGAGATGGTTGCAGAAGTATAACATCACATATTTTCAAAATGGCCCAAACTATTATATCCAGTCTTGGGCTGAATATAATCTGATACAGAATACATTTGTCGTATATTACATTTTGTCACAAGAAGTTATTTTCTTTGAGCACACAACAAAAAGTCAAGTCAGTAAATTGTATTGAAAATCCACTTAAATATTTTACAATTGGTCTGATATTTGGGCAAACTATTTATAAATATTGCCTAATACCTGGTATCGAAAATGATCAAATGTGGTCCATGCGTTCATAAGTTATGTGTACAAATATGAACTTTTTTTAGATTTTTATTAACTTTCTGTAAAATAATGTGTCATGATCTCAAACCGAACGAATAAAATCTCACACATAAACTTATAGATCAACGATAAAATTCACTTTCTGTAAAATTTTATTATTTTGAACTATATTGGTATAAATTGTAGGTGATAAAAAATAATAAGTCAGATCTAGAGTTACCAAATTATTTTGCGGAAACCCCCGAAGAAACTGATAGTAACATTAGAGAGAGCGAGCGAAGTTTATTATCAATATATAATAATGTCAAAACCGAATAATTTCACTTACAACATCCGTACTTTGCGGTAACGATATGGTAGTTCCTTATGGGCCTTTAACGTTACATAAAACGTTTAAATAAACAAAATTAAAATAAATTTTGAAATAAACACAAATTTTGGTCGATTTTACTTAAATTTATAACAATTTGAAATGGTTTTAACGACCCGATTAAACAAATTTTAGTTTAGAAAGGTTGATGTTAAGAACACTATTAATTTTCAAGTTACAACACTGTATAGACTATAAATTATTAATTCTCTTTTTGTATGCTTGATACTTCCAATTATGCTTTGGACGACAGACATTCTTGTTAATTCTTCAGTGCATTTGGCTTTCCAACCAATTTCACACACTTTTTGGCATAAAAGAACCCACAAGTCCTCAATTGAACCTGCCTTTGAGACGTTTGAAGTATTTGCGTGTTTTGGTACAAATGGTATGTTTTTTATTCATTAAGCCATTCTAACGTTTTTGGCATAACAACAGCGTAGTAAATCTATCCAAAATAATATGCCGTCTTTAGAGTGTCTATCTCTGATATATTTTTCCAGTTTTACTAAACATTTTTTAATGTCCACACTAGTAATTTTGGTTCAAACTTCGCTTTGACCGAATGCCATCCCTTGTCGGGAGTTTCTTTTAATCATTAAAATAATAATATCCAAAATTAATACTTGCGTTATACCAAGCAAATGGAAAGTATTTTTTTATCATCCAAAATTATTTGAAAATTTTCTTTCATGAAGCTTTTTTTCTGTGGTCTGTTTTTTGTGTTTTTTTCTGTCACTTGTTTTTTACTATATTTGGGCGCTGTGTTCCTCTGGTAGTGTTTCATATTCATTTAGAGTAAGTTGTTGCGAATTGTTTCTCTAGAAATGCGAAATTGTCTGAACAACTGACAATTTGATACCCCAATTTGATTAAACACTGATTTTTTTAATTTAACAAGCTCATCGGTACGGTACATTTTTTGGACTTCCTTCGTTTTTTATTCCGCTTGATACCACGACACTTTACAAGACATTTGAATATGGAATATATAGTGCTACGTGGTAATTGGTCCTTAGGGAAATGATGTAACACTTCGTTTTTAGGATACCGTCCAAGCATGTCGTAGAAATTTGTTTTTAACCCTTGTGTGGTGGGTACCTGGGTACCTACATACAAATTGTATGATAACTGTAATTTTTTGTCTTGTATTGTACAAAGTGTTGATGGTTAATGTTATTAAATAAGAATTTTACTCTGGTTTTCCCTTTTTCATATATTTTTCAAAATCCTACACCCAAAAAAAAAAAAAATGTAATTCAGCAACTTTTTTGCTGGGAGGATCCTTGCAGAAAAAGTTGCTAACATTAGCAAAAAAGTTGATAAACTCAGCAAGTTTTTTGCTGAATTTAGCAACATTTTGCTAAATTTTTCTTTTGTTCTATATAGATAACATTTCAATATGGAATTCCCCTTTAAATAAATTTTTAAATATGTTAAGTTTTCTTCGATATTCTATTATTTTATTTTTCTTAGTTTAAAACGAGCTTAAATCATTTATTTATTAATTATTTATTTTCAATATTTCGTCTCCACATTGGGTGACTTCTTCAGGGAACAAATATTAAAATTTGAAAAACTAGTTTTAATAATTAAAAACTTATAAACATATGTTCTAAGCTTACAAAGAAGCAGAGAAAAACTCGAAGGCTTACAAAAATTGCTTCAAGCCGATTTGTAACGAGCATTTAATAAATCGTCCCATATGTAACAACTGCTTGGATTATTTTATCTATGCCCTTTATCTATATAAAAATTATTTTGTTTTTTGTGTTAAAACTTGAAATAGTTTTTTTTTATGTAAAATAATTTTTTTTTTATCAAAAAAAAACCTTGAATAAATTTTTTTTATTGTAAAACATCTTTTTTTATCAAATAAATTTTCTATTATGTTATTTCTAAAAACCAAGTCAAATTATATAGATTATCACACGTTAATAAAACAACTAATTAATTTTTTTCATGTGCCTAAATATAAAACGTATCCAGGTACACATTGATATGACACGCCCCAATCTAATCGTATATATAAACACCTATGAAAATCAAATAATAACAAAAAGTTAGGAGTTCTCATGAAGTTGTAGAATTGTAGACTAAAATCTTATAAAGGGTCCGACATCTAACGTTTTTTTTTTCAACTAGTGCTTATTTCGTGAATGGTAACACTTAGCTCATGTCTGATTTGCCAGATAATTAGTTTTATCCGCTTGAAACAACGCTGGGAAATATTGCGACATTACTTTGAAAATCATGGTTATGTTGTGTGCCGATACACCCAAAACGAGTCACTGTTTGGTGCGGATTTTGGTCCATAGGCATAATTGGGCCATTTTTCTTCGAAAATCGGGCCATGTTGAACGAATTTTTGTTCACAAAAATTGAAGAGGAGGAAATACAGCTGCACACAATCGATAATGCGCTTAAAAATTGGACCGATCGTGTAGGCTACTGCACGGCCAGCCGAGGCAGCCATTTGAATGAAATTATTTTCCATTATTAACCGGAAGGAAATATATTTTAGAAAATATTCAGTTGTTTTATTTTTATAGCATTTTCAAAAAAATAAAGTTATTTGGCGGACCCTTTATAAACAATTTCGATTTGAAAACGCAATTGGTACACAGGTACCAGTCCACACACATAAGGGTTAAACTATTTTGTTCAACCACTTTCGTTTTGAATTTTTTCACTTTTGAATATTTACAATAATGTTTATAATACAAGATTTGATTGACATGCATTAAAAGAAAAACATGCCTACTTAGCAGTAATTTATATTTGAATTTTGTACATTTACTTAGTTGGCATAGGTTAGTTATTACAGTTTCTAGATTTTTTAAATATGATATGTAGCCAACAAAACAAACAATAATTACCTGCTATCAAAATTAAAATAACTTGACTAGTTTAAATTTTACAGTACTTCATAAATGGGTTGTAAATATGGAATGGACTTTATCTAGTAAACCGAATCCTCGATTCAATACCTATCATTATATAACTTTTTCCCATTAATTTAACATAAATCGGAGGAAAGAAAAGTTGTTCTTGAAAAAATAAATTTTCTTAAAAAAATTTAAAAAGTAATAAAATCTGACAAAGTGAAAATGATGTCCAGATATCACTCTACATTTTTTAATTGGTCTTATAATTATCATTTTATATACATTTTTTGTACGCCTATCTAAAGTTAAGTTTTTTTCCGATTTGCATGAAATTTTAAGATTTTGAGGAATTGCTATTAAATAATTTATTTCTCTTAGACTTAAGAACAGAGTTTGAAATTAAACACAAGCATACGGTTTTCTATCGTTTTGTTTTGCTTTTTGCTGAAACTCAACACAATCATTTTGTTGTGCACAGTAAACATAAACACAACATTTCTTTATTTTCATTTTGAATCGTAAACAGAACACAAACACTTTCACAAACTAGTTTTCGATGAGAGACTAAACTAAACGATTTTATTCTGTTTGTCCAATATTTCAAACAGTTTCATTTTGTTTTGTTTATGGAATGGAAGAAAACTATTTGTAAACCGTTCTTAGTGTTTATGTCATCCCTATGGGGAATGGGACCGGTTCTGCGTGTGCTACAGGATCGGCCCTTCGTGCCAGAGACCAGTCCTCTGCTAAACCCTACCCTATGCAAACAACTGACATCTTTAACATTGGCTTGTCATAGGAGGGGATCATTTGTCCTGCTTTAAACAACATAGTGGCATGCCACAGGACTAACCAAAGATGGACATACCACAAGACTGTCGCAAAAGGGCCATGTCGTATAAAATAAACGAAAACTAAACAGCTTCCAATGGGTAAAATTCTGGTCAACTGGCTTTTTCTTGTTAATAATCATTCTGGTTAAGTGGCATGTCCTCCTTTTACCAGTCACAGGATTGGTAAGTTGAGGACAATTGGCACTGCTTAACCCACTTCAGTATTAAATTATACCTGTCCTGTGATAAGTCCTTCTTTAACCAGTCACTTTTAGGACAATTGACTCCTCATTCCAGATAGGGACATTACAAGTAAAAAAATTTCATTGAATTTTATGAATAGTTGCATTAGTTTAATAAAAAGTTTCAGCGGAGGAGTTCCAGTGAAATTTCATAAAACTAATGCAAAACAATAATTTCTTTATTTTGTCAACCACAACGTAAAAAACGCGTTTTAATGTTTAAGTTGAGTGAACACAAAAAATAACCACTACTAAATAATAATGTTTGACGAAAGAAGCATTTTCGTTTTGTTCCGTTTGTTATATTAAAAATAACAATTTGAGCACTTTTGTTGTGTTTATAAATACAAACGAAACAATAGAGATCGTTGTATTGGTTTTTTTTTTTGGTAGCAACGTTATATTAGTGGTACATAAATTTTCGAACTCTGCTTAGAAACACTACAATTTTTTAAAAAAACCACAGAAATATAATGGAGGCTTACTTTTATAAAAAATCTCAGGTCGTATAAGACATTTGTATGTAAAAATGTATGATTTAATATAAAAAATTATTAATTTATTTTTCCATAAATGCCCTGGGATCCTTGAAATTTGTATAAAAAATGTACCGTCTTCCCGGGAAAATGAAAAAGTCCTGGATTTTGCATTTGAAAAAATTATTAATTTATTTTAAAAAAAGATCCAGGGATCCTTGAAATTTGAAAAAAAAAATTACCGTCTTCCCGGGAAAATGAAAAAGTGCTTTAATTTGCATTCCCTATCTACAATATATCAAAATCTCCTTAAGATCTGCTAGTCTGGGTAAGGATATTTCGTTTGTAAGTAACTTTAAAGTTATAAGAATTTGTTTTTAATACAATATCCTTGCATTCAATCACTCACTACTTACATTTTGTTGTTTATACAATGTCACGTACACTCCATGTACAATATCAAAAACAAGTTTATAGTACTTTATTAATATCACTCATACGTCACGTAGTTCCTGTAGTGTAAATTAGTAAATATTTTGTTTCTTTTTTGTGCTTTTTTTCAATTTTAAATCAATTTTTAATTAAATTTTCTCTCTTATTAAGTATTTGCAATTTAATTGTTATTGAAAATGTCACGTACATCAACTGTCGTAAAAAGCACAAATAAACAAATACATTAAAAATAAAACAAAATTATTTATAAATTAAGGAAAATAATATAAAAACGACAAACAAACTATAACAATTTTACTTTCGAGAACTCAACAGGACATTGTTTTTGAAAAAAAGTTAAATTTTAAATTAAAAGTTTGCATTAAATGAGTGTGTGTGGTTTTGTATTAAATCAAAGTCAAACTTTTTTATTATAATGTTTACCCACTCACTCACTTAGGTGTCCTTAAAATATATTATTTCTTATCAGCACGAACACATACTGTAGTATTTATGCGTTGTAATAGTGTTTTTCTTACTTCCCTCTAGTGACCCTTTATATAAAACAACAAAACTTTGTAATGTACAATTTTGTAAATGCAGGTT
This sequence comes from Delia radicum, assembly GCA_021234595.1. Taxonomy (NCBI): domain Eukaryota; kingdom Metazoa; phylum Arthropoda; class Insecta; order Diptera; family Anthomyiidae; genus Delia; species Delia radicum. Next base: position 66,306,030 of record CM037854.1, on the reverse strand, counting down.
CGTATTATGGATAAAGACAAAATGTGAATACAATTTAATTTTAAATAAAAATTTAAGGTAAGAAATTTGAAAATTTCCAACTTAAGAAAATCAGTTGTTTCGAAAATATAAAAAAAAAATTTTAGATAAAAAAGTGTTGACTGCCCAAATCGCGTACTTCAAGAATATATAGGTTTTTACTCTCAAATTCACACTTTTTCCGTTCGATTTAAATTTTTTAAAAATCAAACTCAATTTTTTGCAAACCATTTTCAATGTTATACGGAACAAATTAAATTATTTTCGACACATATTCATTTTTTTCATTTTAAATTCAATTTTTTTTCTTTTAGAATTAAATTTTATTTTTTTCAAATTTAATTTTTTCACTTCAAATTAATTTTTCCACGAATTCAATATGGAAAGATTTAAAAAACTGTTTTTTTTTTCTTTTATTCGTGATTCCTTTTCTATTATTGTGTTGTTTATAATACTGGAAAATATTTTCCAGTACAATAACAAAAACACCGATTAATGAATGTACTAAAAAACATTTTGTAACGGTAAACATAAAATGCTAACAAGCGTTAGACTACTGAGTCAAGTAGTTGGTAGATCAAGTGAAATTAAAGTTGTTACAATTTTAAAGAAATTCTTATTTTGTAATTTATATTAATACTAAATAAATAACAAAATGTCATCAAGCGACGAAAGTAGTCGCGCTACTAGTTCTGGTGTATCGAATGTACGAAATTATCGTCGGCTTCAGTTTCTAACAGATAGGTCTTGCGAGGAAAATATATCTGAAATAACATCTGAAATAACATCGCCTGATAATCAGCCGAAATAGCTGGTATAAATAAAAATACAGCTACATCCATTATAAATCGCTACAAGAAGGAAGGGTGCATTATCATTAAAAACCGTGGTGGAAGACGTCATTCAAAATTGACTCCCGAAATATTGGAAAAAATTGAAGAGATAATCGAAAGAAATCCATGTATAACATTAAAAGGTATTCGCGGAAAGATTCAAGAAATTCATAATGTGGATTTAAGTACAACGAGCATACATACTGCATTAAAATCTTTGCGAATTACCTTAAAAACTGCGACAATTAACATAGATCGTTTAAATTCCGATGCTACAATTCAACGTCGCATACCGTATGCAATGAATTTTACCCAAAACGATCCGGAAATAAGAGAAAAAATAATATTCATTGACGAATCCGGTTTCAATTACCACCTTCGAAGAAACAAGGCTAGATCCAAAGTAAATACCGCAGCACATGTAATTGTTCCTACCGTTAGAGGACGCAATGTTTCCCTTATTGCAGCTATGAACATACATGGAATTGTACATAAAAAAGTAATTGCCAATTCCTCGGTTAATACCAATATTTTCACATCTTTCCTTGAAGAATTATTCGATAAATTAACTGAATCCAACATCACAGGTGCTTTGCTGATCCTTGACAATGCAAAGATACACAAAACGCAAGTGGTGAAAGATAAAATTGCTGAGTCCGGTCATATTTTAGTTTTTCTTCCTCCATATTCCCCTATGCTGAACCCAATTGAAAAAGTTTTTTAAAAAACTAAACTCTGTGCTCGTAACATGCTAGCTGATCCAGAGAGTAACATGGACTTGGTCACCATAATTAACCGTTCAGTAGAATCCGTATCACCTTATTATGTTGATATGACTATGAATTTGTCATTAGCTGCAACTGGAGAACAGTTACATTGAAAATTTTATATAGCAAGTAATATAAGCTTATTCTAAATGTAATATTGTATAAATAAAAATAATTTTTTAAGTATTTTGCATTTAATTGAAAAAAAATTTAATTTGAAGTTAAAAAAATTTAATTTAAAAAGAAAAAAATTAATTTGAAATGAAAAATATTTAACATGATTTGTTAAATTTGTTTTGAATAACATTGAAATTACTTTGAGAAAAATTGAGCGTTAATTTGAGAATAAAAACCTATACCTATAATATCGTCGTCGTATGAGTGATATTGAAAAAAATTTAATATCGCTCATACGCATGGTAGGGCAAAATGGGCAGGTAGTTAAAACAAATGAGTCATTTCAATTCGATTTTAGACGTTTTTGAAATGTATGTGTTTGAATTTCATTGAAAGTGGGAACATCGATATTCAACGATTGTATGATATACAGTGTCGGCCAAAAGTAACTATACACAACCCATACGCTTTTTCTTTTCAGTGTATTTAAAAACTATAGCTCGTATTCGTGTTCTGTAAACGCTAATCGATAAAATATATTCTCTTTTTAATAAATTTCTTTGGTTTATTTAAATTCCGTTAGTGTCAACTATTTGAGAAATAAAATAATATCGTAATCTGAGACACTGAACTTATACATTGAATATTCTATTTTTTTGCAACAATCCAATTCGTTTGCTTAAATAATTAAATTATTTATTCCATTATTATTCTTTGAAAATAATGCTTACATTTTGGATTGAAAATATAAGAAACTTTATCATTTATGAAATTAGGCTTTAAGAACGTGAGTTTGTGAGAAAAGACGAATATATCTCATGTTGTTCAGATAATCAATTAACATTACTGATTTTCTGTCGTTAGTTGATAAAGGATGATTTTTTAAGAGTTTTCGGATTTAATTAAAAAAAAAAACACATAAAATTTAGAGAAATATATGAAATCTTTAATTGAGTCTATAGAACGCTCTATATAATTCAATTTTTAAAGATGATTTCATGTAAATGTAAAGATGATTTCATAACCGCGGCTACGCCTCAAATGGTTCATACGCTGTGTCCAATTTTGGCATACTCTCTCCAACATATCGTCCGGTATCTCATGGAAAAATTCTTCAATATTGGCTTCTAGTGGGTCAACCGTTGCGGGCTTGTCCCCATAGACATGAGACTTAACACATCCCCACAAAAAATAGTCTAAAGCCGTTAAATCGCACGATCTAGGCAGGCAATTGACCTGTCCCAAACGTGAAATAAACTGTTCACCGAACTCGCCTCTCAATTGGGAGATTGTTTTGCTTGCTGTGTGGCATGTTTCAGCGTCTTGTTGAAACCACATGTAACCCAAGTCCAGCTCTTCCATTTTGGGCAAAACAAATTTGTAATAATCGCACGATAGCGCTCGCCATTCACAGTAACGGTTCTACCTTCGTCGTCTTTGAAAAAGTACGGTCAAATGATGCCACCGGCCCATAGTCTACACCAAGCAATGCATTTTTCGGGATGCATTGGCAGTTCTTGCATTTAACCAGAAATGAGCTTCGTCACTGACCGCAATTTTCCGATAAAAAAGAGGATCTTCATCCAACTTTTCCAGCGCCCATTCACTAAAAGTTAGCCGTAATGGTAGGTCGTGTGGCTTCAATTCTTGCACCAGCTGTGTTTTAAAAGGTTTTACACCCAAAGCCTTCCGCAAAATTTTCCACGTAGTGGAGTAACAGAGGCCCAATTGCTGCTTATGTATATGCAATATAAGAATCAAATGATGATTAGGTGTTTTTATTCCCGCACTTATTAGATGCCTGAAAAGCGATACATTTTTATAAATTTCCCGGGATCGCTCTCCATTGAAATCATGAATAAATGTATGTACTTAATACAATTAACTATGTAAGATTTCATGTAATAACATTACCCAAAATGCGTAAATTTAAGCACTACCCTATGGGGAATGAGGAGTAAATTAACCTAAAAGTGACTGGCTGAAGAAGGACTTATCACAGGACTGATATAATTTAATACTGAAGTGGGTTAAGCAGTGTCAATTGTCCAAAAATTACCTATCCTGTGAATGGTAAAGGGAAGACATACCACTTAACCAGAATGCTTATTAAGAAGAAAAAGCCAGTTGACCAGAATTTTACCTATTGGAAGCTGTTTAGTTTTCGTTTATTTTATACGACATGTACCTTCTGCGACAGTCTTGTGCTATGCCCATCTTTGGTTAGTCCTGTGGCATGCCACTATGTGTTTTAAAGCAGGACAAATGACCCCCTCCTATGACAAGCCAATGTTAAAGTTGCCAGCTGTTTACATAGGCTAGGGTTTAGCAGAGGACCGGTCTCTGGCACGAAGGGACCGATCCTGTGGCACACGCAGAACCGGTCCCATTCCCCCATAGGGTATATGCTTGCAAAACTTATATACACACTTATATCTACATAAATACATACAAAATAAAGTATTTTATATGTTGATAAACATGTTGATAATTTTATAATCATTTTGTATTTATAATTAATGTCTTAATTTTCTTATTATGCACAAAGTGTGTAACTTATACAAACTTTAATCAGAAGCACAAAAATATGTCAAAATAAAAATTTCATTTACTCACAAAAATCATTATAGAACAATATCAGCGGTGTTTTTTAAATAAAAGTAACCAGAAAATGCTGAATTTGCAATGGAAAGCAAACAGGATTGTATGTGTTCGTTCACTCTAATAAATTTTCATGTAAATTTACGCTATATATAGTAGGTATCTCTGCTCCTGCTATAATTAGAGTAAAAATACATTTTGTGCCTAAATTCAAATATTTACACACATTGTACGATATGTACATGAAATAAGCATAATGTATGTAAAGATACCAATCTAATAGTTTTTAGTTGTGGTACACTAAGAAAAAAAAATGTGTAATTTCTACGGAAAATGTTGCTGTTATTACTGCAAATTTAACTCTTTTGAGAATTACGGCATTTTTTTTTTTTTTTTTGCTAGATTTAGCAACACATGTATGCTGAACTGTGTTAAAATGAAATTAATCGACAAAATTAGTAACCGTTAATAAATTTCCGTAAAATATCAGTAATCTGCAATTTAGTATTGTTTTAGTACATCGCATAGCACTTCACAGAATAAAATTAGAACTTCAGTTCATTGATGTTAACCATCGCAATAGTTGATGTGTGAACTGGTGCATTGTCTTGTTGAAACAACACTTTCTCTTTCGCAAAATACGGCATTTTTTCCTTAATTTCATCACTTAAACGCAGCAATAAGTTAGCATAAAACTCGCCATCCCAAGAAACAGGCGCCATGAGCTAGCCTGCAGATGGAACTGTCTTCTTTGGACACGATTCTCCCATTCCAGTCTACTGCTTTGACTTTTCCTTTATGTCAGGTGGGAAGTGGTGGACCCATGTCTCGTCCTTAGTTACGAATCGACGCAAAAACTCGGCTTCACATCTTCACTACCCTGTTTTTGTTTAGATTCCAGCTCGGCTTTAATATTGGTTGGACTGAGACCTTTCAAATGAAAGTAATGAATTACATAAAGGTAACCAATTTTTTCACGTTTAAAAATGCACTTAGATCATTTACTATTTTGATGTCCCCAAGATAAGTAGTAAACAACCTGGCGCCTTGAAACTTAAAACATATGTTTTATAAGGTTGCCACTTTTTACCAATGTACATTTTGTCTGAGACCATTTTCACCACTTAAACATTCGAGTATACAAAAATGATTTGTTTGATTTTGTTCTTGCTATAAAAAGAATCCACTTGTCAAGTGTTGAAATTGTAGAGTTGGTAGTTTCGGAAATACACCAAATGCCTAATTAAAAATTAAATTTTAACTGTATTAACAAATATCTAATGAACATATTTAAATAAAAATTTGTATTCATATTGCATTTACAATTTTTTTAGTTTTTTTTCAAAAATGTGTTCACTGTAGTGTACAAGGTAATGAAAGGGTTAAGACAATTTTTAACAAAAAATCGCAAGATTTTGTGTTATAATTTTTCGTAAACAAATAAATACACAGTGGTTTTAAAAATTGTTTAACAAAAATACTTTGTATCTATTTTTTTCTGGAACAATTTAAATAAAGTCGTCCCTTTTCGTTTATTGTGAAGTTTAATATGCATGAAAACTTTTGGTTTTACAAGGTTTTCCAAAATATTAGTAAAAAAGCCATTTGGATTTATTTTTTATAAATGATACTTATACTTGTGAGCAATTTACCACCCTTTTATCAGGTAAAGGATACTTCACAGATTTAGCAAAATTTCATAAAAAAATGTTGATGAAGCGAAATTATTTTAATCAATTTTGTCACAAATATAAGCTTTAATGTCGAATAGACCTATCTTTTGTGTCTAAATATTGATAATTATATCAAATTGTTTGGGACTTATTGCATTTATTTCTTGGAAATTATTTCATATCTTTTAGCAGTTATTTAATTTTTCCGTTTTGGAAGTTATTTCATTTTTCTTGGGACTTATTTCATTGGAAGTTATTACATTGGGACTTATTTCATAGGCTAGTATCAGAGAACACGGTGTTCTTTCTTTCCTCAAATAATTAAAACTAACGAAACTTAAATATAACAAAGCATTTTATTTAAAAAGTACATCATTTATCGACCAGCATTTGCAGAGCACGAGTACGAATACGAGCGTTAGTATTTCAAATACTCTCAAAAGAAAAAGCGCTGGGATTTTGTACAATTAGTTATTCATTGTAGTTCACGTTGTATTATGGCTTAAAGATCAACATCTTTATCAAAACTAAAAATAACACCTAATCTTTAAACTGCTGTAACTTTTTAAGAAACTATCCGAGTTTTATAAATCTTAGCTGAGTTAAAATCTTGAATCTTCTTCTTTCATATACTAGATAAATACAATGAGATCTATAAATTGATGTAAATGTAATTAAATCCAATCAAAAAATGTTATTTTAATATTTTTAATTTGCTTGCCATAAATTTTTGCCCGTTCAAGATAAATGAAATTTGGTTAATACGATTTACATTCGACTTTTACGAATTATTGTCGGTTGGCACAACTTAACATTAGGTGTCACAACACAGTTCATTTAATTCGACTGAATAACTTAAATATTCTGAAATCTATTGAAAATATCATTGAACTAACTGAAGTCGTAAATTGTTACCATTAAAATGCACTTTTCAATTCGGTTAGCATTTTATTTATCTGAGTGTATTGATTACGATGCTTAAACATCAGCTAACACATGTACAAAAGGATGCGTATCTCACACAAAAAATAAAATAAAATATTTTGCCTCAAAGTGTCGAACATTTTTAAAATGCCTCATATACAAAGTTTGTAAGCTGACAAATTTTATTCAGTGCCCGAATCGCGTATTCAAAGAATACCGAAGTCGTATGAGTTATATTGAATAAAATTAAATATCAAGTATACGCATAGTAGGTCAAAACGCGCTGGTACGTAAAACTAAATTTGTTCTTTAAACTTAAGAGTTGAATTAACACTTCTGTGCTGTTTAAAATTATACCCCATCTGTTGTGTTTGTTGGATCAAAATTAGCCAATTTTTAACATGTTTGTAACTATTTTTTGCTTTGGAAATTACAAATTTAGGACATTTGCAAGTGATAATAGTAAAAAAATAGTAACATTAAAAACAAAACATATATCAATATTTTGTGTTGGTTTTTTACTAAAGAAAACTTAATAACTTTTAAAATACCAATGACGTTTTAAAGAAATTTTCAGCAGATCAGAGAAAAGAAACTAAATACTCATATTCAAAGTTTGGCTCCCACGAAATACCATAATGTTAAATATGGTCATCACAATTGTGAAATCTTCAGCCAAATTAACCGCTTTCGAAATTCTGAAAAAAATGTTAAGCTTTCCTCCAATTAAACTGCACATTAAAATCTCTTTCCTTTAAAACTTATAAGCGATCAAACTTATAAGATCTATAGGATTAAAAAGTCGATCGCGCAAAACATGATAAAAAATGTTACAGATAAAAAATGTTAATATGAGTAATATGACAGACATTTAAAAGAAAACCCCACAATTTATCGATCCTGATCAAAAAATTTCAAATCGAAGCAAACTTAGTTGTAAAAATATGAAAATATAATATTGGGTCAAAATTATCCAAATCATTATACGAGTATAAAAATAAATTATCGCCTAAAAAAGTTTCTATTTTTGTTAAAAGGTTTTTTTTGATGTAACTTATAATATAAAACACTGACATTCACTTTAAACGAATAGTCTAAAGTATCTGAATTTTAACTTTATTTTTTTAAACTGGGTCATTTTGACCCAAACAGGACCGAAAAGTTTAAAAACTTTGTTTGAATTTTATTTGACCTAATGCTTAAAAATATACTTAAATTATCTTTAATCTCAGAAAAATTTCCAATATTTTATAAGAATTAATTTGAAATTAAGGCCCCCAATCGTAATATTCATTCTGACAAACTTAAGTTGATTCAGCTTTATACAGGTATGGAAATAAGTAAATGGTACAAGTGCTTATTTCGAATATTTTTTATCCAATTATAGGGAAGTGCGACTTTTTATATAAAATAGTTTCTATAGTAAGTCTAAATTATTTTTATGAATTATTTTTTTTAACATTCTATGGTTCTGCTCAATGAAGGAAAATAAAACTAAATCTACATGATATAAGTTATTATTATTATTTATTATTATTATTAAATGTTTTTACGCCAAATTATCGGCACGTAGTGTCATTACAAAGCTTCTCCATTCTTGTCTGTTCTGTGCCATTGTCCTTAGTTGTGGCCATGAGAGCTGTTGGTCATATTGTCTAAGTTCGTCTAACAAGCTGTGTCGCCAACTTCCCCTTGGTCTTCCTCGCCGTCTTTGGCCTTGGGGGTTCTACTCGAGTACTTCTTGCCCTATGTCGTCAGTAGGTTTGCACAATGTGTGGCCTAGCCATTTCCATCTTCGTTCTGGGATTTCGACTTCTATTCGTTTTTGTTTACATCTGCGGTATAGCTCTTCGTTAGAGATCCAGTTGTTAGGCCACCATATTCGAAGAATATATCGGAGGCATCTGTTTACGAAGCATTGTAACTTGTTGTTCATTTCTATTGATGACGGCCCAGTTTCACAACCGTAAAGCAGTACAGATTTTACGTTTGTCTTAAATAGACGGATTTTGGTGCTTGTAGAGATAGAATTGGAGCGCCAAATGTTATACAATGCTGCAAAAGCCCCTTTATCCTTTTTAATTCTTTGTAGAATGTCAGTACGTGCTCCGCCATCGGCTGTTATTTGGCTTCCCAGGTAGGTGAATTCGTGGGTTGATTCGATGGGTTGCCCTGCTACATTAAATGATTGTTCTTCCTGTTTGTTGCTCATATACCTTGTGTTGCCTATGTTGATTTTTAACCCAACTGGATCAGCAATTCGGACTAAATCATTAATTGTTGACTGCATATCAGATTTTCTACTTGAGAGGAGAACAATGTCATCTGCGTATACAAGGTCGTTCAGATGTTCCATTTTGATATTGTGCCAGATGATGCCACGTTGAGGATGGTTGTCTATTGCGCTTATTAAGACTTCATCGATCACAATTAAAACAAGAGTGGGGATAAAATACATCCTTGTCATACTCCTGCCGTAATATTTATTGCCTCTGACAATCGGTTATTATGCAGTACTCGACACTGAAAGTTTGTGTATTGCGACTTAATAAGATTACACAGCTTTGGCGGTATTCCCCTGTGTTGCATAGCTGATATAAGTATATGGTACAAAATGTCATTAACAAAATGTCATTAAAACTAACTTAAAACTAACTTGTTTATAACTCCTTGAAGTCTCTTGGACTAAGCAGTCAACTTTTACAAAAATTAAAAGAAAATGTTTTGTACACACAGAGAAATAAAGTGAAAAGTGTATATTAAAGGTAACAACTTATAAATTCAGTTAGTACAACTATTTTTATATTAGATTTATAAATTTGTTTCGTGTTGCAACTAAAATTCAGTTGAATTAACCGAACTTTGTTGTGACAACTAATGTTAAGTTGTGCCAAACGTCTGAAATTCGTAATAACCTAATTTGAATCGTAGTAACCAAATTTCAGTTGGCAAATAGCTAAATTTTTCTCTGTGTGTAATTACCAATTTCTTATTTATTTACGATTTTGAGACGAAAGTATAAAAAAAATCTTTTCAAAAAGTCAATAAAATTTAGAAGATATCAAAAGTTGTCCACAAAAATTTTCAATCAAAAATCGTTTTAAACATGAAATGCAAACAAACACTTTTAAAAGTTCTACATGAAATTCACAACCCATTTTCTATTGATATCCTTATACTGTACTTGCCCAATTAAAAAAGTTTTGATATAGTTATATATTACTTTATTTATAATGCTCGATTGTATATAAAATTATATCTTTCTTTATGTTACGCTTCATATAGTGCAATATGTAAAAATATATAATTACATATCGATTTATATATGTCATATATAATTGCATATATTTTTATACAGTTGTATCTAATTGGATGTAAATGTTTCAACATTCGGATACAATTGTATCAAACTATATTTAAGTTCATCAAATTAGATCTCATCTGTTGATATGATTAAATTAGTCTTTTATGGAGTAGAATTAGTGTCTTGACCGTAATGCATAGATATGTCTTTTCCCTGTAGCAGATATCTATCTTCCAATAAAAATGTTATACAAAATGTTAAAAAAAGACATACTCGTAGTTATTATATTGGCAAACATTTAATTTACTCTAAAATAAGGTTTTCTGGTTAAAAATAAAGCTTATAGGCAATTTGTTGGTTTGAATCAAATATCATATTCATACACAAAAAAAAAAAACTTAAATCGAACTTCAATTAAACTATTTGTTGATTCAAGTAAAAGTCTGATTGAATTCGATCATATTAAGGAAATTGTAGTATCAATTAAAATAATTTGTAACTATTTATTTTATTTTCAATTAAGTTTCTAATCACATCTATTAAAAATTTAATTGAATATTGTTTTTAATTTGATACTAATTTTTAGTAGATACAAATGCCATAATTATTGGAAAAATAGCTAAAACTTAAAACGTTTACTAAATTGAAAATAATTTCTAAAATTAAAAAAAAAAAAAAATTGTAAAAATATCGCCAAAATTAAAAAAAACAAGGGATGGCAGGCAATAAATGCCGTTATGGATTCAACCCCCTTTCAACTAACTAACGTTATCTCTAAAATACCGTTACCGAAATAAACGAAAATAAAGTTACCAAAATACCGATACCGTAATAAGAAAAACCGTTAGCGAAATAACTGAAATATATTTACCCCTATAATACCGTTACCGAAATGAACTAAAATAGCGTTACAATCTATGAAAAAAAAAACCTAAAATTAAAATTATTATCAAAATTTAGAAAAAGTCTCAAAAATAGAAAAAACTTATTTTTAATTATTTAAAAAAAATTACCACAAATGAAAAATCGCGAAATTTTAAAAAAAAATTGTCAAAATTTAAATAACCGTAAAATTTTATAAAAATTGCCAAAATGGAAAAAAAATTATCAAAAATTGCAAAAAATTTAAAAAAATAAATTGGAAAAAAATTGTCAAAATTAAAAAATCCCTATAATTTAAAATGCTGAAATTGTGAAAAAAAACGCCTAAATTGAAAAACTAATAAAATCTGAAAGAGTCGCTTATTTAAACAAATCGTTAAAATTGTAAAAAAATGATAAAATTGAAAAAACTACTCAAATAAAATTTAAAACATCTTTTTTACGAAAATATTTTTAATTTTTGTAAATATTTTTTTTTAATTTCGGACCAGTTTGTATATTTTTTTATTATTCGATTATTTTTTTTCTGTTTTAAAGATTTTTTAAATTTTGGCTATTTTCTTTTTTAATTTGTGCACTTTTTTAATATTTCAGAATATTTTAATCTTAACGAATTTTATAATTTGTTCTATTTTAAATTTAAAATGTTTGCATTTTTGCTTGTTGTCTTTGTGGGTTATAAAAACTAGATATTTTTTGAGCACCAAATTCATTTTCAATCAAACATTTAATACATATTATTAAACTTTTCATTGAAAGTTTGAATCAAACGAAAGTTTTATTGACATTTTTTTGACGATAGTTTTTTCCGTATATGAAGATATACGAACTCCACACATCTTTTCCTTATATTTCTGAGACAAAGGGGCTGATAGCTAAGAGGGCTTATTCTCATAAATTATTTTTCGAAATCCTGTTATCTAAAGAATAACGCCACTTTGTTTATTTGTACCGTATACTTTTTTCCTTATCTGTATAACTACTATTTAATTTAATGGCTCTCATCACTATTAGTTTATGAAAGGTTTGCTTTCGTTGTTTTAGTTAACATTAAAAATTTATAGATTTTTTTTTAAAGCATAGTTCGCAAGTACAGCGTAGTTTTGTTTTGATAAGAAAACACTAATCGAAGTTAAGAAAAAAGTTCATTAAAAAGTTTGAAGGTAGTGAAAACTTTTATAAAATAAACTCAGTGTAATTGATTTAAAAAAACATCTTTGAAAGAAACTCACTTCCTTTTTAAAGTTAAAAAGTGGAAACAAATTTTTATATTAAAACTTAATAAATTAGTAATTTTAAAGATACAGAAATATATCTTAAAAATTTTGTACTCCATAAAAATTTATTAAATTTTCATTTTCTACTCAATATGGTCTTTCCTTTTGAAGTTTTTTTAACTGTTGAAATGAGAATAAAATAACACAAGGGAACAATGGTTCTGTTGATTAAGAACTGAATATTGTTTTTAAGGTTATTTGGGACGCTGAATCCAAATCTGCACTTGGTTTTTTTCTATCAGCTCGACTTTTCGAGATATACCGTTATGTTCAAAATTAAGGCACTTCCGCTACATATATTGGAATAACTTGAAAACGGTTCACCATATTAAATTAAAAAAAAAAAACCGAAACTCGCAAACAATATTCTCTTTAAGCCGTGCTTACATTATTTTTAAATTTTCCAAGTAGTTTTAGAGATATCGTTCAAGTTTTGAAAAAAAAAATTAAAATTTTTTAAAAAAAAAAAAAATTTTTGTTCTTTAAAAATTCCTAAAAAATAAAAATGGGACAAAAAATCACAGTTTTGGCCTAGAAACAGTTAGTTAAATATATTTCGAATGAAATGAGCTTTATTTCATTGCAATCGGTGCACAACTTTTGATTTTGTTCACGATTTACTGAATTGATATAAATCGCGATTTCCATACAAAAATAACAACTTTTGATTTTGTTCATTTCTATCAGCTATACTTTTTAATTTAACACAAAACGAGAATTTTAAAGAAAAATAAAAAATTTTAATACACAAGTATTACAATGTAATTACAACTCATCGAAAAATTTTCTTTCATAAGATTTTCTTAAATAATCTTGTTTAGAGGGATTATTTTTAATGCTCCAGCAATAGTCCGCCATCATATGCTCTGTTACGGTAGTATGAAATTGTTGTTCCTTGGGTTAACAGATTTTTTTGCTTTAATTGAGAAGCAAGAATTTCAGATGCTTTTTTAGAGAGTCCAAGGTCTCTCACTAAATCACTAAGCTCCTCCTGATTAAATTGCTCGCGTTCAGAAGAAATATCTAAATGGAAGTCATCTGATCCACATTCTGAAATTGGTGAAGGAACATTTTGTCGTAAGTCGTGAAAATTGTGTGTAGATGTAGATGGTTGTGGTTCTGAATCCTCACTAGAGTACAGGACTAGTTGGGTAATAGACAACACGTTAGGATAAATCCATTTAGACCGGTTTGTTTTATTAATGCCTGTTATATTCACAGCGCAAAAATAACAATCATCATAATGATTCGAAGGTTCCCGCCAGATCATTGGTGTTTTATACTTGAACTGGGTCCGTTGCTTGTTTGCCCATAACCTTAAATACTCTACACAGTTTTTACATACAGTATTAGGAATCCAGTACTTGTCACGGGTTTCCGTGGTAAATCCGAAGTAGTCAAAATAAAGTTTTTTAATAAAATCTGACACACTTTTTCTATTTTTTATAAACGTGTATTCGCCACAAATGGTACAAAAATAGTTGGGATTGATTTTACAATTGTTTCTTGACGTAGTCATAGCCCAATTTTGACATATATTTCAAAGTAACACTGTTTTCAATAAATAAAACAAGGGATAAAAATCAAAAGTTTTTTGTGTTCACTGATGAAATGTTCTAGGTTAAAATTTTTTAATATTTTTTGTCGTTATTCTTTTCGCTTTCGTAAACACTTGTTGAATGAGAAAAATTGGTTGAATGAACCCATATAAATACTTTTTTACTGAAGTACCTAGAAAAAATTATATCCACAATTTTATTGACAGTCACTTATGAATGAACACATGTGTTAAGGGGAATTTCTTTAAAAAATCATCCGTTACCAACGTTAAACCACACATCAATAAAAACAAGTGCACTTTTCTTTTTTCTCTTTAATTGACTGTGAACTGACTAGGTGTCATAAAGGAACAATAAAATTTATAGGCGTTATGAGTTTGCTACCGCAACCATAAAAATGAAATAATCTTTTTTTATTACTTAATTTTTTTAATTCTTAGAATCATAAAAAACTAACTTATTACATACAAACACTTACACATTAGAAAATGTTATTTTGTATGGAAATCGCGATTTATATCAATTCAGTAAATCGTGAACAAAATCAAAAGTTGTGCACCGATTGCAATGAAATAAAGCTCATTTCATTCGAAATATATTTAACTAACTGTCTCTAGACCAAAACTGTGATTTATGTCCCATTTTTATTTTTTAGGAATTTTTAAAGAACAAAAAAATTTTTTTTTTTAAAAAATTTTAATTTTTTTTTCAAAACTTGAACGATATCTCTAAAACTACTTGGAAAATTTAAAAACAATGTAAGCATGGCTTAAAGAGAATATTGTGCGCGAGTTTCGGTTTTTTTTTTTAATTTAATATGGTGAACCGTTTTCAAGTTATTTCAATATATGTAGCGGAAGTGCCTTAATTTTGAACATAACGGTATATCTCGAAAAGTCGAGCTGATAGAGAAAAACCAAGTGCAGATTTGAAATCAGCGACCTCAAATTAGTAAAAATTTGCTATAAAGTTCAAATCAACACAAAAAAAGTTCAATTTTGTTCCCTTGTGTAATAGAAAAACATTATTGCTGTTGGGGATTTTTCAAAACATCTGCTACATTTAGAGATTTGCTGGAATGCTTTTCTCGTGCTGTATGTTTAACTATACTCACTATGGGCCAACAGATTTTTTTAGGTTTAGTAAATTATTAAAAATATACAGAATAATTTTAAGATCAAGCTTCAATTAACACAATTCTTAAATAAATAACTTAAAAATGTAGTATTCTAATACTTTATCTTATAAATCTTTTAAATGAATTATCACACTCAAATACCTTAAATTGTATATTTCATTTAAAGAATTTTTATTTTTAAAAAGTAAAGTACGAATACTTACATAAAGAAAACAGTTTTGTAGTTGCAACCGAAGTTTTTGCCAACCGAATTTTTGTGGTTCCACGTACTATCAACTATTATTAAATTTTAATAATATTGTAACAACAGACATTTATTTACAAATTTTCATAGTAAAGCAAATCCTTTTGTAAAATAAAATATAATCTTTTTAAAACATTTACAAAAATTCGAAATTTCGTGTATTTTCCGAAAGATTTTTGTGGTGCGAAACAACGAAATTCTTTATTAAAATGACCTCAAAAATATCGTACACTTAGAATACTATGTAGGTAAAGACCACTGCAAATGTAGTTGAAAACAAATGAAATTTCACTTAAAGAAAGGACGACTTACATTTCAGTAAATTCAACTAACATTGTCATTTGTTTTTTAATGCTCAAAATATGACTAACAATTGTAGTAAAAATGAACCACATGTTAGTAAAAAAATAAACAAGCATTTATTTTTTTTTAATTTTTTTTTAAATAACTGAAAGCAACTGTAAAAATCGAATGTAACATCATAAAACAGTCATTTGATGTGGTTTGTTTTTTTAAATGAATTTGTTCTACAAATGACTGACATTTACAATAAAAATAATGAAACTGTATTACAACCCAAACAACTACAGATTTTTAAAGCATAAGTTCCCTGTGTGAAGTTTTGTTTATTCTAGGAAAAAAATTTTTGTTGACTTTACGAACTTTTTTTTTGAGTGTAGTTTGAAATATGTTTTCAAATATTTTTCGAAAATTATTGTTTTAGTAGCAATGAAACCTAAAGACCTAGTGCTACAAGGCGGAGTTAATTTTAAAAAAATGGAAAAACATAATTTTTAACGAAAATTAATTCGATAGATCTCGAAAAACGCTTGTAAAGGGTCCGCCATCTAACGTTTTTTTTCAACTAGTGCTTATTGACAGATATCATGTCTGTTTTGACAGATAATTAGTTTTATCCTTCCGCTGAACGAATATGGTCCGTATGTTCGTTATCTTGTGAAAAAAGAGAAAGAAACTGGCTTCCTCATCGATAAACCAAAGAGTGAAAAGCCAAAAACAGTGCGTACACCCGAGAATATTGCTGCTGTGGCAGAAAGTGTGCGTGAAGCGTCATCAACATCAATTCACCGTCGTTCTCAACAATTGAACATTTCGGAGACATCATTGAGACGAATTTTGCATCAAGACCTTGGTATGACGCCATACAAAGTCCAATTGGTTCAGGAGTTCAAAAAAAAATAAAAAAGTTATTTGGCGGACCCTTTACAATTTTAAAAATTATACCAGAGTTTTTGACCAATCCCTTTTATTCCAATTACTTGTTGCTCTCCCAAGTAGCTTTGAGTTAAAAATGATCAAAATCGATATATTGGTTCAAAAATTATGATTAAAAACCCGGGAACACCTATAAAATGTACATAGGAAATATTACATTTTAGAAAAGCATTAAAATAAACAGTTTGTATTGAATATTTGAAGGATTACTTTTTGGATATATTTCGTAAAGTACTTTACAGATATTGAAACACAAAACACTGTAATTAAATTTCTATCATTACTGAAATTTCTTAAATTAGAAGCTTAACAACCTTTTTAGAAATGATTTTAATATTTTTTTCTAGTCACACGTAATATATTTTGCTTACCCATTGTGCACTTACATTTTAAAGATGATTCAAAGTTTGTACAAATATTTTCTTGAAGAAATTTTTCATTCATATTCTAGTTGCTGTTTATATTTATTTATATGTAGTATACTTTGAGGCGTGTGCTAGTAAAAGTGTGCATGTATGAGTACTTAAATATATGGATGTGTGTGTGTGTTTTTAGTAAGCTCGTTTAGTATGCATGTATGCTTATAGAAAAACTTAAGGGATCAAGTCAGTGCAACAACAATAACATCAACAACAACAACTAAAAACAGGGACTTAAACAAATAAAAGCATACACACTTATAAACTCGCAAACACACACACACAGTTGCATACAAAGAAAACTTTCTAGTACAAACTGTTCTATGCAGACAACTAAAATAACGAAGTAAGTAAAGGCTTTGTTGTTAGTTGTTCTTCTCTTTGCTCGTGTTGTTGTTGTTACTTTTGCTGCCATAAGATAAGGACATGGTAAGTAAGTATTATATGTATGCAAACACAAATACAAAGAAAATGTGATGTACATATAAATAAAAAAATAGTTTTATATTCTTTTTAGCCTTGGAGTAAAAATATTATGAAAGTGCCATAGACATGCATTTACTATTCTGAGAAAATGCAATTAATTTAAAACATGAAATATAATCACGATTATGTTTAGTATCAACTAAACATACATTACGATGTCCCTTGTAAAATTATTTGTCGATTTTCAAGCATTACAACACCAACAGTTTTATTGAAAATGGTTACAAGGAGAAAAAATAGTTTTTTTTTTACAACGTTAGTCCGATCCGAATTTTAGCCAAAATGGCCCATTTTTGAAAAATGGGCCATTTCAAAAAATGTTGACACCTGTCTGAACTGACTTTAGATGCCTCTTATTTTTTAAAAAGTTTTATGAATTTAGAGCAACAATGAACAGGGCTAGGATGAACATACATAAAAGTAAAGTTTCACTATGAAACATCCTTACCAAAATAATTTATGGCAACTTAAAAAAAAAAACTACTTGGAACTTACAAGAGTTTCAATTTATTAAATATATTTCATAGTTTCTAACTTTCAGATACAAACCAATACAAAATAGACTTGGGAGATACATTCCCTGAACAAGTAATTTGCATATCGCTGCTTGGTGAGTAGTTGTATGGTGGTATACAAGAGGAACCAAAATGTTTCGATTCTTAAACTATCGCAGTTTTTTCCATATGGTTTCTGAGACGTTTACTGGAATTAAGTTTTGGGAATAGTATTTAATAAATAATTTATAAGGAATTTAAGTAAGTTTTTGAAAATGTATGTTTTTTTGAGTCTGACATTCTCAATTACATTTAAAATTGTCTAGCGTATTGCATGAACTGAGTTTCTTTATAAACAGCACCTCCGAGTCAAATAGGCATATTAAACATTTTAAACGCAAAAATTGTGTGAACTTTTAAAACTTTTATTTTTTTTTTAAATTTTTTTTATTCCTTAGCGCATACAGCGGCAATTTTTCTCTTTGTGACAAATAAAGCACAGTATTAATTCCACCAAGACGAACACCAAATAAGAGATTTTACTGGGCTTAATACTAAAATCGATCATCAATAAATTTTAAGCACTTTTAATTTTATGGAGCAAAGAAAATTTTCATAATCCCCAAAAGCACCCTTATATAAAATTTTAAAATTTGTGTGTTTTAAAAGTACTTAATATGATTTACTTCAAAAACGGCACCGTAAACCCAACTAAATATCATTATAACGACAAAAAATGCGTACGTTCCAAAATAATCTCGGTTTTCTTTTTAAGTGCTAATATATGACAAACAATTTCATTGAGTGCCTTTATAAATTTTTGGTGGTGTAATATAAACTTTGAAATATGATAAATACAATGCAATCTAATTAAATTTGCAAGCAAAAACGGTAACTTGAATATTTTTAATTATCTTGAATCTGAAAAGCGTCATAATATTAGAACCGTTAAAGATAAATGATTAACTCGGATGGTTTTAGAATGCTTAAATATCGGCTAATATATAGCTCATTTACTATAAGACTGACATAACACAAAACACACGATCTAGCAGAAAACGCGTTTAAAGTTATCAATCCATATCTGCCTCGCTCGACCCTCTCTCTATTTATTTGGTCAAGTTTTTTATAAATAGGGTTTTTAATGTATTTTTTTTTTTTTTGTGAGAGGTGGGTCCCTAATTTTCGAGAGACCTGTGAGCAGCATAGTTTCTCTATAAAGTATATACTCTTTGCACCCACTGTTCAGAAAAAAGAAAATATATTCTGTTCTAACTCGAAAAGTATACAAGATATGAAATTGTTACACAATATCAAGCATTATATAACTAATAAACCTGCGTCATTAAATACCTAATAAACTTGTGATTTTTGACTTATGACAGCCTTTTAGTAACTGAGCCATATACATAAAAGATTTTTCATATCATACAAAAAAAAAAGTGTCGAAAATTTTCGATATTCGTCATATATATTAATAATTCGCAAAATTCGAAATTAAAAAAAAAAAAACGTTTTACTTCATTTCTCTCTTGAATACATTTAAAACTATTCATATATCGAATTGTGACTTCATCGGATATCTATAATCCTCTTTAGCTTGGAATCATAAAAGACGCACATATTAGATAAAAATGCAAAAATATGTTTTTTTTTAAAATTAATTTTAATGATTTTTGATAATGCCTAATTTGGAGATATCGATTGCTACTTTTATAATATAATAGTTATAATTGAAAAAAAAAAAAAAATAAATTGAAAAAATTATTTTTCCTGTTTGTGTGTGGAGCAACTCCTTTAAAGGAAATTTTAAAAAAATTGATTACACTACTCGACAAATTTCACTTTTTTGCAGAACCTCTCTTTGAAATACATAATTTTTAATGCACTAAGGTACGCTGAATCGAAACCTTTAAATTTTTTTCTCATTTGTAGTTTTTGAAATATCGCGGTTTTTATATTTATTTGTATATTTTGCATAACTATTTAACTTTGTTATAGCAAAATCATAATTTTTTTTTTAAAGAATATAAATCTACACAAAATTGTTGTTCATTTAAAAATAATCATGTCTGTGTTTTACCACTAAACTTATTTTTGTATTCAAACTCCAATTCCATTAAAGATATCGTGAAATATTTCGAAAAGAAAATATTTTTTATATAAAAAACAAGAACAACATTAGACAAACTGATATATACCCTAGGGTTTGAAAATGGAGTAAAAAAAAACTTTCTAGTACAAATGTTTTTCTGTCCGCCGAATAGTGTTATTTTGTCAAAAATTTAACAATATTTGAATATTTTAGTGTTTAGTTTCAGACTATAATTATCTTTAATCTTATTTAAAAAATGTTTCTTTCAAAATAAAATTTAAGTTGGTAATTATTTTAAGTAATTTGATCCAAATACGCTAAAAAATAGAGCACTTTTTGATTCCACTGTATTAATCCTTTAAAAGTAAGATCGATACGATAAAGAATGCCACTTGTTCGTGTTTTTAGTATTCTCTATCGCATATCCAAATTTAATCAAAATCTGAAAGAAGTCATTCTGTGAAATTCCTTGTGGGTCTTTTTGGGTCAAAAGTAAAAACATTAACCCTGTATGGATAAAACTGCATAAAGTAATTATTTGTATCAAGTGGAAATTCTTTTCTGATCAATTTAACGTTTTACATTCTAGTAGTCATAATATTAATTATTTTTATAGTGATATTTTCCCAAAAAGCTTGTTATAATAACTTGAGAATTTTGTATGTATGGTTGATCCTTTAAAATTGCATTTCATTATGAATTGTCAGGTTCGAGATCATAATTATCATATTACAAATAAAAAACTCTAATTGTTAATAAATGTAAGAGAAGATGAAAAAATCTTGTGGGGCTAAGTGCTATATGGAGTGCCGCACTTTCGACCTAAACGTCTGGGACATATTCATCCTCATTCTAATACACCACCCACAAGAAACTCAAGGAGTGATCAGGTATATCAACCAACCACAGAAAATGGTGATGTTAATTGATAAAAAAACAATAATATAATAATAAATTTTCATAAAATGTCCTGGAAAAGCAGCGATACAAAAACAAACACGAATTATAATTTTTTCAATGTATTTTTTCTTTAATTACAAACTTTTATATTACAAAAATTGTAATTGACGTCTTCAAATTATGCATTTTAAAAATCTTTAAAATTAATTTGGATAACACAACGTTTTTGCATTTTTATCAAATTTATGGGTCATTTTTGATTTTATGCTTTAGTGATATCCAATGAAGTCAGAATTCCATATATCCATAAATTAAATTTTTCAAAATTTCGAACCTTCGTATGTTTTAATAAAAATTAACTTTTTCACAAATGGGTAATTTTCGGTCGAAAATCGGTACGATTAACATTTTCCAAAAAAAAAACATGTATTTCTTCCGTGTGGAATCATTTGCAATAAAACTGGTGGGTGTAATGACAAATCTGTTTTTAAGGGACGCTTTAATAGACATATAATTTTTATGCAATGCAGTGTTAAGACTAACTACATCACTTTAGGAACTAAAAATTTAAGATGAATATTATTCAAATTAATTTTTGTCAACTTGCAACATTATGTATCCAATTAAAAGTAAATTAAGATTGAATTTATTTTGTGATACTCTCAAAGAAATAAGCCTGCATAAAAAGCATAAAAGCCACTTAAAATTAGCTTAAAATTATGTTACAGAAAAAAACTGCTAAAATTAGCAATTTTTTTGTTTTACTAAATATTAATAACAAAAAGAACAGCAAAAATATAATTGTCAATTTTGCAAAATTTAGTTATATTCGAGTTGAATTTTAGTTAACTTAAAATAGCAATTTACTATACTAAAATTAGTAAAAAAATTTAATAAATATTTGTACACTAAATACACACTCGTAATAATCCATGCTAACAATACGAAAAAAATGTCAAAACTACGAAATATTTGTAAAATGAACAAATATTTGTATATTTTACGAAAGTTTTTGTTATTTTGGCATTTTTTTCGTATTTTTATGCTTGGATTATTATCAGTGCAGCAAACAAAACTATAATATCGACAAATTCTTTGCTATATTTAACTAAAATTTAGTACAATGGAAATAACAGTATATTTTGCTAAAAACAACAGTAATTTTTGCTAAGAAACTGTAGATTGCTGATTTCAGATTGGCAACTTTAAAAATTTTACATTTTTTCATGCTTTCTTTGTCTACTAATATCTTTGAAATTATTTACTGACTTTAGCCGAATTATTTGTTGATTTCAATCAACTAAAATTTAGCTCAAATATAACTAAATATTTGTAGATTCTACAGATTTTTTTGCGTTTCTTATCTTACTAATATTTAGCAAAAAAAATCTGCTAATTTTAGCAGTTTTTTCTGCAACGTAATTTTTTTTACTAATTTTTAATAGTTTCAGTTAAAGTTGATACAATTTTTTTCTATAATATATCCTTATAAAATATCTTTGTTCAATATTAAGTCAGTCTAAATGCGATATTTAATATTTTACAGTGATGACATTAAAAATATCTTTTAATGTTGATGTTGATTTTAATATAATCAACATTTTTCAACAAATTTTTTTGCAAACGACTTTTTCTTTTTTTATTACAGGATTTTTTTTCTTGTATTTCTATTATCCAAAGCAAATTCTGTCAATGTAAATATTTGCTTATGTAATAAGCTATAAATCTTATAAATTTTGTAAAGTATTACAATTAAATGTTTTGTTGGAAAACTTTTCAACATTTAAATGCGTAAAAGGTGTTTTTGAACATTACTCTTGTATTTTATTTGTATGACAGACAGTTGTGTCAAAATATTGTTAAGGAATTATAATATAAAAAACTTTTTATATTTATGACAAAAACTTACCAAAAACATAAAAGTTTCGTACGAATTAAGAAAAAAATAGGAGAAAACTTTTAGAGCACCCGAAAAGTATATGAAATGTGCAAAAGTATTATTTTTACTGCTACCCGCGCATTTCCGGTACTTTGGGGATAAATAAGAATTTACGGGCATAAATGTTTCCTCTCGGATGCAAACAAACCAATCAGAATCGACTTTTACCCCTAAAAATGGACAAAAACTAGTTAACATTTTTTTTTGGGTTTAACTCTTAAACTGGTGGTTTATAAAGGCTCTATTAGTCTTGTCGTTGCGAATCGTTAAAAACGCACTATCCATAAATAAAAAACGGCTTATGTACTTTTTAAACGGCTTATGTACTTATTCAGTAATAATTGTATTATATTTTAGATTTCTCCAAATTGTATGTCATTACAACTACACAGAAATAAATTACAAACTTCTGTTTGTATTATTAAACAAGTGTCGTAGAGCATTTTTGTAAATACAAAAAAAATTTAAAAAGGCACCAACAATGGGGTTTGGTAGATACAAACAACTTTTTCTGATTTTTTTGTAATTAAACAAATTTTTACATGAAAAACTACAATTTGCAACCATTTCATATAAAAAATTTGTTAGAAATAAATTTGAATTTAAAAATCAGGTTGTTTGAATTTGGAGCCAACAGTTTTTTCAATAACATTTTAAAAATATATGGTTTATTCTTTGGCACACTTACCAAAATCAAAATTTAGAATTCCGATTCATTTTTGTTTTCAAATTTATTATTTTACCCTTTCAGGAATGTGTTGATAGATATATTTTGGGAATTTTCTACGTTCCCATCATCATAACACATTTTGAAGGAAGTGACAATCCCATACAAAACATCAAACATTCATATAAACTAGTTTACTCACTACATGAGAACTAATATATGAGTTTGAAGTTAAAGATTATAACCATTGATCAAAAAATAAATTGAAAACTTGTTTGTTATGTGCAAGGTCCACCTCTGGTGGATATTCAATACACTTTTTTTTGAGATTATTTGTTAGGACAATATCCTAATAAAGAAATATAGAGTATGGCCTCGAACTTCAATAATTTTCATTTTCAATTAAATTTAATAAAATACAGTTTTTCTTCAAATGTTTGTAGTTTTTTTTTGTAATATTCAGCAAAATTTTAGTAATTACACGGTGCTACAGTGAAAAAAAAACTTGGAAAACGACCTATTGTGGGTTATAGGTCTTGTTGAGTACATTACAAATTTTGTCAAAAAATTTCAGAAACACCCTTAAATTCAGAAGTTATTCTAAAAAAAACCGTTTTCAGTGATGTTTGTCAATTTATCGACCTGTAACTCAGTCAGTTTTTGTCCGATTTACGGGTTTGTAACGGGTTTGGAAAGAAAACTGATTACGCTTTAAAATGACGTGCATTTTTTTGATACATTTGTAAGTTATAAGTATTGTTTTTGTTAAGAATATGTACAAAAAAAAACGAAAATTATAAACTTTTTTGATTTTAGTAGCTTTTCATTACTTATTTTAATATGAAAGCTTATAAAAATTTATACCAACGTATAAATAAAATTTAGTTCTTAACAAAACATGGTTTTCATTTTTCAAATTGGATGAAAATTGTAAAAGTTATTCAACTTTTCACTATTTTTCACCATTCATAATCATTTTTAACTATACATGTCCAGTTTTTAATTTAACTGTTTGTATGTCAAGTGGTTTACCAAAAGAAAAGTCTGCAATCCCAAAATTTTTACTGTAGAAAAAGTTTAGTAACTTTTGCAAATATGAACTGATTTTAACAAATTATATCTCGTTTTTTTCTATATAAAATTGTCTTTAAAATTCAGTGCAAAAAACGACAGGTTTTTATAGAAAAAAATTAAAATAATACTTGTTGAATTTGAAAAATTAGGAAAGAAATGAAAAAAATGAGAAACTTTTGACAAACTCTTACCTAATTTCTTGGAATATATATTTTATGAATACATTTCATGAAAGCTTCATTCTTTGCCTTTCCAAAACTGTTTAAAATTTTGAAATCGGTCAAGAAATGTGTGAGTTAGAGGTACTAAAGTTCTACGACCTAGCCTAAAACAGTTTTCTGAAAATAACTCAAAATTTTGAGGGTGTTTCAAAATTTTTGAAAACGGTTTTTGTTTGTCCTCAACTAGGCCTACAACCCCTACTAGGTCGGTTTTCAAGTTCTGACAAAAAGTGTTTTTTGTAGCAGTGTGTTATTTATTATTTGTTATTTATGATTTTGCAATTTTTAATCAGCAAGGTGTTAGTAAAACTTTAGCTGAATTTACTAATTTTGCAAGCACCCTCCTGACTAAAATTTTGCTGACTTAACTAACTTTTTTTTTGAGTGTAGTAGTAATACCATACAATTTGGCGAAACCTTAACTGAAATAAATTTATAAAGTAATATACAGGAGCTATTTGAGAAAAGCTATGGCACACATTTTGACTTTAACCGCTTACTTCATCATGACGCGTTCTTGATAGGTAAAAGATGCTTATGAGAAAAATTTTTGTCATTTTATTTTGTATAAAAATACTGATACAGCACTTTTCTCTAAAGCCACCAGTTCAAGAGTAAATTTAGTAATTTTAGTCCAATTTTAAGGGTAAAAGTCGAATCTGACTGGCCTGTTTGCATTCCAGAGGAACAGTCTTTCCACGGAAATTATTTTTTATCTCCAATGTACCGGAAAATGCGCGGGAGCGGTAAAAATTTAACTTCTGCACATATGGGTTGTTTAAAAAGCATAGAGGTTTATGTTTCCAGAACTAAAATCTACATTTAATTGTGCAAATTTAATACCGAAGGAAAAAGGGAATTACGATAAATATTATTCTAATAAAAATGTTTGCAGTTGATTTAAAGCTTTCCAAACTTTGCTCATGAAATATATTTCACTACATAGTAATACATAAATACACTCAAAATAGTTAGTTTTTAAATTCACTGAAAATTTAATTTAACAGAAATATTAAATCACTTAAAAGCCCGTCTATTATAAACAAAACTTTGCCAAAATAAAGCTTTATTGAAAATAGAAATAATAAATTAATTTCAATAGCAAAATGCTTTATTTCTGTCACTCAAAAATTTTTCTAAGTTAAAAAATGCATAAAAAGCGAAAAATTTTAAAATCGTTTTAAAAAAGAAGTACACCAAGAAATAAAAAAAAATGTTCACCAATAGCTTAAATATATTTGATAAATGGTAAAAATGAAAGTAAAACAATTACTTAATGCTATTTAATTTGCATAGCATACAATATATACTATATAATTTTACTTGGTGTGACATTTTTTGCAATAAATCAGAAACAACTACGTTCTCCACCCTGAAATTTACAGACAGTATTTAGAAATGGTTCATCATTAACATATATATTTTTTTGTAGTTTTAAAAATACAACTTTTTTATTTATTCTCCCGCGAACTTTATTACGAAAAGTTGACCTTTGAACTTTTCAAAAATAATCATGTGACCGTGGTCGTAAACAGAAATTATTTTGACGCGGGGCCCGAATATTTTTTTCCAAAACTGTGTACCGAGATATTTTTTTTTGTGTTATCCAAATTTGACTTTCATCGCGTAGGCAAAAGTGACTGGCGTTTTCAAAGTCTAAAAAAAAATTTTAGCTGATGGCTAATAAATTGTTTTAAGTCATGTTTATATAGAAACAAGACTACAGAGTTTCCCAGTAAAAAACGTCGCTTACATGCAAGCATGTTTGAAAGGGAGTAAGCTAAAAAGAATTCCTTACAAACCTGTTACATATGCCATGATTTTTATATAAAAGCTGATTTAAGCGCAGTAATTCCATGGCATTCAATAAAATCATATTTCATGTGTACATTAGACCTTGCCTCAAAATTTTTTTTTCCAATTTTGCATTTGGGGATTGGTTAAATGTGCGATTTGATGTAAAAATTCATGTGGTAAAATTTGAAGTCGATCAGAGTGTGCCAACCCGTGCCACAATGAGGTCAAAGTTCAAAATATATAGAAAACAATAGTTTTTCATTGATATTATAAGTTAGGAATCCTATGGTATTTATCGGAAGAGTTAGTTGCTCTTGCGTTTTTTGATTGCAACGTACCCTTTGACGTAAAAAGAAAAATGGTTGCGGCACTTGCAACTGAGATCGAAACTGAGGAAGACAATGGGTCTCATGCATAAAACGTGAGCTTGAGCTCGGACTCGATTTTTTGAGTAAAAGGTACTTGTCGTATGCATAATAAAATTTGATGCATTTGCTTTTACTCACTGCTCACGTTTGATCTCGTCTTGCTCAGTTTGAACTAAGTTCGATGAGCTTGTGCTCATTTTCATATGCATAAAAACAAGCTTTTGCTTTCTTTCGTGAGCTCTTGCTCGAATATTGGCTGAATATTTTGTGCCACAAAGAAATAGAAAATCTTATCAACAGCGTAAAACAAATTTAGCAAGTGAGGATAAAAAATTATACAGGTTTGTATTCTTAATTATTAATTTTTTTTTTATATAATTAATAATAAAATGATAAATACATAGGTTTGATAATACAGTACTTTTCGTTTACAGTCACATCGCTTATAGTCCATTTAGCGATATAGTCCATTTTTACACTTTTACTGTCATCTAAAATCAAATTGCATACAAAATATTTAGGATATAGTCCATTCACGATATAATCACATTTGGCTTATATGCCACTAAACTCTGGCTACTAAAAGTAAATTTGTATGCAAATAATTTAAGTTATAGTCACAATACAGAAAATTTCTAATATAATTGTGAAATCTTGATTTTTTTCGGTTTAAAATTATTTAAAAATTTAAGAGGCTAAGACGAAAATTGGAACAAGGAAACTGAGCTGAATCGTTTCAAACATCGTTTTTATATTCCAAATTTTCCACCTGTTATAATAATAAATAAATTGCATATAGTCACATTTTATGATGACTATATCACAATTTATTTATAGGCAACAAAATGGCATATAAAAAAACTAGCGATATAGTCACATTAGCGATATAGTCCACAACTTGTGTGCAACTAAGAGATGTGACTATAAGCGAAAAGTACTGTAGTAGCATCTGCTGGTTGGCTAATTATTTTTTTGAGGAGTCAGAAGAAACACGTGGTGGTGCCCTAAGCTACATTGATAAAATTCGACTCTATTTAAGATTTTGTGCAGATCCTAGATTCCAAAATGGTATAGCCACAGATATTGGAGTCCATCAATCAACTGTGTCGCGAACTATTGCTGAAGTTGGGAAACTTATATCTGCCAAAGCAAGCGAGTGGATAAAATTCCCGAAAGATGCAGATGAAATGAAAGATGCTCAAATGAAATGCCAATCAAATTATTGCTTTCCATTTGCAATTGTAGTGATTGATTGTACTCATATAAAAATTAAAAAACCCACATTCCACTAAAAATTTAGAAATGTCGTCAGTTTCTATTTTATTATTATTATTTGATGGTACTTCTACTTCACTTTCACTTGACGACATGTTTGCAATTAGACGTTTGATCTCCCTTTGCTCAAGTAATTGCAATTGGTTTGAACTCATTTTTATGCATACGAAATTGAGTAAAAGCTGTTGCTGTTTGCTCAAACTCGACTTACGAGCAATTGCTCACCTGACTCAACTCAGCGCTTTTACTCGTTTTTATGCATGAGACCTAATGTAATTTCACTGCCTAATAAAGTTTGCGCTAGTATTGAAGAATTAAAAGAATTTCAATCTAAATATTTGAGTTGCTTTGTAACACATAAAACTAAAACTTTTTTTGCACGTTTGGAAATAGACACCAATTTTTTAAACTTTGATCCCTCAAATTGTCACGAAAGAGCAGAATACATTAAAGGCGTTCAAATTCTGAAAATATTAATGTTGTTAATGATGCTGCTGAGAGAAAAGTCAAACTTATTACAGATTTTAACCGGTCCTTAACACATAGCGAAGAAGAAGAGCAGTACTTGCTTCATGTTGAATAATTTAATAATATTAATTCTCTTCTTTTTTTTAATGAAATGTTTGAATATAAAAAATTGCAAATTAAGAAAACATTATATGAATTGCATGTTTTTTTTATAATAAATAACTTGTCATCAATGAAAAAACGATTGTTTTCTATATATTTTGAACTTTGACCTCATTGTGGCACGGGTTGGCACACTCTGATCGACTTCAAATTTTACCACATGAATTTTTACATCAAATCGCATATTTAACCAATCCCCAAATGCAAAATTCGAAAAAAAAAAATTTCCATATAAGTGAGGCGAGGTCTAGTGTACATTGTTACGATTGAAAGTAATAATATGAATATGAATATAATTTATTTTACATAAAATTCTAGAGATATTAATTTTGTGTGTTGTTAAAATTTTAGGCATATGATATAAAAATTTTGTTTTTTTTTTAGCGCTCCACGTGCTAGCTCTTCAGAAGCAGTTAACTGACTAATTATTTTTAATAACATATTTGAAAACACCAAACACAATCGGAAATCACTCGGGAAAACAGATCGTTTACAATTCATGATATGAAACTTTCTGCATTACAATCTGCATCCTTATAAGGGATTAGGGTAAGCTGCTTACAACCTGCATTCTTGTTAGGGAAAACAGTAAGCCTAAAGTTTTTTTTTTTTTATTTTATACGAAAATTATTCGTTTCTTTTGCTTTTGTATTATTGCAATGTTTTATTCGAAAATATCTTTCTTTTAAATACGATTTTTCGAATAAAACATGAAGAAGTATATTCAGATTTAAAGAAATAAAGGCAGGCGTTCCACAGGGAAGCATTTTGGGACCAATTCTGTACCTTTTATACACGTGTGATGTTCCAGAGCTGGAAAATACAACAATGGCAAACTTTTGCTGATGACACAGCTATTTTCTCAGTAGCGGCAACTGTCGATGAATCAACATGAACCCTACAAACTTCTCTCGATCTGGTAATAGAATGGACGAACAAGTGGAAACTGAAATTAAACGCAACTAAGTCTGTACATATAGACTTTACAAACACACCCATAAGACATATTCCAATAGTAATAGATAATGTAGAGCTGCCCTATGGAAATAAGGCAAAATATCTCGGCATGATCTTAGATGCAAAACTCCGATGGAAGGAACATATCAAAACCAAATGTGTGGAACTCGAACTTAAATATAAAAAGCTAAAATGGCTAATAGGAAGAAAGTCAACGCTATCCATCGAAAACAAGCTATTAATATACAATCAAATGCTAAAACCATATGGACATACGGTGCACAACTCTGGAGCTGTGCAGCAAAAAGTATATAGATATAAATCAACGTTTTCAAAACAAAGTTTTGAAAAACATCGTCAATGCACCATGGTACATCCGAATATCTGATCTCCATCGTGACCTGAGTGTGGAAATGGTATCCTCTGTTATTCATAATCTTGCAACAAAACATCATGAAAGGCTGCAAGAACATGTCAACCCGGAAGCATCATCCCTGCTTAATGTTACAGGAATTGAGCGCCGACTCAAACGTATAAAACCCTACGACCTCTTCAGAACCGTTAATGTCGTCCCTTAATGGCATAACGTATCAACACACCATATATTTTTCATCATATATATATATATATTTTTCATCAATATATTTTTATTAACCAATCTATATGAAATAAATTGCTTGTTAGTTTTTATTAAACTAGTTGCAGTAATAAATAAATAATAAAAAAAAAAGTATTATTGTTATAGTAATAAGCACTTACATCAGCGGTTTTTTTTATCCTGCTTCTAAAACGTGATCTTTTTTACTGGGTTTTTATAAGCGAACAATATACATTTTTTGACCAATACAAGGTTATAATTTTTTTTGTTAATTCTACTTTATTTGGAAAATTTAACTTTATATTTTCATCGCTAGAAAGTGGTGCAAAATATGTTGATTATTAGTATACAAATGCAAACTGTTCAATTCCAATTGAAGTCGTTTAAGACAAACACGGCTAACACGAACCCCTGCTCACTACGATCTAACCATTGTTGTTTAGTAAATGTAAAAAACATGTTAATACGAACTTGATTAAGACGATTCCTGGGTTAAGAGAACCGTTGCGGACAGTCCCACAAAAATTCATGAAGTATTTCAATTTTCTAAATTTTTTTTAAATTTTATTAAATTTTAAACCGCACACCCAGAAATTTTTTCTCAAATTTATAGATAAATATCTATTTATGAAATTAAATAACAGAATCTCTCAATGTCTTCAGAAGTTTATAAAAATGTTTAATACATATTTTGTGGACAACAAAAAAATTGTGAAGAAATTGTATCCCGGTTAATGCGAAACTCACCCAAAACTAACTAATTTTGTTGGTCCCTCGGATTTCGTTTTCACTATAGAGTTTTAAAGTTTTAAAGCTGTTAACCCAGTAAACAAATTTCTTGTTTTTAGAAGCAGGATAAAAAAAACCGCTTCTGTAATTGCTTACTATAATCTTATACTGCAAATTAGCAAAGGAAACGAATAATGTTCGCATAAAAGTAAACAAAAAAAATTGTTGAGCTTCCCTTACAAAGATGCAGATTGTAAGCATACGCTAATCCCTTTCAAGGATGGAGGTTGCAGTGCAGAAAGTTTCATATCGTGGATTATAAACGATCTGTAATAGCTTTCCCGAGTGATTTCCGATTGTGTTTGGTGTTTTCTAGTATGTTAAAAAATAATTAATCATTTCATTGTTTTTGAAGAGCTAGCACGTGGTGCAGTAAAAAAAAAAAAATATTATATTAATATGTCTAAAAACTGTAGAATTTTATGTAAAATAAATTATATACTATTGTTCGTAATAATGTAGACATGAAATATAATTTTACTGAAAGCCATGAAATAACAGCTTTTTATAAGCACTAAAATCCGCCCTTATTTTGCCCAAAAGCAATGCGTCCAAGTGTGAATTCGCCATATAAAAATCAAGGCATATGTAAGCAGGTTTGTAAGGCATTCTTTTTGGCTTATTCCCTTTCAAACCTGCTTGCAGGTAAGCAGCGTTTTTTACTGGGAAGCTTAACATTTTGATTTTTTAGTCTGATTTTAGAATTATCTGCATGACAATAATGAATTTTTTCATTAAAGCAATGACATTTTTGAGTTGGAACTATTCATTGCAAGATTTCATAAATTTTTTTGAAAAGTATTATATTTATATATCATTTTTATTAAAAATAAAAATTATGTTTTTTCGACCTTTAATTGTGCAATGAAAATTATTCAATTTCGAGGCCATACTCTATATTTCTTTATTAGGATATTGTCCTAACAAATAATCTATAGGGTTTTTTTGTTTTAAAATTTATTACTTGACCCTTTCAGGAATGTGTTTATAGATCTATTTCGGGAATTTTCTAGGTTCCCATCATCAGAAGACGTTTTGAAAGAGGTAACAATCCCATGCCAAACATCAAACATTCAGGTCGAAAAAACATAATTTTTATTTTTAATAAAAATTATATCAAACTTGTATAAAAGACAAAGTACAGTTTAGTTTACTCGCCCTGTTTTTGTTTATAGACAAAACAAAAAAATGAAAAAGATAAAAAAAACAAAAAACGTGTATTGAATATCCACGAAAGGTGGGCCTTACACATAACAAACAAGTTTTCAGTTTATTGTTTGATCAATGGTTATAATCTTTAACTTAAAGCTCATATATTAGTTCTCATGTAGTGAGTAAACTAGTTTATACGAATGTTTGATGTTTGGCATGGGATTGTTACCGCTTTCAAAACGTGTTCCGATCATGGCAACCTAGGAAATTCCCGAAATAGATCTATCACACATTCCTGAAAGGGTCAAATAATAAATTTGAAAACAAAAAACTGTATAGATTTTTTGTTAGGACAATATCCTAATAAAGAAATATAGAATATGGCTTCGAACTTGAATAACTTTCATTTTCAGTATTATTTTATTTAATAAAGTTTCACTAACTCATTTAAAAACTGTTTCATAAAAATTGTGACGCTTTTCATTAATTTTAGGAAATTTTTCACTCACTTTGTGGAGAAAAGTCTCATTTGCTTACAGAATTTCAGTGACAACTATATTAAGCGAAGTTAAACTATAGGACAGAGAGATTGTATAAAAATACATTTGAGCACCCATATTTAGCTTAAGTCAACTTTCGTTAAGTTCCATCTCTATTAATTTTTTTAACATGTAATGAAAGCTCATCTTACCGAATTTAACCTAATTAAAAACATTTCAGACAATCAAAAGAAATTTAAAAAATAGAAAATAATAAATATAGCTTAATATTCTTGAAGGAAAAAATGCCCTTTAAATATAATTTTTAATTAGAAAACGTTCTCGGTATCAGAATTTAATCTAATTTTTATATATAGAAGTGTTCAAAATTTTAAGATTTTGGTGTAGAATATAATCATGAGAATGAAATAGTTTTTCTATTGCTTTTTGTTTGATACACTCATAGAAATAAACCTGTAACAACAGTAGAAAAAACTACTAAAAATTAGTTAAAAATTATGATGCAGAAAAAATTGCTCAAATTATCAGATTTTTTGCTAAATAATGGTAAAATAAGACAGAAAAAATAATACCGTTAAATTTACAAAATTTTACTTATAATCGAGTTGAATTTTAGTTACTAGAAAATTCTACTAATATTTAGCAAATTTTTTGCGGATTTTAGTAGATTTATTTATTAATTTAAATTTTCTAAAATTTAGCTCATATAAAACTAAATTTTTGTAGATTCAACAGATTTATTTTTGCATTTTATATCTTACTAATATTTAACAAGGTAATTTTAAAGAAATTTTTTGTACACACAGAAAAAATTAAGCTATTTGCCAACTGAAATTCGGCTACTACGACTCAAATTCGGTTTTACGAATTTCAGTCGTTTCGCACAACTTAACATTAGTTTTCACAACAAAAATCGGTTAATTCAACTTTAGTTTAGTTGTAAAACCAAAAATATTCAGAAATCGAGTGTAAATATCGTTGTACTAACTGAATTTATAAGTTGTTGCTATTAAAATACACTGTTCTACTCGGTTGGCACTTCATTTCTTTGTGTGTAGTTTTAGCAAAAATGTTTACTAATTACTATTAGTGTAGCTGAAAAATTTAGAGTTAAGTCTTTTTTCTGACCAAAATACAAGCTTTTAATTTAATGTTTAACAACTAAATATTTTGATTTTTTTAAAAAGTTCTTGCTTTTTCTATAAAAAATAACACATGTTTCAAAATATTTTTTGTCTAGCAAGAAACACCAAATTGAATCAGTTACTTTTTTTTCTTAAGTTTCAAATGAAAATTTTTAACTTAGTTTGAATTTTAACGTCTTTTTCAGACAATTGCAATTAATACTATAATTAATATGCAATTTTATTTAATTTTAATTGTGAAAGGCTTGGTAGAGAAGAATGAGTGTATTTTTTAAAAATCATAACTACATTGAAAATTTTCAATTTTCTGAATCAGACTGCGCAGTTTCTGGTATTGAACCTTCGTCAGTGACCCTGTTTTCCATTATTTTTGTCATCCCGAACCCATCGAAAAATGGGTTGAGCCGTTAGTTTTTTCCTATATAAAATTTTGCTATACTAAAACCCGGACTAAAAACATTTTAAAACGAACAAGAATTTCGACAACTTTTTAATCAATAACTTACAACGCAAAAGTTGTCAACACTGAAAGTAAAACCATACGTCAATCTGGTAACATTGTGAAATAGAGACGGAGGAGATTAGAAAAATAAACAAAAACCTAAAAGTAGAATATATCTGTTGTTAGTGTTGTCACTTCTGAGTATAATATACAATAACAGAAAAAGCTATCAGGAAAGAAAACTGCAATTTAGCTGCATTAGATTCGAGGACATACTTGGGTGTGACCGCTAAACGGTCATGACTTGGTATTGTAACGTTTGTAATGTAAGAAGAGCGCAGGTTTGATTCTTACAGCCGTAGGTTCTTGAAAGGTTTATCATATAGAGACAATTAGACAATTATAAATATACAAATAATAACACTATTTAAAATGGAAACTCACTGATGACGCCTGTCCATAAAAAGAGGCAGAAACTAGTCTAGTTTGATTTTTCCATATTAACCCTGCGGGAAATAAAGGGTCGATTGATCTAAAGTGACGATTTTCTGATATGTGATTGGGGGCACGTCACGAAACTGGTGAAACCGAAATTGTGGTGTACCGAAAAGTGTCAATATGTGTGAAAAGAGCAATCACGTAACTATAGTTATTTTGACAAAACAATGACTGCTTGGTACCAGATATATCATGTAACTGGAGAAAAAGTAACATAACATCATAGTGTACTGTTGCAACTAGGGCCGTTGCAGTTGAAGTTGTTACTGGTCATTGAACTGGTTCAATCCCGTTAGCAGTGGATGAAATTATGGCAATTAGAGAAAAAGGATTCAGTCCCTTGACTGCTACCCAGCGGACATAACAATGAAATAAACTTATTTTAAAATTGATTTTTGTTGTGCCTTTTTGAAGGTTTTGTGAACAGGCGCTATGACACACTGATTTGGTGTAGTACAGTGACTGATTCCGGACGAGCAATTTAGCAACTCGTATATAATATAACACACGGTGAATAAAAATTTACATTTTACTTGCTAATACTTTTCGCATAAACTGCTAAATGTACTCCCTAGACCAAGGCAGTGGTACTTCACAAAGTTATTTCGTTTAAACTACCCCTGTAACAGCACACATTGCGCTTAATATGTGACTAGTTTTACATCAAAAAATGCTCACTAGTTCTACAATACGTACAGCTACACCAGTCACATGATTAATATTTTCCCACTGGTCCTTTTCCATGTCACATAAATCCTAAAATGATCTACTTTAACACTGCCGACTTCTAACTTGTCCAGTAGCTGATTTATTTCAGTCGGTAGGGTGATAGGTAACCTTCGTCAAGTTATTCGACACGTCACAAAGTGCTCCAAAGGTAGCAATTGCCACCTCCTATGACAAGCCCATGTTAAAAGTACCGGTAACTTTCATATAACAGAACCAAAACTAGGACAGGTTTATACACACAAAGTTCTAGTCACGTGACTATAGCAGTGACTGGTCCATTTCCTTATAACCTTCTTACAAAAATATGTCTTTCATAAGTACATTTTACAAAATTTTCCAAATAATTTTGCAAAATGGCTACACTGCATGTGCATAAATACTTTTCTTTCGGAAATGCTGAGCTCCAAAATTCTCTATTTTTCAATTGTTATAAATCAAAAAAAAGCCTCTTCATGTCAACCAAAAATTTTTTTTTAAGTATTTTGTCGAAAATTTTTGTAATTCCTCATATGTATTTGTGTACATGCAATCAATAACAATAATTACTGTGTAAACTTTTCTTTATTGTTGCTTGCATGTGTAAACAAACAACGAAAAAAAAACGCTTTACCGCATAATTGGTATGAGTTGTAAAAATTAAAATAAACATTTAATGTTTTAACGAGAGACAATACAACGACAGCAATGTTGCATCATGAACTGCACATTAAGGGTATTCAACTAATAGTGTTAATTATTTCAAAATTAAATGTTAATTTCCCTCAATAATCAGTTAATGAATTAGTTGGCACAATTTGAAGAAAGAAAAAAAAACTTTTGCGACATTATATGAATACCATTATTACAACATTTTGTTGTTTGTATTGTTTGGTTTTACAATAGTCATAAAAATATTTTTTATTTTTTTTTTTTTGTATTTCACTAGCACTTAAAATTGTTTTTATTTTTATCATTTGTTGTTTATAAAAACAGCCGGAAATTGATCGCCATTTTGTTTTGTCCTTTGTTAGTGTTTTTATTTTTTACATAAAATGCAATAGCAGGTTTTTAATTGAATATACCATAAGTATATGGAGTGTACTGACAACAAACTATATATATTACACATGTTACATACACTCACATAACAAATTCGTTTGCGTCAACAGATTTTTTCCAACCGAATTGGTTCGTTTGGAACCTCGTAAATTTGGTTGTCTCAATTTCGCTGTCACCATCGAATTCGGTTGGCACAACCCCAAATTCGGTTGCACCAACCAAATTCAGTTGAAACAACCAAATTTAAGAGGTTGCAGCAACCGAATCAATTCGGTTGGATGAAATTTTCAAGTTTTCAGGAGAACAAAGTCCGTAAAGTTAGCAAAAAATTTAGTTTAATAAGCAAAATTTTTGCTGGGAAGATCCTTGCAGAAAGATTGCTAATATCTGCAGTGTTTTGCTGAACATCAGTGAGTTGACTTTTAGCAAAAAATTAGTAAATTCAGCAAAAACTTTTACTGACACTTACTTCAATGCAAAGTAAAATCGATTTGTTGAAATCAATGAAATCGTTTGCTGGAGCTTAGAAGATTGAAAAAATAAAACTAAAAACTTAGCTGAAATTTAAATCAATATTTTTTTTGATTGTTTTAAATGTATATAAAATTGTCAGGACTTCCACATTGTTAAATAATGCAATTAAATTAAAAAAAAAAAAAAACTGGAAATAAACAAAGTATTTTATTGATAACATTAAACAAAACATAATAATTCCAAATTACTTACATGCATGTATGTTAGAGCGGCATTTTGTTGTATGACGAAAAGCTTTTTCTGAAAAATTTCAATTTATTGTTCAGATTATTGTAGTATTAGGTCTAAAAACGAGTTGTTGTGAAAAATCGGAAAGCTTTAACACGTGGCGCCCCGTCACCAAAGTTTTTCGATTTTGGAAATTTTTTTTTTGAAGTCCTTTAAGAAACATATCGCACTTGATCAACAAGAGGTTATTAACTCAAAATTTTTAAAATATCACTTTTTTCAAGAAATCAACGTATTTCAACGTATTCCGATTACTCTTTCATCTCGAAAACCACTTTTGAGACCATTTTCATGATAATGTAGTGATTACCTTTATTTCAACAAAAAAGTATTATTTCGAGTTAATACAAAAGTTCAAATAGAAATGAATCGTATATTTTCATAAAAAAGATATTATTTTGATTTGAGCCTTTATTCATGTTAAAAATAATCAAACTGTTTTATTTATATTTGGTTGTATTTTGAGTTGATACTGTTTTGTTGATAAAATTTCTTTTATTCTATAAATTTAAATCGATAAAGTTTCAAAAAAATAGTATTAACTCAAAAAAATGATTTTTTTTTTTGCAATGAGTGGTAAAATTTAAAACAAAAACAATGTATATATATTTTCAAATGGAATTTGCTTATTATGATATGTTTGAATTTTTAAATTCTGTTAAAATGTGGCCATAAACAGTTTTTTGACTCTATTGAAAATTTTAAAATTTTGAGTTAGTACCCACTTGTTGATCAAGTGCGATATGTCTTGTAACACATAATTTTTTAGTAATTTAGCTGAACACGAATGTTTTAAATTTTAAAACCGAACTAATGGTTTTTGATATATTTCTATTGAATTTCCACTAAAAATTGTGTATTTTTGGTCTATTCTAAAATTTTTTTAAAAATTATTTTAAAATGTTTTGTTTTCGTAGTAAAATACTACACAAATCCTCCTTCTATCTGCTCATAATTATGTCTGAAAGTAGAGATGATGTATCACAAAATAGATTTTTTAAAATTAATTTTACGTTTTTCTTCATATATCAGAGGCTTTGTGCGCAGGTCACCCAGGGTTAAGTAATCCCATTTTTCTTAAATTTCACATCAAAGCATTGAACCTAGTGCTACAACAATCAAAATATTAATAAATGAATATCGAAAGTTAAAGTAAATATTTCTTTAATAATCGTGTGTATAAAATTGAAAAGCATAACAATTTTACTATATAAATTTTCTGTTTTTTCGTGATATTTGTGGTTAAATTAACAAGTTAGCCTTCAACCAATGTTAACATAGTTATGCTCATATCAAAAGTAATTTTGTCTATTTGTTAGTGCAAAAATCTGTTTTTTTTGGTAAAGCGTCTAACTAAAATTTTAGCTGAAAACGCGATGTCCGCAAAAAAAAGATTGCTGAAAATTAGTTATATATTTTAAAGAGACGTTGAACAACATTTTCAAGAAACTTTTTTTTTGAGTGTATATAGGTACATACATAAACAAAAACAGTTAAATGGTTATACACAAACGAGTGTATATGACAATAACATGAATTGTGTAAAAGAAATAATTGTGCATATACACTCAACAAAAAAAGTCAGTAGAGTCAGCAAAATTTTTGCTGCAAGGATCCTTGTAGAAAAATTACTAATATTAGAGAAAAAAATAATAAATTCAGCACAAATTTTGCTGATTTTAGAAAATTTTTTGCTGATATTATCAACATTTCTGCAAGAAACCTCCCATCAAAATTTTGCTGTCTTTACAGACTTTTTTCTGAGTGCATATTATACATAGTAGTTTTCCGCAATTCATATTATTGCCATATACACTTATATGTGTATGTCCATTTAACTGGTTTTGTTATGCATGTATCTATGTACACTCAAAAAAAAGTTTGTTGAAAATTTTGTTAAACGCCTATTTAAAATATTTCATTTTCAGTTAAACATTTTATAGGTACGAGTATTATTAAACTTTTAATTGAAAGTGAGTTTGAAATCAAACTAAAGTTTAATTGCAATTTTATTGAAAATAATTTGTTCTTTAAATGAAGCTTTTTTCCTGAGTGTGTACAAAAAAAAATCAAGAGTGTTGCAGCGAATTGCAAAGTAACATTTATTTTATTTGTATATATGCTACTATTTGTATGTTGTTTATATTTCATGGACATGATATTTACTTGCAATTGTTACGTGGTTTTGAATTTTTTACAAATTAATAGATGTAGTATCAATTTACTTTTTCATTTATAAATATATTTTGTTAGGTTTTTTATGTTTTTTT
Source organism: Delia radicum (assembly GCA_021234595.1). Taxonomy (NCBI): domain Eukaryota; kingdom Metazoa; phylum Arthropoda; class Insecta; order Diptera; family Anthomyiidae; genus Delia; species Delia radicum. The sequence goes on along the minus strand of CM037854.1, from coordinate 66,266,212 downwards.
TTATATTTGAATTTAAAAACAATGTTTTAAAAAAAGGTTCAAACTACCTGATTTGTTGTGGCCAAATTTAGTTAAATTATTTAAAATATGGTGTAGCAAACATGCTCAGAAAATATGGGCGAGACCATTTTTGGCCTTTATCTGTAAAAATTACCTAAATATAGGGTGTCTGAAAAACGGCAACTGCCGAAAAAGTAGGGAATGTGATGAACATTTTGTTACTTGTTTCAATAAAAAATAAACCTACCTTTAAAAAAATAGCAAAAAAGTAATGATCAATACTCAATGTGTCTGATACTTCAATTCTAAAGTGTATTTCATTATTTCAAGATCACCTTTTTTTGCTTTCTAAAAAATTGTTGACTTTGAGCAGCTCTACTACCTATTATTTTTATCCAATTAAGGAGAAAGTTTTTGAATTGTAATCAGTAAGAAGCTCTTATACGATGTATTCATTCATTTCATAAAATTTGTCATCAAATTTTGTATTTTGCCACACGTTTCAGGAAAAGGCGCACAGTGAGCCGTGCTGAAGGCAGATTCATGGTCAACAGGCACCGAAACAACTACGGCAAAAACACTGTAGGTGTCGTTTCCCCAAAAAATGTCAATGCTCTACCTTTGGCGTAATTAATATTAGAAGTTTCATAAAAAGAAAAAAAAAAAAAATGATTAGAAAACATTTTATATCCTCGCAATGAAATAAAACATAATACATGAATGAAATACATTTTTTACTTCCTACAGAAAAGCAGTCTGACTTTGTGGAATTCGAAATAAGTTTTATATACACTGTAAAAGTTTAAAAAAAAACTGAATTGAAAAAAAAATGTTTGACTCACCTCCAGAGGAGGGCTTTAGGATAAATGGACACTCTCATCCCGTAAAGACCTGTTCTGTATCCACACATAGAAATAAAGTGTAACAACTTAAGGTAACAACTTATAAATTCAGTTAGTACAAATATATATATATAAGATTTCTCAATATTTTGGTCGTGCAACTAAAATTCAGTTGAATTAACTGAACTTTGTTGTGAAAACTAATGTTCAATTAATTCAACCGACTGAAATTCGTAATATCAGAATTTGAGTCGTAGTTACCGAATTTCGGTTGGCAAATAACTAAACTTTTCTCTGTGTGCACGATCTAACAAGCATGCCACCATGTTCTGAACTACCTAGACTCCACACCCTTACAAATCATGTCATTTGCGCAAGAACATTATATGAATGGGGGACCGCCAATGCCGCTTTCTGTGTCTGCGGCAGAGTCGAGCAATCTATTCATCACATAACAGTAGAATGTCCACAACGTCTGTTCGCCGATGATCTAACTAAGTTAAATAACACCAGTCCAGCAGCTATCCAGTGGTTATCCAATATTGATATCAATACTTAACAAATGTTATTTCTCTCTCCATACACTCAAACAAAAAAATTAGTTAATAGAAAATTAGTAAAACATCTTGTAAATCGAGTATTTTATTTATCAGCTAATTTTTTGCTGAAATGGTGTTTTCAGCTAAAATTTTAGTTATACTTATTCAGCTCTTAACAGTTTTGTACTAATGTGCTACTAATATTTTACTAATGTTTTACTAATTTATTTTGCTAACAAAAATTGTGCTAATAAGCACATTAATAGTGTGGACGAAAACCAGATTGAAACATACGCAGAATGAAGTAAATGTGGCGGCATGTCAAGATGTTGGTGAGACGAGGAAAACGATACTAAAAAGCACAACTCTTTTAAGACATATAAAAAATCAACCAGTTTTGTATCTATTTTTCATAAAAAAGAACGCAAACAATGTATATTAATATAAATTGTTGATCTAATAAGCTCAACTCAGGCAAAATAAAATATTTAATTTAATTTGTTTTTAGCATCGGGTAAATAAAACATTACGGGTATAACGTTTATCTTTTTCCTTCAAAATTTGGTTAAAAATATTCTACCCCTTCTACATTGCTTCTCTAATGATTTTCGGTGACGTGAAATGAAACATGTAAGGACCTGTCAGTAGATAAAGTCTGCTTTAAATAAGCGGACAGCAAACTTTTTTAATTAAACAGAACACTCTTTAATTATTAATAAACATTGCACGGTTTTTTGTTTAACAAAAAACAAATGATCTTGAACTTGAATAATCTTACTAATATCATCATTTCTGATAAAAGATCGAAAAATACATTTTTGGTTTTAATTTTTAAAATTTAAAAGCTAACATTATAAAATATTTAAATTTAATAAAAATAAAACTAAGTGTTTATAGAGGTAATTTGTGGAGTGTGGGAAAATTGCAAATAATTATACCTTTAGGTAGAAAGACTAAAGCGAAAGAATGGGAGACACAACTCACTAAATTTTTTATATTTCCTTTCTCTATTTACTTTTGTTGAATTTACAAATTTTTTTTGCTATTTTGCTGACATTAGCAACTTTTTTGTAAGCCCCCTCCTGAATAAAATTTTCCTGAATCAGCTAAATTGTTTGCTGACTTTACTTTTTTGTGTGCTTCTTCCTAATGTATTCTCTATTTGTATTAATTTATCAACTATTGTTTGTTTTTTTTTTTTTTTTTTTTTTTTTTTTTTTTAATTTAACCAATACTCAGGGGATGCTCCCTACTCATGCAGTGCATTGTATTGATCAGGAAAATAAGGTATGGGAAGGAGGAAAGAGGGAGTAGTGTTTGTGGATATTTGATTTAAATTTTTCTAAATTGTAAGTAACAGGGAAGACTTCTGCGGGAAGTTTGTTCCACATACGAATCGTTCGACTAAAAAACGAATTTTCTCTGTAATGCGTTGTGCGAAACACAGGACAATCAACTACAAACGGATGTGCTCTACTAGATAAGCGAGTATTACGAATAAAAACTCGGGCTCGTGGAATAAGTTCACTTATCTCAGATGAGCATCTCCCATGGTAATATCGATAGAAAAGTGTCACACAACCCACATTCCGACTATGCTCCAATGAATCAATAGAGTTGGATACACTACTGTCATTGATAAGCTTCACCGCCCTCCCCTGAACACGGTCCAGAAGCTTCAGAATAGACAATGGAGCCCCTGCCCATATATGAGAGTTGTATTCCATTTTTGGCCGGATATAGCTGGTATAAATAGTAAGGAGATCGGATGGAGTGAAGTAAGTCTTGCACCGTTTTAGAAAACCGAGACACTTGAATGCCTCTTTCGACACTTGAAATACGTGCTTATTCCAACGGACATCACACTGTATTCTCATGCCCAGAACATCAAGAGTATCCGATTCCTCAATACCTATACCATCCATAGTTACAGATGACAATGTCAATTCCACAGCCCATCTGTGGGTTAACATACAACATTGGGTCTTGCGTGCATTAAAATCTACCTTATTCGCGCGACCCCACTCGGAGATTGTAGAAAGGTCTTGATTGAGTGTGTCATTCATATTCTGCCGCATGCCCTCTATCTCCAAAGAGTTTGGCCTGTGATCGAATGAAAATGAATGACAAATGTTGCTGTCATCTGCAAAAGAGTAGATAGGGTTGATGGTCTGACCAAGAAGGTCATTAATAAAAATAAGAAAAAGGGTAGGAGAAAGAACAGAACCTTGTGGTACCCCTGAATTTAGCTGAAACTCGTTTGATGAGACCCCATCTAAAACAACACGTATAGTGCGGTCTCTGAGAAAACTCGTTATAAATCGAGAGAAGACATTACCGACACCAAAAGCAACTAGCTTAGTCACGAGTGCCCCGTGCCACACACGATCGAACGCCTTAGAAATATCTAGAGCAACCACTTTACTCTCACCAAAGCGGTGGATTGACCGGCTCCAACGTTCCGATAGAAACGCCAACAGGTCTCCCGTAGATCGACCACTACGAAAGCCATACTGCCGATCATTTAAAAGTGAATTGGTCTCTAAATATTTCACAAGATGGTAGTTAACCATGGTCTCCATCACTTTGGAGAGCGCAGAGCAAATTGCGATTGGGCGGTAATTTTCAGGGTTGTTAGCCGCACCCTTTTTAGGGATAGGCTGGACATTGGCCACCTTCCAGCATGAAGGGAAAATTCCCGCACGGTACGAAGAGCTGAAAAGTTTTGCCAATGGACGTGCCAACGTTAAAGAGCACTGTTTCAGCACCAGTGCTGATATGCCATCCGTCCCCGGTGACTTATTTACGTTGAGATCCGCAAGAACCCTTTTGACTGCCCGGGCCCGAAAGAAAATCGAAGGCATAGTATAGGATACCCTTTCGAGAACGGGCAGTGGTTGATCGCTTTCCGGCAAGAAAGAATTTCTTGCAAAAAGTCAGCGAAAAGGTTGGCCTTATCAACCGGGTCAGTGAATGATTGATCGTCCTTTAAAAGAGTTGGAATAGAAGAACTAGCATTATCCCTTACTCTTTTAACAAACGACCAAAAGGTCTTACTGCCCCGAGGAGCAGAAAGAACTTTGGCACGTAGACGCTGTTCGTATAAAACCTTTTCGCGTCTAAGTACCTTGGCACACTCGGTTCTCGCTTTTTTGTGGTGCAGATCAGTAACGGCGTTCTTATTCGAACGCCAATTACTAAACGCTGCCTCTCTGGATCTGACTGCATTTTTGCACGTTTTTCATCGTATTTATAAAAACTTCTTTAATACGACAACGTTTCATAGACTTTTGTCCCATGAAACTGTTTCATATATATAAGGAAACTTATTTCCCCAATAAGGGATGTATCCCCACCAGGACCGGTAGATCGTAATGAACTTTGAATACATTGTAGAGAATAAAAATTTAAGCAATCAATGTTTTTTTTGTAGCTGCCCAATTTCATGTTAAGGCATTATTATTAGAGGTTTTTGAAGATAAATTCACTGGGGTAAAATGTATGTCTATGGACTTTCAAGCATTTTGTAAAATGGACGTAGTGCTGCATACGTATTTCTAACAGAACCATGATTTTCAAAATAAACTTGCACAATTTGGAAGCGTTGTTCAGGCATCAGTCTATTCATGTTGAAATGCCAACCCAAGCTAAACATAAAAAATCACTTCACAGCTGACAAAATGGCCGCTAGTAAAAAAGTTTTTGCCAACTTAAAGTTCTATACCTGTATAATAAACACCCTTTATATGGTTTGGACATATAACAAATTTCTACACTCAAAATAATCTATGCTAAAAATACGAAAAATATGTCAAAACAACGAAATGAAAAAATATTCGCATATTTTACGAAAGTTTTGTTATTTTGTTATTTTGACATTTTTTCTTATTTTGATCCATGGATTATTATCAGTGTAGTTTATTTTGTTATAAAATTCATCGATTTTAGTCAAAAAATAGCAAAATAATAAATTGAGATTAAAAAATAAATAATAGCTCTTATGGTTTTTCCCCATTAGTTAGGTCTTTAAACTGCTTAAAATTTTTGCTTGTTTCTTTATAAATAAAAACTCGCCGTGAAAAAATTCGTAAATTGCTTTTATATAGTTAATAATAATATGATACAAGTAGTTCATATACAGTAAGTTGTATGTATGTATATAACCCAATAAGCATTTGGAAGAAATATCATTCAAAATTTATTGCGGCAATATCAATAATTTATCATTTTGAAGAAAATCAAAGTAACATATCGTATTTTTACCAGGTGGGCATTAAATTACCGATATTGAAAAAAAAAATTACAAAATTATATAAATAAAACAATTGTTGGTCTTCAAAGTTTAGTAACGTCATGCTGCTTGCTAGCAAAAGGACCTAACCACGTGACAAGAAGCCAAGAATGGAGCCAAACTGGTGATTAATATATTTTTTGTTAAAGCTCTGCCTATTATGGAGTCTCTAACTTTTCTAAAACTTCAGGTTCTGATGAGATCTATAGTCAGATCAAAATACTAATATCAACCTAGCTAATATATTTTGATTCGCTTTATTTTTGCAAACAAACGGAGGTTGAACTATTGTTATAAATTGAAAATAACTTAAAAATAATCTCAATGTATATAAAAACAAAAAACTAATAAAACCGTAAATTTTTTTTTTTTTGATTCAATCGAAATTTTTGGTTCTGAGGCAAAGAAGAAAAAAAGTAAAAATTTAAAAGCGTTGGATTTAAGATAACTTTTGCAAATTATAAAAGGTAGGTCAAAACTGTACTTGATTGATGTAATTATAAATTGCATATGAAAACATATTTGTTTGCCTTCAGGAAAGGAGGTTACGTACTGGATGGGAAGCAAAATAAACTAAAATCCACGTAAGTCTAGAAATTAAAGTAACGATTTTATTAAAAATGAGTTAGAGTACTTTTCTATAAAAGAATTAAAAAAAGTGTTTAACAAATAGGTTTTTTCTTCGGAATGGTTATCTAGCGATATCTTCTTTTTGTCTTCAAATGAGAGTTTGACAATATCTCATATTTAGCTTTCAAAAGAGTTGCTTTCGGGACACATTTTCTAGCAAAAGCGGTAGCTTCCGCAATACGATCATTGTCGTAATAAATTTTTTCTTCCAGGCAATACGTTATTAGAATAGCCTTCATATTGCCATGTTTGCTGGGAAAGTGATTGTATATCCGGGTATTTTTTTTTTGTTCGTGACATTAATTTACTACACCTGACAGTCATATTGTTTGTTTATTTGTTGGTTATTCTGTATGTTTTTATATCCTCTACTTCGCGAGTAGTTATATTCAATGCGTCATTCCGTTTGTAACTTATGTTATATTTTCTTAATCTTAAACCCATTAAATATTTTGGCAATAACTCGCTTGTTATCTGTTAATTCATAAGTGCTTTTTATAGTTAGATGCTGATAATCTATTAAAATAACAATTCAAAATTTAAGTAAATATTCATAGTTTCATTTATATTTTTAAATAAACTGCACATCATGCATTACATATTGCTTCTTTGATTTCTTTTCATCAGATTGAATTAATATACAAATATTTTAAGATGTAAAAGAACAGAAATACAATATTTAATAATATTTAAGTTAATTAATTTAATTTATATTCTGATACAATACTATCCTTTATATTTTATTTATTTAATAGTAATTACAGCAGAGAAGTTTTCACTTGCAAAGCGCCTTCTTACGTTTTCTTTTCTTGAATAGCAATAAGAAACAGAAACATTCTTCGATCTGATCGTAATGAAATTCGGATATATGATAGAGGCAAAAAAAAATTAGGGACACATATTTTGTTAGCGGCACAATCTCATGTTTGTTGGCTTAAAAATAGGGAAAAATATTACCCATTTTTCAGAGAAACATTTCCAAATGTTTTAGAGAAATTTTGAACAATTGGGGTACCAAGTGAAAGACTTGTTGAAAATGCATAAATTGGTCTACGAAACATTTCCGATAACATTCAAGTATTTTTGTTATTCAAAAATATAGTTGGATTAAGCTAAAAAAATATGCATTTGAAGCCCTATTTAATTTAATTTAGGGGAGTCCGAGCTTGTTCCGGCATTCGTTACTGTTCGGCTTTAATGCTACTTTTCCCGAAGAACATTTCACCTGTATTTTAAAATTTTAAATATATGGCAACCCTGTCTTCCTAAATAGGCAGTATTGGTTTCAAAATGTTTGTGTTTTCGAGTACTTCAACGCTGCGTACAAATAAATCTGAATTTCATTCACTTCTGACATGTTTTCATATAAAGTGATTTGGATTAAAAATAATACCATTATTTCTTATCCTCTGTCACATATAAGAATTTTATTGAGATCAGAAGACTCTCCTTGTAGGTAAATAAACTGAAATTGCAGTTAAAATAACTACAACCGCATTACTACACAGCCGCATTACAACACTGGCATGTAGTATCAGCATAACTTTTATGTTATGAAAATAGCAATCGACATCTCCGAAATAGACATTTTGAAAAATCATATAAATTAATTTATAAAAAAATATTTTTATCAAATTCGTGGGTAATTTTTGATTTCAGTGGCTTAATGATTTCCGGTGAAGTCTAAATTCAATATCTGAATAATTTTGAGTTTACTACATGTATAAATGAAATAAAAGTAAATTTTAAAATAAAATAATACACTTTATTTAAAAAATTGGCCATTCGTTAACGTTTTCCAAAAAGTAAAAATCTGCTTCTTCCATTTGGAACCATTTGCAATGAAACTGGTGGGGGAGGGGGAGTGCAATGAACGGAAATCCACATACTATTTTTTCATATTAAATATACACATTATATTCACTGAAAATCAATTAAAAACAGGACTACTTACTTTTCGTTTTAAAACAACTGTATTTTTTAAATTATTTTCAACTGTTGAAAAATGAATTGACAAAATCGACGAAAACTATAGATTGTTTTTCGATTATTTCAATACTCAATATAATATAACAACTCTTTGCTTTAAATAAAACAATTTAACTGGATATTTTAAATATTATCAAAAGTTCGTATTTTTGTTTATTATATATATTGAATAGCAGACAGAAAGTTAAAAAATATATTTCTTTGGTAATTTAACTGTATTATTAACGCAACTTTACCGATTACATTTTAAAATAACTGTTGAACTTTTATGGAAACGTTCTTGTGAGTGTAGCTATGCATTAAGCAAATTGCATTTTTTGGAATCGCCAATGTTCTTAATATTATTGGATCCTCCAAAATTGAAATCAATTCTGATCTTGTTTAATCCATTAAAATAGTTGATGGCATATTACTGGTTACCCGAATAAAAATGTTTATATATAATCATGCATTATTGCATATAAATATATACGCTTTTGCATGCTATTATATGAGAATATATATATTTATGCATGTTAACATATAAAAATTGTTTCCTCTAAATTTATAATTACATCTTTGTTTATGAATAATATATGATAGTATATGACATTTACAATTATATATTTTCATCTTATCATGTATTAATACATATATAATTACATATAACACAAATCAAAATTATATATAATGACAAAAAGTGTATTACAGTGTGTTTTTTATACAGGTATAGAACTTCAAGTTGGCAACACTTTTTAACTGGCGGTCATTTTGTCAGCTGTCAAGTGATTTATGTTAAGTTTGGTTTGGCATTTTAACATGAATTGAGTGACGCCAGAACAACGCTTCCAAATTGTGCAAATTTATTTTACGGTCCTCATAATCGTCCATCAGAGCAATTAATGCGATTAACTATGGAACGTTTTCGGACCACGTTTACTCTAAATGATAATATGCATCCACAGAGACGTAGTACAGTGCTTACAGAAGAAGTCATTACTGCTGTACGGCGTAGCGTAGAGTAAGACCCCAATCAGTCTATGCACCATCGTGCACAGGAATTGGATATGTGTCCATCCACTTTATGATTGCTGACTTTTTCGTTCATCAATTGAACAACCATGATGTGCAGGAGCTGTGGTTTCAACAAGACTGCGCAACATGTCACACAGTAAGTGTCACAATTGATTTATTAAAGGAAATGTTTGGTAACTTGGTAACCAGAAGAATATCTTTCGAATAATTTAAATTTCATGTCAATTTAAAAAATTCATCTTTGTTTTATTCCATTTCAAAGTTCTATACCTCTTTAAAAAACAACCCTTTATTAAAAAAATAAATTATTTAATTTTAGATAAAACGATATCTTGACTTATTTATAATTAAGGAAGATCTTCTTTTGGATAGCGAATTTAAAGTCTGTTCCGAATTTTGAAAATTGGCGATTTTCGTATCATAAATATTCGTATAGTATACAAATTTTGATTTAAATTTGCGAAATAAATTATTTAAAATAAATATGAGCAACATTTTAAGATTTGACTATATATACTATTTTTACTATGTACGTCGATTTTCGTTATAAAACGCATTGATTTTTTTCGGTGTAAATATAATTATAATTTAAAGTATATATAATCTCATATTTAGCTATATTAAGTATATATGAAGATATAAATATATCAACTTATATATAAGATAATATATAAATTTATATGTTGATATATATCGCTATATTCGAAATTTTTATAAAAATTTGTATGAGATGTAAATATATATCGTTATATATGGCCACATAGTTAATTATATCAAATTATATATATTTGTATATACATTTTTACGTCGGGTATGCTTAAAAATTAAAATTTGTATGTCTAACTAAAATGTTTGGATTTTAATATTTTAAGATAATTTCAATGAAAACTCGACATTAAAATTTTGAGTAGGATACAAAAAAGAACATATTTTTTTTTACATGCAATACATTGTTTTGTTTAATCCCATATATAATAATTTATTTCTGACAATCAATTATAAAGGGTCCGCCAAATAACTTTTTTTTTTTTGAACTCCTGAACCAATTGGACTTTGAATGGCGTCATACCAAGGTCTTTATGCAAAATTCGTCTCAATGATGTCTCCGAAATCTTCAATTGTTGAGAACGACGGTGAATTGATGTTGATGGCGCTTCACGCACACTTTCTGCCACAGCAGCAATATTCTCGGGTGTACGCACTGTTTTTGGCTTTTCACGTTTTGGTTTATCGATGAGGATGCCAGTTTCTTTCACTTTTTTCACAAGATAACGAACATACGGACCACATTCGTTCAGCGGAAGGATAAAACTAATTATCTGTCAAATCAGACATGTGCTAAGTGTTACCATTCACGAAATAAGCACTAGTTGAAAAAAAAACGTTAGATGGCGGACCCTTTATATTACCCGTCTAATAACGTATGGTATAACATATTGCAAGATACATTTAAATATGCCATTTTACGCACCATAACAGTGGTAAATAAAATTTTATCTTACTATACGGTATGTCATAATTAACTATATTATTTTTTACTCGGGCTCTTATAATTTTGTAACATAACTTTGAAATTTAAAAAAGTGATGCTACATCAAATATAAATTGATATGAGTCCATTAAGCTCTATATCAATTTTTTTAATCGAGTACCATAACTTTGATATGAACTTGGATAAGAATAAATACCATTCTATATCCAACGAGATAGATTTTTTATATGAAATAAAACTATTTTTGATCAGGAAAATTAACAATTTCTTATTTTGACTTTGACTTTTGTACAACCCTAGGACCATCAGGATACAATTTATAAGTATCATTAAAAGGTTATATATTCTGTAGTATCGATCACAATAACTTTTGTTATTTAGTGCGCCACGGTAGGCTAGTTGGTAGCGTGCTGGCTTATCAGTGAGGGGTACGTGGGTTCGTTTACCTCCAGAGGCACTGGTTTGTTTTCGCTACAACGCCATAGTAGCTAGTTCTCGGTTAGGGTAATAAATAGTATATAATTTGTAATTATATGATTATTAATTAATAAAAAAAAAAAAAAAAACTTTTGTTAAACCTGTTCTGCAAGCTACCTTTAAATAGCCAAAAAATAAAAATGGGACATGCATCAACAATAGATCGACAAAGGGTTCAATAACTATTAGGTGTCTATCGACGGATAATAAATAATAAAAATAATAATTTTATAATTTTGTAACGTAACCTCAACTAAACTAGGTAAAGAAAAATTTGTAATTGCTGCAGGAAAATCGTTTATATTATTTTTTTTTTTGTTAATATGTTGCAATTTCATAATTTTGGAGAGTTAAGATGCTTCGTCATAGCCGACTTGAAATTTCTTCAGATTATTTTTTGCGGTCATACTCGAATTGTTTCATCTTCACATAAAATCTCATTATTTCGAATTCCTTTGTGTTTGTGTGATAAAAAATCTTTACACAGTAGTTAGTTGTATGTGTTAAAAGTATAGTAGTAATAGTACCTACTACCTTTTGTACTAAAACTTTTCATTTCTATTGTTAGTTGGGCGTTGTTTTTTTTTTTTTTTGCTTTTCTTTATTTGTGAAATCTTTGTTATTTTAAATTTTTATTTAACTCTATGATTCTTTCTTTTCCTTTTTACTATTTTTTCTACTGTATGTAATTGCATTATATTCAATGTCCATTCTAAAGATACTGGGTTCATTATTATTTGTTCATTTCGGAAATTAAATTTCATGTATTGTCCATTCTATGATAGATTGGCCAAAATCTGACCGGGGGTCATTTAAATTATTTTAGGTTTGTACACGTATTCTCTAGAATGTCATTTAGTTACTCGGTTTTTAGTTTCTGCAAATTTTGTAAACTGGGGTTTTTATTGAAGTTTTCCATTTTTTAAAAAAACGAAAAAAAGTAGTGAACTTTACTAAGTCACTTTTTTGCGAAAATGCATGCATTTTGCACTTTTTTACCCCATTCAGTTTTTGAAGCGTTATTATTTTTAAAAAAATTTATAATTTTGGGAATAAATAACAACTTTGACTTTTTTGGGACTAGAATGCTTTTTTTCAAAAATAGCTTACTACTTTTTTCCATATAAAAATACGTTTTTTTTTTTATATAATTCAAAAATCATAATAACAACACTGAACTTTCAGGAGCATTATCTGCTAAAATATATTGAATGATTCCCTAACAAGAAAATCATTTAAAATCTACATTTCGATTTGCTGTTCAAAAATCATGGCCTTTTTCTAAAATGCATATTAAATGCAAATGTAATTTTTTAATGAACCATGCATTTAAAATTCATTTTTGAAATAGAGACTTTATTACTGTATACCAAATTGTAAAGTATACAACTATAGTATTGAGACGCTTTTTAAATTATTGCAATAGTTAATATACTTTAGAAGATGATGCTAATAAAAATTCAGTGCTGTTATGATTTTTTTGAAATTAAAAAAGAAAACTTTAAATTACTATAATGGAAGAATGTAGAAAATTACTTTTGAAAAAATCTTTAAAAATAGTTAGCATTCTGGCAGTGGGTTTCTATCCAACTCAGTCCCACTCAATCTTCCCTCTTTTCATTTGTTCGTAAACTCGCACCGAGCAAATGAAAACATGCTGCAGAAATTTAATTTTTAATCAGGTTTTTGAATAATAATTTAAGAAAATGTTTTATTTATTTTGTATGTTTTGTTGATTTTTTAAAATTGCATTTCATTGCTTTGGCCGAAAGTGTGGCACTCCCGCTAGCGTTGATTCCCACAATATTTGTTTTATCTTCTCTTATATTTATTAACAATTAGTGTTTTCTATAACATTTAAGTATGATCTCAAACCTGACAATTCAAAATGAAATGAAATTTTTATTTATTTCAAATATTTACCACAAAATAAGCAAGATAAAGTTAAAATATATTAAATTTTAGTAGAAAAAAAAAAAACCTAAGAAAAAAAAAAGTGAGTGTTTAAAGCAACATTTTTTTATAAAAATGTTGCAATTATTGTTTAGTGGAAAAAAAATATGTTTACATTTGCTGGCTCGAGTTCGGTATTTTGTTGCTGAGAGCCATGGGAAGTGTAGTCTCTCTATTTGTATATACTCTTTGATTCTGGTCCCAAAACAGTCGAATTTGCTACACACAGAGAAAAGTGTTGCTATTTGCCAACTGAAATTCGGTTACGAGGCCTCAAATTCAGTTATTATAAGTTTCAGATGGTTGGAACAACCTAATATTAGTTTTCACAATAAAGTTTGGTTAGTTAAACTAAATTTTAGTTGCAACACCCAAAATATTCACAAATCTAATGTAAATATCGTTTATAATAACTGAATCTATATGTTGTTACCATTAATATACACTTTTAAATTCGGTTGACTTTTAAATTCGGTGGGGGAAAAGAGAAAAGTGTTGTTGTTATTCAAATACAAATCATAAATTAAACAATTCAACTTTTATATGCTTTTAAGTCTTTAAAATAGTCAATCTACTTTGAGAAGTATGGCTCCTCAAAGTTCACTACTTTAAAAATTTTTTTGATTTTTAAAAAATAATAATACAACATTTTGGGTACAACCGTCTTTAGGCAGGTCATATTTTCGATTTTAAAGACACATTTGAAAATCCACCTAAATATCCAAAATTGGTATTTAATGGTGTAAAAATATACTATAATATAATATATATATATAACATAATATATAATATATTTAAATGTATAGAACACAAATATAAATGTAATGAAAATTACCTTATTATATTAAAAATACACCTGGTATCCTTGATTTATCACAGTGTACACAATTTTCATACAAAAAATATTAAATGCATTATTCGCTTTTTGTTTTTGTTCATTATTTATTTAAAAACTTTTTTATGTTTATTTATATATCTTCTTCATTATATCCCAGTTGGCAAATTAGTCTTAGATGAAATTTTCAGCAATGATCTTTTGACGAAATTTTGAAATTTTTCGTCCATATTACATTATTGAGTACAAGCTTAGCGACAAGATCGTGTAGTTTGTCGCGTTTTAAACTATAAATTTCTGAACTTGTCTTATATACAGAGCTTCGAAATAATTAATTAGATTTGAGCTTAATTCACAAAAAATTTAATTCACAATTAAAAAAGGCTTATATATCATTCCCCTATTCCATACCCTAAGAATTCTTTTACTAGCTTTATTCAAAATCTTCAATTGACATTGAATGAATTCCTTTCTTGAATGAACTCAATAATATGTTCATTCAACATTTTACTAATTGAATGAAGAAATTTTAGTATCATTCATTTAATAAAAAGAAGTTTGACATTAACACACAAATAAAAACATAAATACATGAGGTACAGTAGGTGTTCAGAGTTAGGCAGACAAGGTAACGGAACTGATAGCCTTTAACTTGGTAAAGTCCAGAACCAATCCTTGCTCTTGTAACTAACTGAGAAGATGCACGACCTCCGACCCTCCGGGACAGGTGGACACCAGGCAATGATATTATAGAACCCCCTATGATATCAGCAAATGCAACGTTTCATCTGTTCTTGGGCCAACCCGACATATTCGGGGAATAGGGTCAAGCAGATTACGACACTACTATGGCGTTTCATCTGTTCTTGGGCCAACCCGACATATTCGGGGAATAGGGTCAAGTAGATTACGACACTATTATGGCTGGATAGTGCAATAAGGATGGTAGCGGAAGAACCATTAAAAGTCAACGGTAGCGCCCATAAGCTTCCAGGAAGCCTACGCCTGTTCTTAGTCAAAAAGGAGTGCCAGGCTCCATTAAGATCTTCTTTGTCCTTACATGCATCGAAGATAACCTGACAATCTAGTCAACAAAAACATGAATATGACGCAAACAGAAATTAATAATCTCCCAGGAGGTTACATACTTTTGCCAAATCCGCCCGCTTTGGCAGCAAGCTCCACGTGTCTGGGACGGAGCAATTCATGCTTAGACAGTATTTTAGAAACCTGAGGCACTATGCTCCACAGGTAGTTAAGCGGAAATGAAGAAGAAGAAGACATGAGCAGTAACAAAGCATAAAACGAGTTTTTCAGTTGTTGTAGACTCATTTGCCTTTGTTTTATTGTAAATAATTCAGTTAAATTATGACTTTCGTTAATCATTTGACTATATGAATGAAAACCAATCTTTCTTCATTCACTCTTTTACTAAATGAATTAAAAAAATTTTGAATAATTAAAGAAATAATTCATTCATATTGTTTAAAGCTTTCAAGAATTAAGCTAGGAATTCATTCCTTAGAAATGTTTTTTTCGGAATGAAATTTGAGTAACATTTCATTTATTTAAAAAAATTGAATTAAAGAATTAAACCTTTTCAACCTTTGCTTAAATATGATTTCATTGAGGAAAAAATAAGGGACCATTTCATCTAAAGGGTGTTTTTATAGAGGTATAGAACTTTGAAATTGAATAAAACAAAGATGAATTTTTTAAATTGACATGAAATTTACTTTATTCGAAAGATAATCTTGGCATTATAATTTAAATATGACTTCTGGCATATGACCGCCACGGCTGGCTCGGCGTCTAATTTTCGATGACTTTTTCCAACATTTGTGGCCGTATATTGGCAATGACTCGGCGAATGTTCTCCTCCAAGTGCTCAATCGTTTCGGGCTTATCGGCGTAGACTAGCGACTTCACATATCCCCACAGAAAATAGTGCAACGGCGTTAAATCATACGATCTTTTAGGCCAATTCACGGATCCGAAACATGAAACTATGCGGTTACCAAACGTTTCCTTGAATAAATCCATTGTGGCACGAGCTGTGTGACATGTTGCGACGTCTTGTTGAAACCACAGCTCCTGCACATCATGGTTGTTCAACTGATGAACGAAAAAGCTAGTAATAATGGCTCTGTAGCGATCATCATTGACTGTAACGTTCTGACCAGCATCGTTTTTAAGAAAGTACGGACCAATGATTCCACCAGCCCATAAAGCACACCAAATAGTCAGTGTTTCTGGATGTAACGGTGTCTCAACATACGCTTGAGAAGTATCATCACTCCAAATACGGCAGTTGTGTTTATTGACGTATCCATTTAACCAAAAGTGAGCTTCATCGCTAAACAAAATTATACGTATTTCGAAAAATATTATTTCAAATAGAACCTTGATTTTCAAAATAAATTTTCACAATTTGGAAGCGTTGTTAAGGTGCCAGTCTATTCATGTTGAAATGCCAACCCAAACTAAACAAAAAAAAATCACTTCACAGCTGACAAAATGGCCGCCAGTTAAAAAGTGTTGCCAACTTAAAGTTCTATACCTGTATAAACCACACTTTACATTGTCATGTTTTATACTACATTGGCGTCTTGATAAGCGACAGTGTCTTTAATTTGACTGTTTTAAAATTTTATTGAGGAAAAATTGAGCGACATTTGCATGCAGTTTGTCGTCAAGAAGCAACTGTTTCAAATAAAAGAAAATGCAAAATAACGTTACAATAACAGTACAAGAAAAAAAAAACAAAAGTAAAAAAAAAAATAAAAATATTTAGATGAATTTTAAAGCACGTGTGAAAGGTAGTGCTTTTGTGCGTTATTTAATTTCTGTTTTTCTAATTAATTGCTTAATTACTCAGTTAAACACTAACATCCCCGTATTCATAAAAATATAAAAACAGCATTTCAAAGACATTTTAGTTAAAACACAAATTTCAGCATTAAAACTGCATTCATAAATGAATATTAACTTTTACACAATGTATAAAATAGGTATTTTAAGCTAATATACGTTTATGAATACAGTTTTAAGGCTTAAAATGTGTTTAATTGCATTTGAAATCTGAACTAAGATTTGTTATGAATACGGGCGTAACAACAATGTATCGGGATGATAGATTTGACGACGTAGATCATAAATGTGAACACGAAATTTTAATAAAGGGTCCGCCATCTAAAGGTTTTTTTCAACTAGTGCTTATTTCGTGAATGGTAACACTTAGCTCATGTCTGATTTGACAGATAATTAGTCTTATCCTTCCGCTGAACGAATATGGTTATGTATACGAAATTTGAATTTGTATAGAAATTTGAGAAAATATTCAGTAGTTTTTTCATAGCATTTTTTTAAAAAAAAAGTTATTTGGCGGACCCTTTATTAGCTCCACTTTTTGAAATATGCACGAAATTAACTTGTACCAATAATCAAGGGTTTCAAATTTAGCTATTTCGATAGAAAACCAAATTTATAAATTATTTTATGAATAAATTTTTTGTGTGCATTGGAAGCAAGAAAGTGTTCAAGTTAAAATTTTCGGAAAATAAGTATTGTAAAATAAACACAATTTTCAAAAATCTTGAAAACATACTTATGTTAACTGGAACCGTTGATAGTAAACACAAAGTCAGATAGAATCTTTTAAAAAAATATTTTATTTTGGTCCAAGGACATATAGGATTCTCAAAGGTTGTCTCTAGAGGACATAGTCTTAACTTGAAAACGTACACACAGAGAAAGAAAGGCCCAACCGAATTAAAAAGTATATTTTGGTGTTAACTACACTCAGGGAACTTCTGCTTTAAAAAAAATGTAGTTGTTTGCGTTGTAATACAGTTTCTTTATTTCTAATGTAAATGTTGAGGGTTCCCCAAAACCACGTTCAAAACTATTTTATAATTATAACTCAGAGAGTTCATTGTCAAATATTTTCAATTAAATTTTGGAATTAATGAAAACGAAAATTTTTTTTATTTATAGTAATTAAATGTGCTAAAGTCCCAAAACTTATTTAACAAATTGTAAAAAACAATCTGATGTAGGCGTGTCCCAATCCGGATTTCATTCCTGCCCAAGGAAATCTTCAGGGGACTTTGTTATTATAATTTCTAGAGATATTTGTTATGTTAAATCACAAACTCAATGAGAATTTCTTGTCCTCGTCTAGCAGCGAGATTCAAAATTTAAAATATCAAAGAAAAAACAAAAACAAACAACAACAACAAAATATTGTCACAATTGGCTTTGTCATCTTCCAAATACTACTCTATTTTTTTGACAGACCTAGCAATGTAGTGACGTTTATTCAAGTAAATCAACAATAGAAAATCATATTTTTCTATTAGTGTCAGTTACATTTAAATTTGCACAAGCACCTGCATATTTGTTATTTAAATTTATTTTCATCGGGATAAACATTAATTGCATTTATAGTATTTAAATGTGCTAAAGTCCCAAAACTTATTTAACAAATTGTGAAAAAACAATCTGATGTAGGCGTGTCCCTATCCGGATTTCATTCCTGCCCAAGGAAATCTTCAGGGGACTTATTCAAGTTCGATGATATTGTCCTAACAAATAATCTATAGTTTTTGTTTTCAAATTTATTCTTTGACCCTTTCAGGAATGTGTTGATAGATCTATTTCGGGAATAGACCTATCACAATTAAAGGTCGAAAAAAATATAATTTTTATTTTTAATAAAAATTATATCAAACTTTTGGAATTAATTTTAAAAAGAAAACAAAAAATATATTTCATATAAATTTAAGTAAAATGGTCTCGAACTTGAATAATTTTCATTTTCATTGCACAATTAAAGGTCGAAAAAAAACATAATTTTTATTTTTAATAAAAATTATAACAAACTTGTCTTAAAATGGTTTAATATAAAATAAATAAAAAGTGGGGACTTATCACGTTCCCATAAGTGGTGACCCCGTCAAAAACGAATAAGAAATACGAATCATCTAAATTATGTTTGTTTCAAAATAGGCATCAAATTTTCACAATAACAGATCAAACTCAACAAAAAATCAAAAAAACAAATTTAATTGTTAAACAAACTTTCAGGAGATTCTGAATACCTGGTTCATTCATATAAGTCAGTTGTAAAAAAATATGCTTAAGAAATGTTTAAGGAATCACAATGTCCCGTTTTTCAATAGAAGTTCGCAAGAAACCAAATCTTACACTCCATTCTTCCTGAAACTCACGTAATCAAACAATCAAAACTAATATAACCAAAATCTCCTTGCATGTCGGTCCATTATCTTCATTTTTAAAGCCGCCAAAGGTACATTAACGATTTGTAGATCAATCTCAAATGAAATTCGGTCTACTACATTCAAGATTCATTCATCTTTAAGCAGTTTGACTTTAAATAACGGTATCGTAGCAGAATTGGTTTTCTAGTCAATAGCATAACTCAACAATAATTTATCGCGATTTCATGTATAAACCAACAAATATCAACTATTTAAGACAGCGTATTTAAGAAAGAAAACAACAAAAATAAAAGGATCTTCAGTTAGTCTTTTTACAATAAGAAGAAGAAGAAACATTTTTTATTGAAAAATTTTACGGACACAAGGGATACACAAGACTGCCGCAGTTTCGTCCCCCTCCTGGGACTCGTCAGTATTTAATTTATGTGTCAATTGAACAAAGTATTTTATATTGTTAATTTGCTCTATATGAAAAACTTTTTTTTTTGTGTTTTTTTGGTGTCGTACTGGTATTTGAACTCACTGCCTTAGCATCAAGCTATGCATCGTAATCTCACCTCTTAACGTGTTGAGCCACGGTCGACACAGCGATGACTGTGGCTAAAGTGGAGTTTTGTCACACTACGTACACACGAGTATTGTTTCGATCAGAAGAGACAGAATTAACTAATACTAATGCACAATTCATCGTACTAAAAAGCAAATTTTTCAAGAAACTTTCAGTTCCTGTCTTAGAAGGGCGGTAATGTGGAGGCTTCCCCAAAACCACTTTCAAAACTATATTATAATTATAACTCAGAAAGTTTATTGTCAAATATTTTCAATTTAATTTTGGAATTAATTTAAAAAAGAAAACAAAAAATATATTTTATATAAATTTAAAAAAAAAGGTTTAATATAAAATAAGTAAAAACTGGGCACTATCACGTTCCCATATAAATGATAGTCATTTGTAGAACAAATTAAATTTTTTACTAACCTTGTATTTCATTTAAAACAAACCACATCAAATAACTGTTTTATATGACTTTACATTAATTTTTTACGGTTGGTTTTTGTTATTTAAAAATATTAAAAAAAAATAAATGATTGTTTATTTTTTACTAACATATGTGGTTCATTTTTACTACAATTGTTAGTCATTTTTTGAACATTAACAAACAAATGACAATGTTAGTTGAATTTACTGAAATGTAAGTCGTCCTTTCTTTAGGTGAAATTTCATTTGTTTTTAACTAAATTTGCAGTGGTCTTTACATACATAGTATTCTAAGTGTACAAATAAATTCGGTTAGTTCAAATATATTTAAAATTATTTTCTAAATATTTTGGTTGTTGAAAACTAAAATTCAGTTATATTAACCTAATTTTTTTGTGAAAACCAATATTCAGTTGCACCAACCGATTTCAGTTGTAGTTACCGAATTTAAGTCGTAGTAACCGAGTTTCAGTTGGCAAATGGCAGAAAGATTATATTTAGTAGTAATATCAAAGCCTTTAAGTTTGGTAAATATCAATTTCGCGTTTTTCTAAAAGCGAAAATCGCTTTGTCCTTTTAAATAAAAGCAAAAAAGTGTAATTTTTGAACTGTCCTTATTTATATCTTGGAAAGAGGAATAATTTACTCCTAATCTTATTAATTTTTATAAATTAGTTTTGTTTTTCACTCTTAACCTATTTTGGCAGATACATCCAAAAATGGGCAACAAAAACTATTTTGTTAGAAGAACATATTGTTTTATTTTCATTGCCGAACACGTGGTACAAATTTCTTTGCAAAAAAGCTTAGGCCTGTTTAAGGATTATCAAAAACCCATACCTATTACGTCAACATTTTCAGAAATATAATCTGAAATACGAAATTTATGGCTTTTAATTTTAAATTATTTTTGTATGAATTTACTATGGAGAAAATAAAAAAGTACATTTTTGAACATCGTCATTAAAAATCATTATTAAGGTTATAATTTGAAACTAACAACGAATAAAATGAATTAAAGATAAAGTAATTTGTAAAAAAAACATATTTTTTCCTGCGTTACCAGCATGTCGTTGATATAATCATTTAGAACGTTGTCGCTCAAGCTGTCGTCAACGATAATGTAGCAAATAAGTCGCTTATATATTCATCGACGACAAAGTGTAGTATATTGTCTCCCACGTGAGTATCAGCGACAATGTGAGCAATAATGTCGCTCAGAACGTCATATACGATTTTCTGCACATTTGTTTGATAAAGTCGGTAACGATTTGCTTGGACTGTCACCAAAGTGTCTTCAACGATTTTCTATGGGTCGTGTACCCATCATAAAGGATGTCTTTAAGACATTGCCAACGGGGATATTCCTTTATATACACACAGAGAAATAAAGTGCCAACCGAATTGAAAAGTCTATTTTAATGGTAACAACTTATAAATTCAGTTAGTACAACGATTTTTACATTAGATTTCTGAATATTTTAGGTGTTGCAACTAAAACTCAGTTGAAATAACCGAACTTTATTGTCAAAACTAAAGTTAAGTTGTTGCAACCGACTGAAATCCGTAATAACCGAATTTGAGTCGTAGTAACCGAATTTCAGTTGGCAAATTGCAAATTCATTCTCTGTGTGTACATATTGGCTGATATACGTATTTGTTTGTGTATTTGTGTTAGTATGGCGTGTAATGGCGGTTGGTCCATTAAAAGATTAAACATAAAGTCTACTTTGCTAAAAATGTTGTATGTATTTAATTTTTCGTTGTTAAAACGTTTTTTTCTTCTTTAACTATAAGCGGATTTTTACAAGGGTCTTATAATGCAAATTTAATGACCTCGTAGAAAAATAATTACTTCAAACCAGACTTTTGAAGTATATATTGTGACGGCTAAAGTCGCACACTCGTTTTTGCCCACACAACATTTGCATTCATAAAAATTTATTTATTTTTTTTTTCTTTAACTAATATTAACTAAATCCAAATAATTTATTTGAATTTAATTTATTTAAATTTAATGAAAATATTGTTTACGTTACCTGGACTTATGTTCACTGAACACACCTCAGTAAATTCACCACCCATAGCTATGAATCTGCTGATGTATGTATCATATAAAAGGTGAACATAAATAAACAACATGCAGGACCAGTTAATGAATGTCAAACATTTATTGAGTGTTAGTGTAAGGGAATTTTCGTGAACACATCGATCGATTAGAATCGCGGGAAAGTGCCTACATTACACTCAAAGAAGTTTAATAAAATGAACAAAAAATTTTGCTGAGTCAGCAAAATTTAAGTCTGGAGGGTGCTTGCAAAAAAAATTGCTAATGTCAGCAAATATTTTGCGGAAAATCTGAACTGATTTTTAGCAATAAAATTAGTAGATTCTACAAAAGTTTTCTTAACACTTAGTTGATTAAAAAATCTTTGCTAAAAATTAATAAAATTTTTGCTAAATATTAGTAGACTGAAAAAATACAAAAAATTTGTACAAAAATTTTGTTTTAGGTTAATATATTTGCTGGAAATCATAAAAAAATAGTGATTCTTTTAAAAATATTTTACAATATGTTACAAAACATAAAAGTTTCATACTCCGCCATTGAAGACATGCATTAATTTAATATCTGAAAATATATAGAGGATTATCATCACTCATAATACAGCAGTTTTGTTTATTGACGTATCCATTTAACCAAAAGTGAGCTTCATCATCGCTACACAAAATTCGCTTATGAAAATCGGGATCAACGGCAATCTTGTTTTGGGCCCCTTCACCGAGTCAGTCTACCGCCAATGTAGGCGTCAGTATATTCATGTTGAAATGCCAAACGAATCTAAACATAAATCACTTGACAGCTGACAAACTGTCGCCAGTTAAAAAAGTTTGCCAACTTTAAGTTCTATACATGTATAAAAAACACCCTTTATTTGCAAATTTTTTAATGGCAATGTTAAGTCTTGCAATATATTTTTTTTAGAAAAACAATTAACGAAAACAGTTTTTTGATAGAAAACATGTTTTTGCAAACATTTCAAAATCTGAGAAAATTTGACAAAAATTGACAAAAATTATATACAACTGCATTAAAAAAACGCTCTGTGTAGCAGACCACTGTTCCGCTTTCTGGAAAGTACTTTTAAACCGCTATATTTTTTGCTGGAGAGGATAATTAAGTAGTTTAAAGCCCGTCAAATAATCTAAGATCTTGAATACAATCGTAAATTTAACAAATTGAAAAATTGTTCTTCGGCGTTGCCGAACATTTATTTGTAAATATCAATTCTGGTCTTTTTGCAGACTCTTTTAAAATATTCAAAACTATATAAAAAAACTACTCTTCTATATTTATATTTTGATAAAAGCAAATACGAGATATTATTTCCGTGTTAAGCATTTTATATAAAGGGTCCGCCAAATAACTTTTTTTTTTTGAACTCATGAACCAATTGGACTTTGTATGGCGTCATACCAAGGTCTTTATGCAAAATTCGTCTCAATGATGTCTCCCAAATGTTCAATTGTTGAGAACGACGGTGAATTGATGTTGATGGCGCTTCACGCACACTTTCTGCCACAGCAGCAATATTCTCGGGTGTACGCACTGTTTTTGGCTTTTCACGCTTTAGTTTATCGATGAGGATGCCAGTTTCTTTCACTTTTTTTACAAGATAACTAACATACAGACCATATTCGTTCAGCGGAAGGATAAAAATAATTATCTGTCAAATCAGACATGAGCTAAGTGTTACCATTCACGAAATAAGCACTAGTTGAAAAACAAAAACGTTAGATGGCGGACCCTTTATTATCAAAATCTGACCGATCCAAACATGTGTTTACCAATTACATAAAATCGAAAATATGCTGAAATTTATTACGTTTTCATTCAAATCACGTTTTCATTCAAAGCATAGTCCTATATATCTGCAAAATTTGTTTAAAAATATGCAGCGGAACGATGACGTTGATCTCTCGTTTTTTGACAAAAAAAAAGTAAAAAATACCCATGTTTTTCTTATCATTATTATATCATTATTATATGGCAATCAAAGAAAAGAACAGCATTTAAAAAAGTTTTTAAATAACAAATATAATTGTTTGCATATTATAATCTTATTTTTAAATTTGGTTTTAACTTCTTTCCACAATAGGAAAGTTTTGTTAGTTTTGTATTGAATCCTTAAATTTTTAAAAAAATTAAATAGCAAATGGAGCAAATATGCTGATTTTATATGGAACACTTTATGATTTTATAAAAAACTGTTGTTTTTTTTTAAGAGAAAACTACAAACTGTTTAGCATCCAAAAACTGGGGACAACTGGATATATGGTAACACTGGCTATGTTAAAAAAAATATAAGTAGCAAATGTACACATTGTGAGTGCATTTCTTTAATTAAAAGTGGTTGGTTTTTTGTTTCGTGTTTCTGTTTTCTACACAAAAACCACAACAATAACGCTTGTTAAGTAAATTCTATAAAAAAAAAAATATTTATTTATTCTTGTTGGCACTAAATTAGAAGCCGACGAAGATAGAGAAAAAAATAAAAAACAGTTGATATTGATAAAATAAAATAATTATAACAAGTTTTATAATAAAAAAAAATATAATTATTAATGTGAGTGCTAAAAAATATTTTTTCGTTCAGCCATTAAATATTTGCAGACAAATCTACATGTCATCAATGAAGAAAAACGTAACAAGCAATAACCCACAAAACCTTCACAGACGGACACAAATTATCAAGATAAATAAAAACTGAAATATAAAACGATGTTAGGTGTATTGATATGGTATCTTAAATTTTTTAATTTATCCGAGAATAAAATTAAATAAAGAATATTTATAATTTGTGTTTATTAAAAGTGATAGTTACAAACATTTCACTAACATTAACATTTGCGCTTACTAATTGTTTCTAATAATTTTATTGTACTAAAATTTAGTAACTTTATGCTGACTTTTGCGAAATGGTTTTGAATTACAAATTACAACAATTTTACTAAAAATTAGTAGCGGTGACTAATTTTTATTACTAATTTCAATTTTATTTAAATTTTGTAGCGGCTACTAATTTCAGCAGACATATGTTGGTAAATTTAGCAAAAAATACCGCAAGATTCAAAATAGTGAAATTTCCCCTAATAACAGCAAAATTTCCCGTAGCCATAACAGACTTTTTTTCTTAGTGTACCATAAATGTATATTGATATAAACAAGGGCATCAAATGATCTAAAATATTTTCCTATTTGCAAGTTAAAGGCCATATGGTTTTTATATATTACCAATTAACTCTTGTTAGCCCTCTAATGGATAAGGCTGCCGCAGGGCAGTCTTCGTAAAATTTACCACAAATGCGTTGAATGAGAAATTAATATATTCCAAAAATATATTCCGATAGAAAACTAAATTTACTACATCTTTTTCAAAGAAACATATCGTGTGAAGTGCAATGTTTTGAAGCGAAAAATTTTCAAAATTAAAATTTCGAAAAATTTAAAACAATAATTATTTTTGAAAACACACACAGTTTTTAAAAAACATAAAACCAAGTTTAAATTTTCAAAAAACTTTTGATAATATAATCTAAGATTGAAACTTTATTTTTAATAATAAGTCCATACTTTGTTCCCAGGACACACAGGATTTTATCAGGATACCTATAAAAACCTCGTCTTAACTTATAAACTAATACAAACGATTTTTATGAAAATTTCTGAAAGTAGACATTAATTATTAGTACCAAAGCTTTCAAGTTTAAGCAGTATATATTTCTGTTAAATATTTTTCGCCCAATTTCGCTTTTCCCAAAAAACGATAACCAACATGTCTTCTTAAATAGAAAGAACAAAAAAAATACTTTTTGTATCGTGGTTATATCTTGGTAAGAGCAACAATTTTTCTAAAAAACTTCTCATTTATATGCGTTCGTTTACGAGATATACACTAAACTTATTTGGCTCAAGATAACAATTTTTTGTTAGAAAGTGTTTTGCAACCGTCAGATAATGATAATCGTAATTAATTTTTAATTAATTACTGTAGAATATTACTTTAGTTAGTCTCTTTACAGGAAAAAGAAGAAGAAAACATTTTTATTGAAAAATTTTACGGACACAAGGGATACACAGACTGCCGCAGTTTCGTCCCCCTCCTGGGACTCGTCAGTGGTTAATTTATGTGTTAATTGAACAAAGTATTTTATATTGTTAATTTGCTCTTTATGAAAAACTTTTTACTTTTTTGGCGACGTACTGCTATTCGAACTCACTGCCTTAGCATCAAGCTATGCATCGTAATCTCACGTCCTTAACGAGTTGAGCCACGGTTGACACAGCGATGACTGTGGCTAAAGTGGAGTTTTTTCACACTACGTACACACAAGTATTGTTTCGATCAGAAGAGACAGAATTAACTAATAGCAATGCACAATTCATTTTTGTAGAAGAACTTATTGTTTATTTTTCGAGACGAGCACCTGGTATAAATTTCGTTGAAAACAGAGTTTGCCCGTTAGAGGGTTAACACACATATTTTCACTTTTTATAAGAATTTCTGGTGAATATATTTTCTACATTCCAATAACTTTTCTAAGCAGGATTTTTTATAATATTTTTTTGTTTTTCTTTATAATATCAGCTTTGCTGTTTTCCCTCTTCATATCGTTCTTATTATATTTTTGTTTTACTTAAAACTTAGTTACTACCAAATCCGTTGAGACTATTTATATATTGTTTATTTCAGATCACCGGAAAGTTTGAAGACATTTTGTTAATTTCTAGAGAAAAAATTAATATTTTTGCAACTGCTTCAAAAGAGGATTTGATTTTTAAAATGTCACCAAACTCAAAAATGTTTTAAGTTTTGTATAAAATATACAAAAATAGTTTTTCGGAATTTCTAAATTTTCATATTTTTAGTGAGAATATGGTTTTACCTCAAGTCCATAATCTTGTATGATATTGTCATATTAGACATTATTTGTTGCTTTGCAAAAAGTTTGATCGTTTTTATAATAGACAATACAATTGTTTCATAGGCATCAACCTAATTTTCAGTAGTCCGCAAAAGAAAACGGTGAAAATGGCTTAACTCAAACCGAGACATTACATACAACAAACAAAATCAACTTTATGAGAATTTGTCTGCCTTAGTGTATAAATTATAATTAGGTTTACCAAATCAGAGAGTTTATACTGTAAGCCAGACTAGTTCTCACGAAGTTGATATTGTATGCTGTATGTAATGTAGCATTTTGAGTTAATCCAATTATCGCTTTCATTTGCGGACAAGTGAAGATTATGACACCAAATTGAGTTTTCGTTTGATTCAACCTGCTCATGTTTCTTACACAGTTTTTAGAAACTCCCAAATTTGAGCTGGCCCTAAAAGCGAAATCTAACTAATTTTGGTTAAATAAATAAAACATAAACTCTGCATTAACTAGTAGAATATATAATAATAAACCAAGTTCAACAAAATTTGAAAGACCTTTATCGAAATTTTTAACACCTTCTATACTAAAGTGTCCTGATTAACAACAAAATCAAATTTGATTCTAAATTTCAATATTTTGAATTTATATTTATCAGAGTAAGTGTAACTTAATTGCATTAAAGAAATGTAAAGAGCTGATATCCGAAACATTTTAAACAAATACTGAGCAATAATTAGCTGTAAGCCGGTTCATAGCTGAGTAATTTCAATCATTTTAGAAACCTATTAAATTTGACTTTAGATGCTTCTAATTTCTAAAGGTGTTTTGAATCGATAACAATAAAAACTATGGCATGCAAAGTTTTACGTTGAAAATATTAACTAAACAATTGTTTGCCATCTAAAAGTCGAACAATTAATATAATTACTTGAAACTGACAAACGGGTTTTCATTAATTTTTTTTGCCCAAAGTTTTTAGCTTCAGCTCCAAATCAATACAAAATGGAGTCACTAGACTTGGGAGATAGACTTACTAAACACATAATTTCCATATCACTGCTTCGTGAAACCTTTGGTGGCTAACAAGTGAAAGAATTTTAAAAATGTAACAGTTTTTTTTCATAAACTTTTTCGTTGTTAAATGAAATTGAGTTTTGGGAACAGTATTTAGCAATTGTGCAATTTTATATAGTTTGAGGAATACCAAGTTGATGTCAGCGCAACAACAACGGGATACAAACATGACAAATTTGTAAGGATTGTTGTACGTGTCCTTTATATTTTTTATTTATCACATAAATTAAGATCAAATTTCATTAAGATTGGGAGACTCCCCTTGATAACTCATCCGAGTCAAAACGCATTTTAAAATTTTAAATGCAAATATTTTATGATTTTAACATTTTTTTAAAAATGACTCTAGGAATCTAGAGTGCAAAAGAAGTTTTTTTTTCAATCCAAGCGAGTACACTCAGAAAATTTGTGTAGTAATGCGTTTGTAGTTATTTTAACTAAAATTGCAGTTGTTTTATTTAAAAAAATATTTTTACTCGTTTTTGAGGGTTGGTTTTTTATACAACCTACCAAAATTACTGTATTGTGGTTACAGTTATTTGATGCTGCTGATTCGACTTTTCGACAAAGTATACTTAGAATAATATGTAAAATACCACTGCAAATGTAGTTGAAAACAAATGAAATTTAACTTAAAGAAAGGACGACTTACATTACAGTAAATTCAACTAACTTTGTCATTTGTTTTTTAATGTTAAAACAAATGACTAACAATTGTAGCAAAAATCAACCACATGGTAGTAAAAAATAAACAAACATTTTTTTTTTTTATTTTTTTAAATAACAAAAAACAACTGTAAAAATGAATGTAAAATCATAAAACAGTCAATTGATGTGGTTTGTTTTTTTAAATGAACTACAAGGTTAGTAAAAATTTTAATTTGTTCTACAAATGACTGACATTAACATTAAAAGTAAAGTAAAGAGACTGTATTACAACCCAAACAACTACATATTTTTAAAGCAGAAGTTCCTTGAGTGTATATGTGTATCAAAAGCTATAAAAAACCAATATGGCGTCTGCAACAAACGGCATGTTTATTAATTTGTTCTATTTATCTTAATGTAAAAGATAATGTTAAAAAGATTGACAAATAAAATGAAAGCGCAGTAATTTGATTAATAAATAAAATATTAAGTTAAGATTTTGAATCCTTATTAATATTATAAAAATGACTGTTGGTGTTTGTTGTTTGTTTTGTTTGTTTTGTTTGTTTGTTTGTTTGTTTGTTTGTTTTGTTGTTTGTTTGTTTTGTTTGTTTGTTTGTTTGTTTGGTTTGTTTGTTTGTTTTGTTTGTTTGTTTGTTTGTTTGTTGTTTGTTTGTTTTGTTTGTTTGTTTGTTTTGTTGTTTGGTTTGTTTGTTGTTTGTTTGTTTGTTTGTTTGTTTGTTGTTTTGTTTGTTTGTTGTTGTTGTTTGTTTGTTTGTTTGTTTGTTGTTTGTTGTTTGTGTTGTTTGTTGTTGTTTGTTTGTTTGTTTGTTTGTTTGTTGTTTGTTGTTTGTTTGTTTGTTTGTTTGTTTGTTTGTGTTTGTTTGTTTGTTTGTTTGTTTAGTTTGTTTGTTTGTTTGTTTGTTTGTTTGTTTGTTTGTTTGTTTGTTTGTTGTTGTTTTGTTTTGTTTGTTTGTTTGTTTGTTTGTTGTTTGTTTGTTTGTTTGTTTGTTTGTTTGTTGTTTGTTTGTTGTTTGTTTGTTTGTTTGTTTGTTTGTTTGTTTGTTTGTTTGTTGTGTTTGTTTGTTTGTTTGTTTGTGTGAGCATCACGTTCCAAACGCCTGAACCGATTTTATTCAAATTTGACACATAGATAGTGGGCAGTCTGGAAGGAACTATAGGCTATATTAAATTTTTATATGATGGGCGTGGCACTTTTACGCCCACTTTTTCACTATTTTCGATATGGCTTTACCGATGCAATTGATATTTGGTACCCAGAAAGAGATATCACAGATAAGCACTGTAAGTTATATAAAATTTAGATATTGTGGGCGTGGCATATTTACGCCCACTTTTTCGCTATATTCGATACGATTTTATTTAAATTTGACACATAGATAGTGGGCGGTCCGGAAGGAACTATAGGCTATATGAAATTTTTATATGATGGGCGTGGCACTTTTACGCCCACTTTTTCACTATTTTCAATATGGCTTTACCGATGCAATTGATATTTGGTACCCAGAAAGAGATATCACAGATAAGCACTTTAAGTTATATAAAATTTAGATATTGTGGGCGTGCCACATTTACGCCCACTTTTTCGCTATATTCGATACGATTTATTCAAATTTGACACATAGATAGTGGGCGGTCTGGAAGGATCTATAGGCTATATGAAATTTTTATATGATGGGCGTGGCACTTTTACGCCCACTTTTTCACTATTTTCGATATGGCTTTACCGATGCAATTGATATTTGGTACCCAGAAAGAGATATCACAGATAGGCACTTTAAGTTATATCAAATTTATATATTGTGGGCGTGGCACATTTACGCCCACTTTTTCGCTATATTCGTTACGATTTTATTCAAATTTGACACATAGATAGTGGACGGTCTGGAAAGAACTATAGGCTATATGAAATTTTTTATATAATGGGCGTGGCACTTTTACGCCCACTTTTTCACTATTTTCGATATGGCTTTACCGATGCAATTGATATTTGGTACACAGAAAGAGATGTCACAGATAAGCACTTTAAGTTATATCAAATTTAGATATTGTGGGCGTGGCACTTTTACGCCCACATCTTCACTATTTTCGATATGGCTTTACCGATGCAATTGAAATTTGGTACACAGATATTGAGATGACTCATAAGCACTATTTGCTATAATAGATTAAGATTTGGTGGGTGTGCCAGTTTTACGCCCACTTTTTGTTATCTTTTATATGGCTTAAAGGATTTTATTAAATTTTGGTACACAGATAGTGGGCAAACTGAAAAGTTATCCATCATCCCAAAAACTAGGTCTAAGGCACGCTAACAACGTAGCGGGCAACGCCCGCTAGTATAAAATAAATGTATTTTCTTGAATATTAATAAATGTTGTATTTCTTTTCTTGCGCTATTTAATATTTTTATATTAAGTCACTCTGACGAAACAAAATCAAAGAAACATTATTACATCCCTTTAAGATAGACATGTGGCAAAAATGATTTGGAAAATTAGCTCGAATATTTAAAGTGATATTTTATGTACATATAGTTTTACAATAGTGTGTTTATTAAACATTAAAATCGGATCAAGGATATTTACAAATATTTGTTAATTAATACATTAAACGCTATTAATGTTGTTTTAACTGCATTTGCAGTTGGTTTTATGACATTCATACTACATTAATTCAACAGTTAATAATAACTACACATTGCGATTAATTTAAATGCAAAAGTAGTGTACACCTTTTCAACTGCAAATATAATTATTATAACTGCCATTTACAATTGATTCTACCTACATAATTTTCTAAGTGTACAGCTGCCATTTTACCAAACATTTTTCGCTTTGTGGTAACTAAAGATCTATATCAATTCCAAGAAAACATACATTAATAAGCTTAATATTAAAAATGAAAGGAAAAACATTTTAAGGACTTTAAATTTGTAGTGCCAAAAAAATGTGTATAACCTCAAAAGCATCATTATATAAAATTTTAATTTTTAGAATTGAAAAGCATTTAATATGATTTCTTGCACATGAGGAATCCCTATCCCAATTAAATATCATAAAACTGTCAAATAATGCGTGTTTTCCAAAATAATCGTGGTTATCTTTGAAAGATGTAATATATGACACAAAATTTTTTTCGGTGTATTTTTTTTTTTTTTTTTGGTGGTGTATCGTATATTTGGGATTGTGGGCGCTGTGGTGTAATGGTTAGCGCTTTGGACTGTTACACAGATGGTCCCGGGTACGATTTCCGGTGACGGCAACATCAATTTAGAAAAATAATATGTATGAGTTATTCTGTATGAAATCACCAAATCGGCAAAGCTGGCATATCTTAGATTTTACTCAAACTAACTGGAAATGATATTTAGGGTCTGACAACCCAAAATCCAAGAGGATTTAATTTTTGCACACGGCACTACCGGTTCACGCAAAATAAAAAACTAAAAAGTCTTGTTTTGTGCGTAGTGGTTTGAGCTGTTAAATTTTTTTTGCTAGAGATATCTACATGATGAAGGCATCGTTTTAAAGCTGAAGGATTATAGTTTCTATCAAAAATATAAAATTTGACTTAATTCATACACCCGAAAAATAACGTGGTATTGAAAATAAGCATATTTCATTGGTTTTTAGTGTTTTTCAATGAACTCCAGTGTCGGCGCTAATGAATATAAAAGCATAATAATTCTCAGATACACATTAGACATGTCGGAGAAAAATACAAAATTAAAATTGGCTCAATCTGGCAACTCGTTATGAAAAAATCGTTACTTGAAATTTGAAATTTTGAAAATTTGCATATTTCAAGCTACAATTTGGTCATGTTTGTTAGCAGATACAAACTTGAAAATTACAGAGTACTTACTCCCTACTTTTAACTTTATAACACTTCAAGACCCGTTTAGTTATTTTCACTCCTCTCGGATTTACAGGGTTTTAAAGAAA
Organism: Delia radicum; assembly: GCA_021234595.1. Classification (NCBI taxonomy): domain Eukaryota; kingdom Metazoa; phylum Arthropoda; class Insecta; order Diptera; family Anthomyiidae; genus Delia; species Delia radicum. Next base: position 66,233,290 of record CM037854.1, on the reverse strand, counting down.
AGCCTTTTGATTTTTTGTATGTATTTTTATACTTCCCTCAATTGTTATATACAGAGAAATTAAAATAAAACAAGTATTATGAAGTAACAAAGAATAATTATGGACTAAAAAATATATTTAATAAATTCAGTAGATTTTTTAAGTTAAAAAATTTTGCAGTGGTGGTAGAAAATAGGCACATGGTATATTTTTATCATTTAAAGTAGAAAAGTTATAGTTTAAATGTGTGTAATTAAGAATCGTGGAATAAGTTTTATTTTATTTAATAAAGTACTTGTTCTTATAATATTCGTAGTTTCTTAGTTATCAGAAGCTGAAAACTTTCGTACTTTTAACTGACTGTGAGAAATCGGAGAGAAACTGTGGTAGTTTCTTGTATTTTTAATTGTGCAAACATCAATAAATCTTTTTGACAAAAAGTTTTCGATAGCATCAACATCAGAAATAGATACAAAAAAAAATGTTATACCAGGAATTTGGGTGGAACAAAAATCAAGCATTGCTGTAGGTGTTAGGATATAATGATCCGCAATTCGCTGTAGACTTGCTTTCCTTACAGTCCGCTTAATTGTACCTCCTGCTCCGTCGCAAAGACTTTTGCCATGAGAAGTGGCAAAAAAGTGCCACTCTGCTTCTAAGCCGAAATCGTCTTTGTGATGACAAATGTTGATAATTTTTTTTTTATTTTTGTAAAATTTTTGTAAACATAAAAAATCTACTGAATTTATTAAATATATTTTTAGTCCATAATTATTCTTTGTTACTTCATAATACTTGTTTTTATTTTAATTTCTCTGTATATAACAATTGAGGAAAGTATAAAAATACATAAAAAAAATCAAAAAGGCTTTTCTTTAAAAACCCTGTAAATCCGAGAGGAGTGAAAATAACTAAACGGGTCTTGAAGTGTTATAAAGTTAAAAGTAGGGAGTAAGTACTCTGTAATTTTCAAGTTTGTATCTGCTAACAAACATGACCAAATTGTAGCTTGAAATATGGAAATTTTCAAAATTTCAAAATTTCAAGTAACGATTTTTTCATAACGAGTTGCCAGATTGAGCCAATTTTAATTTTGTATTTTTCTCCGACATGTCTAATGTGTATCTGAGAATTATTATGCTTTTATATTCATTAGCGCCGACACTGGAGTTCATTGAAAAACACTAAAACCAATGAAATATGCTTATTTTCAATACCACGTTATTTTTCGGGTGTATGAATTAAGTCAAATTTTATATTTTTGATAGAAACTATAATCCTTCAGCTTTAAAACGATGCCTTCATCATGTAGATATCTCTAGCAGAAAAAATTTAACAGCTCAAACCACTACGCACAAAAACAAGACTTTTTAGTTTTTTTATTTTGCGTGAACCGGTAGTGCCGTGTGCAAAAATTAAATAATCTTGGATTTTGGTTCTGGGAACCCTTAGGAACATTTCCACAAAATTTTAACAAAATCCAAAATGGTCCAGCAACAATTTTTCATTTTTTCGGTGTTTTCATAGAGAATGACTCGTATGAGTTTTCTATCCCTCATTTGTATCGCAGCTCCCACGTTCGGTGTTCCCATAGCACTTAACCCCACCGAAGTAAAATAATGAATAAGGGCTATTAACAGTGTTACCATATTGACAGTTTTAACTGTTTTTTCCAGTTTCTTAGGATACGTGACAGTTTTCCAGTTTTTCATGACAAAAAAACAGTTTTTGTTTAATTTCAGCCTTTTTTTTCAGTTTTTCCAGTTTTCAACAGTTTTACTTGAATTTATAAATTTAATACAAAAGTTGCGCAATAGTTGTTTCAATAAAAAATAATACTGCACATTGAATGCAACTGTGTAGTAAGTTTTAAATCCCTTTTTAGCATTTGTTTGTGTTAAAACCCTGAAATGTTATTCTGTTTCTGTCTGTTTTCATTTTCGTTTCTCTTGTGTTTAGTTTATCTACAACAAAATATTTTTTTATGTTATGTGTTTAATGTTTTTTATGTTGTTTATGTTTAAATAAAATGCAATTGAATTCAAAATGCACATATTAACTGTTTTTTCTACTGTTTTTTTATTTAAAAAAAAAACAGTTTTTTTTGCAGTTTTTTGAAAAAAATACATGGCAACACTGGCTATGAACCAAAAAAGCTTCAATAAGTTCGCCAACTCTCCATCATGTGGCGAGCAACAACTGTTCTAAGACTTATTATCTAGCGCAATTACAGTGTTGCCATGTTTGAAGCCCTTCATCTATCCCCAAGTTTCATCTCTCCACTATCCAATTTCCAAAGAAAAGAACACATTAATAAATAGGAAGAATTACCTGAGTGTTGCTTCCTTTTTTTAAAAAAAAAAAAAAAAAAACTCCTGCACTAGGACAACAGATAAACTAACGATATGTTGATTTTCGTTCATTACACTATCAATGTATCTATCAGATTATACCATCCATTTAGACCAAAGTTAAAAAATGTTAATATTTTTTTTCGGATCAAAGTTTTGGCAGGACATAGTCCAATCCGTCAAGTTTCAAAAAACATTGTGATATTTTTAAGGACGCTGATACAATATGGGACATATATGACCCATTGGTCTTCAAAGGTAAAAAAAGAGGATTTTTTCGTTCTTGTTTTTTTATTTTTTGTTCGTATAGAAGGGTTAACTTGAGCCGAATTTTGGGCCGAAATGGGACATATTTGTGAAAGTGTATTTCTAGTAAAAATTTCCTAAATTTTGACAATATAATTTTTTATTTCATTTATTCATTTAATATACTCTAAATTATTCAGGCATAGAATTCTAACTTCATCGGATATCACTAACCAACTTTGGCCGTGAATCAAATATGACGCACAGATTTGAACAAACGCAAAAAACGTATTTTTTTTTAAATTAATTAAAAAAATGTTTTTAAATTCCTAATTTGGGGATGTCGATTGCTATTTGATAATATAATAGTTCTAACTAAAAAAGGAATAATTTAAAAAAAAATATCAGTCGTTGCTTCCAGGACATTTTATGAAATTTGATTATTTTGTCAAAAATTTACAAATTGTTAATGTTTCCATCAAAGTTTGCCTAATTTTCGGAAAAATGCCACCTTAATTTGACTAGACTATTTTTTGAAAACATTTTGTTTTCAAATTGTCGAACATTTTTGAAACTCATCATATGCATTTCATCCTTGCCTTTAAACTAATTTAAATATTGATTATTTTAACTGTTCCAGAATCCAGTAAAATTGAATTTAAGAATTTAGAATAATAACCCCATTAGAATTGTAACAGACTCTAAAGTAGTAACTAAGAGCTTTTGTTTTCGGTTCAGTTCATCATTGTTAAAAGTTAAAGGTGTATATTTTTTTTTTGTTGTTGTTGACGAACGTGTGTTGATGTTGCTAATGCTGTTATTGTTGTTGATGTTGGTTTATTTCCTATGGTATTACGATGAAACAGAAGATGTTACAATAGCACTAACAAGAACGGAAAGTTTTTAATTCCATTCCACTGTTTTATATACAACTTGAGATGATGTTGTCTTTCTTATATACTTGTTGTTTAGGTAAAGTGAAAATATTAAAGTTTCAACATACAGGGTGTTTAACGAAGTATTTTTTAGAAAACAAGTAAAAGAGACAAAGTTTTTTTATATTTTGTATGTAATTAGTTTAATACTTTTTTTTGTCATTTTGTAAGGATATTATAAATTACATATATCCTGTATTTAGTAAATTTTTAGTTAAACCTATAACCTCCCCTTACAATGTTTCAAAACTTGGTTATTATTCTTGAAATGAAATCAGTAATATTTGCGCCAGTTTTCATTTAAATAGCAGCAAGGACTCATACAGCTGTCATATATTCTTTTTCTAAAACGGTAATAATTATTTTTAAAAACTATTGGATTGACACAAAATTTTAAAAATGATAAGGTGTGTGATAGGATTTCAACTATTTAAAATTTTTGTCAAATCCATTTGGTAATAAAACATTCACCAGAACGTCCTTTTTTTATACAATTTAAATTTATAAATAAATGCCTCAAAAATAAAAAATGCCATATTTCTCAATTTTGTTTTTTGTTTACAAAAATAATAGGATTTCATTAAAATTAATTTCATAATACATTTTTTAATTATTAAAAATTACAAAAGTGTTTCCTAATTTTGAGCTGGATAACTATATCGTATTTTTTTTCAGAGAAAAACTATTTCAAATATAAATATATTTTACGTAAATAAAAACCTTCATTGTGACTACGGAATTTTTTGTCTACTGCATAGTTCCATTGCAACCAACACTATTTTTGTTAACGACATCCGAAAATTGGTCAATGTAACACAATTTCGGCTGGATCAGTATATTTCAATTAACCCCGTAATAAATTTGATTACGGCAACCAAACAATTTGGTTGGTAAAAAAGTCGGTTGTCACGGTTGCTTTAAAATAATGTTTATAATAATTTTTGATCTTCATTTTATATTTGTGGGTTATTTATTGGGTTATAAGAATTTTACAGTTTTTCTAAAGTTTTTCCAAAGTTTTTAAATGAAAAAAAATTGGACATAGGGAAAAAAACTGCCCGAAAAAATATTCTAGTAAAATACCGGTATATAACATAATTTTATATTATAGATAAGAATATTCTTTACAAAAACAAAAACAATATGAAAGAAAGTTAACATATTTTTAATATTTCATCGAACTTTTGTCATTTCTAAAACTTTATCTAAAAATAAAGAATGGCCCAGTTATAATCTGGACGCACAAAAATAGTTATAACTTTGTAAATAACAGACACATGTTTATAAATTATACACCAAATTAAGGAAATTTATTCAGCTTTAAGGAAAATCATACAAATAAATTAATTTTCTTTGTTACGAATAAAAAAACGGACATGTTTGTTGGTGCTCCCCATTAATTTTTGCACATCCTTCGGCTTTACTTTTTTAGCACTCTCGTCCCATTTTTGTAACATTATAACTTCATTTTTTGCTTCTTTATTACTCTTCTTCAATTTATTTTTAACATTTGCCCAATATCTTTCGATTGGTTGAAATTGTGGACAGTTAGGAGGATTCATGTGTTTGGGTATTACATCTACATTATATTTTCTAAGAAAGTGTGCAAAATTTCTTCACGTCTTTTTTGTTCCATGGCGTCTGTACGAAATACTATTCGAATGACAGACTTGAAATTATGTCAAATAACGGTATATGTCTTGTCAGCAACATATGTAAATGGTTTAAAATTTCATACACTGGGGGCGCTGTAACAACGTTATGAATGCGTCCAGATTATTACTGGGCCATTCTTTAGTATTAATAAAAACATAATACTTCACTGTCCAAGTGAAAAAAAGACTTGCGAAAAAAAACATAGAAAAATTTCTAGTGAAAAATCGGTTTTGAAGATAAAGAGTCCATTCTTTACAAAAAAAAAAAAAAAATGCTAAAATCGTTTGACATGTTTTTTTTTATAAACGACCGTAGTGGGTCAGAAAATGCATTCCATTCATGCTGGTGTCTAATAACTTTTTCTGTGTTTTTCTTTCTAATAGTCAAAGTAAATTATCATATAAATATTATAATTTTTCTGTTAATTTAGAGAAAAATTTGTCATGATCTCAAACCGAACGAATAAAATCTCACACATAAACTTATAGATCAACGATAAAATTCACTATTAAACTTTCGTAATTTTTAAATTTTTGATGAAAAAATCTGACCATTCTGATAAAAATTAATAAAAATACAGATTATTTCGTTACAAACATATCACTGAAATGAGGTATTCAAAAATGGCCTTCCTACAAAAAATATAGAGAAAAATTGATAGAGAAAAATCGGTAGTCGGGTTTGTATTATAAATAATAGTCCATTGTATACAAAAAAAAAAAAAAAGATTAAAAAATTGGTTAAGATTTTTTTTTTTTAATATTTTATCAAACTTTTGTAATTTTTGTAATTTTTTCCGAAAATAAGGTATAATTCAAGATTTATTAATAAAAAAGATAACACCTATCTGCAAAAGTTTATTTTTTTTAATTGAAAATATAGATAGTTCTAAACATTTTGATGAAAAAATCAGACCATTCTGATAAATAGCTCATATATGATCACGTATATTTTTATATGATCATATATGGTCGTCCAGATTCGCTCACACTAGAAAAAATTAACATACATCTCCATATATGAACAACTATTTTCATATATGTTCATATATTATTTTATATGATCATCCATATATGTACATTAGACCGGCACATCTTGTATGGAGAACAAAAATGTGTTTTTGTCCACCTCCCAAGATGTACATTGGTTTGTTTTATAATGCTTTACAAAATATTTCGCATCTAGCAAATAGCCCTGTTAGATTTGTAACAGATTTTAGCACTATCTGGTCCGTTTTTAAAAAGCTTATGTTTTTAATTTTTCAAAGAAATTTGTGCTTTAACTAAATACAAAAGGGTACAATATGGAACGTTAAAGCTTAAACATGATAAAGCATGTCCATACATATTATTTTTTCAGGAATATTCTGTGAAAAGGACTTTTAAATCCATTTTCCGCGGTTGTTTAAACAAAATATAATTTTTTTTAATAAGACTTTAAATTGAGTACTGACGTTAACAAAAATTATGTGTGCTGGATGGGCTAATTTGCAATATGCAACCATATTTAAACATATATGAACTTTTTAACAGGGTATCCACAAAAGAAGAGATTACAAAAATAGGACTTTCGGCACTTTCAAGAAAAAAGTGCTTTTAAAGTTTAGGTAAAAAATTGGTTGTTTTTTAAGTTCTTCTAATAATTATATATATAAAAAATAAAAATTTTAAAATCAATTAACATACTTTTTTTAAATATTCCATTAAACTTCCCAGCAAAAATGTGGAAGCAGTAAAAACGTTTACTGCTTCCACCACTGCTGCTTCTATTGCTTCCAAGGATTATATAATCCTAAAGAGCAGTAATAGAAGGCAAACATTGATCACATGTTGGCATCGCTTTTAGTTGTGCTTGCCAAAAACTCATGAAATAGCAATACGTTTTCATCATTTTGGATTTTTTTTTATTGAAAATATTCGGGAAAATGCAAGACAAACAAAACTTAAAAATTTTGAAATACATTCCATTTTTAAAGAAATTATTTAAATTATGTTTGTAATTCAAAATTATATTCTTATATAATATAGCAAAATATAACTAAATATATCAGAATTTTCTTCAAGATAACCGACATTTAATTGTCGGAAAATTTAGTGTTCATACAACCAAAATATTTGGTCACCACAATTGGATCATTTGATTGGCGAAACTTCGTTTCATCCCCGAATTTGAGTTTTTATTTTTCTGGGTAATAATAAGATCAGTTAGTACATCTAAATATAGGTTTATACACTAAAATTCGGTTAACTAATTTTAGTTGTGGTATCCAAAATATAGAGAAATCAAGTTTTAATACGATTTTATTAAAGAAATTTATCGGTTTTAACAAGCAAAAAATTTAAGTTAATTTGGCCATTTTTTGTGTACTGTTGTTAACTTAATAAATTGATTACTGACAATCAATTTTTGCCAGCGTTGTGAACTGGGCTGTGCCAGTGGTTTTATTATCATAACGGTTGTAAATTTCACAAACTAAACACTTTTTACACTTTAGTTGGTGGTGCTTTTATATGTTTTTTTTTACTGTTGTAAATTTTGCATATCCGGTACTGGCAAAGCACTTTTTACTAACGTTAGATAAGCGTTGGCAAACGCTTTTGCAGTCCTTTTTTGTTGGACCATCGGCAAACAGTGCTTTACCAGCGATTGATTTTTCAGACCATTTACACAGAAAAAAAACATTAGAGGATTCAGTAGACACAACACTAAATAGAAAGCCTTCAAATCAGATTATGATTGTTATCTATTTAGTTATAATAAGTTTCTACTTATTTTTCAAATGCCGAAACGACATATATAATGCTGAAACATTAATTTAAATACGAAAATATTTGTTGTAACTAGAATCATATTAAAGAAAAAAAAAAAAAAATACATACATATTTTAAAAATGTTTGTGAAAAGTGAAATATTAATTAAATTTTTTTTTTCTGTGTTGGCAATTTCAAATGAATTGAAGAAAAGACTGATATGTACAAATAAATTTAATTTTAATTTTGATTTAATATTAAACAGTTTAATTTAAACTATATTGAATTTAATATATTTATTTATCTTGTATATTAAAAATTAATAAAAAAATATTTTTTTTATTGAAAATCTAAAAGGGGTTACACAATACATATTTTTGAGGCATTTTTGAATTGCTCTAAAGAAGGCATGAAAAGGTGTGCTTTTGGGAAGGCATGATTTCATTGAAATAATGAGACATTTTTTCATGTCAGAAAAGAAGGCATAAATATTGCACTTCGTAGAATACATGATTTTAAATATTTGCGAAGCATAATAACATGCGCTTCCGAGAAGGCATGATCTGTCAACATTTTAAATGTATATAAGAGCGCTACTAATGAGCAGTGAATTCATGTCATTTTGGATTAGGAAACAAGTGCTTTCACGCGAGCTATCTCGAACAAATATCAGGCATGATATCATCGGTATGGCAATCGCTTCACTGTTCAACTTTCCCTGCCAATAGTGCTTCCGAGCTAGCACAAACTTCTGCTGGGTTATGATATCTTTAAGCAGCTAACAAAAAAAAAAGTAGTATTTCAAAACTCCACTCGGCATATCTAACGACTGTCATATGTCCAAAAACGCGAATTTTGAGTTAATGATGCAGATTTAGTAGTTATTTCGTGCTTTATACTGTGTTCAAATTTCGTATTAATATCTTATATACTTTTCGAGTTAGAAGTTAATATATTTTCTTCTTTCTAGAAAGTGGGTGCAAAGAGTATATTTTTTATAGAGAAACTATGCTACTCACGAGTCTCTAGAAAACTAGCAACCAACTCTCACTAAGAGAAAAATGCTTTAAAACTCAAATTAAAAAAAAAAAACGTAACCAAATATGTAGGGAGAGGGTCGAGCGAGGCATATAAGGATTTAAAACTTTAAACGCGTTTTCTGCTAAATCGTGCGTTTTAAGTTATGTCAGTCTTTTAGTAAATCAACGATATGTACTTCGAAGTTTTTTCAAAACCCATATTTTTTTATTGCAAATATAAGTATTCAAATATTAAAGACAGAAAAATCGAACACTTTACCTTAAAAACTAAATTTTGGAAACTATTTTAGTAAATTTAAAAAATTTACTTTTAACATTAAAAATTTAGCGACGCCTTGTGACGATAGAATACACTACATCTCAAAGGATACTCTTTATGAGATTAAGTTATATTAGTACATATCCAAAAAAACACAAATTTCGATAAAAACAAAAAACACCAAATTTTTTTTTTTGCCCATTGAATAAAGTATTGTGCGTAATAACAAAATCTTAAAGTTTATGTTAAAAATTGTAGTTGTATTTAAATACATATCGCTCATTTACTTCAATAGCGTCATAACTCAAAAATTTTGATTTTGTAGAAAACAAGTTTAAAGTTTTAAATTTACTCCCACCTTGAAGAAAATAATAACGACATAATTTCTCTCAAGAGGTGAGTATACAAGATATCAATACGACTTTTTTACACAATATGATACGTAATATAATGAATAGTTCTGCGTCATTAACTCAAAAATCATGGTTTTTGAGTTGTGACCTTCTTGCAGTAAATGAGCAACATAATGTTATTGCTTCTTGTGTTTTTAATTAAAATAAACAAATTGATTTCTTTTATAATTTTAGCAACCACTAACGAACTTCCTTTTTTCCTTAACATTTCCTATCCAATTATATAAATACAATGTAAATTAACTTCACTTACATCCATCTGTAAAGTATCATTCATTAAAAACATTTACAATCATATTTTTAGTAATATTTACAAATACTTTATGTGTGTGTGTGTATTTAACAATTAACTAAAAGTGTTCACATACACACATAAGGACCCTGTTTCGATATAAGTTAGGAAAACTTTCATATGCATAAGGAGCTTGTAAAGAAAACCAAAAGAAAGTAAGTATAAACAAAGAAAACAGATCTCAGTTAAGAAAATGAGAAAAAAATTGGTCACCCCACATGGGAGTATTGAATCAGTGATGTTAACATAAAGCTTTTTTTTTTACACAATTTAGTGTTTTTTAAATACTCAAAACATTAAGCCAACAACAACGATTTAAAAAAAAAAAATGTAAAAATTTTAACTTTGCACAAGCCTCTACGTCAGAAACAGATCTAACCCAAAGGAACGAACACTAAAAACATTTTTCTTGATTACACCGCACTGTGGGGTGAGAGCCTTCAAAAGTGGCGATTAATTCAAAAGATGAACTTTAACTTTCACAACGGTATTTGGTACCATATGAAAGTAGATAAAATGCTACATCACTAACTGCAAAAATTAAAGTTCTGAGTTGTTTACTTTATTTGCAGTGAGTGCTTAAAGTTCAATAATTTTTGCTGTTTTTGCTCGCATTGATAAAAAAAGAAAATTTTGATATTTCAAGTGATTATATTTTTTATTAAGACTTCTATAAGTAAAAGTTTTATAATGGAACCGTCAACTTCAGGTATATGAGCATATAAAAACTTACTTTTTGTTTAGATAAATGTTTTAGAAATATTTAAAAAAAAAAAACAAAATTGCTCTAAAAATGTGGTATTTTTGGTATTTACATTGAGTTTCAACAACTTTGCGGGTGATTCGGGGAAAAAATGTTTTATGCTCTTTAAATATGAGATTTTAGCTAATAAATCCCAGAATGCCTTGTTGCGCATTGGTGCGATTTTTGAGTTATGAAGGTTTTTGTGAGAGAACTCCAGTTGCTAAAAGTGAATGTGAAAAAAAACAAACAAAAAGTTGTATTTATTATCTTTTGTTGTTATTGTTGTTGTTATTGTAGCCGAAATTACAAAAATTGATTTGCAGTTGATAAAAAATATGCATACAATATTAATAGTTGTTTCCAGTGGCAACGAGGTCAATATAGAAAAATTTTCAAATTTCGCTAATGATACTGCCAGGTTATTTGTTAAAAATTATCCATGGTATTATATGCCTCCTACTCTACATAAATACTTTATTCACGGGCCAGAAATTATATCGCTTTCACCATTGCCTATTGGCCAACTAACTGAAGAATCTCAAGAAGCTAGAAATAAGGACTTTAAAAGTTATAGGGAGCACTTTTCGCGTAAAAGCAGTAGGAAAAATACCATAGAAGACGTGTTCAATAGGTTTCTTTTGAGTTCTGATCCATTCATTTCAAGCATGAGAAATAGCTGTAAAAAGAAAACGGAGCAAATGCCAAAGTCTGCATTGGAGTTACTTGTTCTTCCCCACAGTGAAACGATAATGATGGCGATGATGAAGGTGATGATGAAGACTATTTTAATGATGATTTTGAAGATAATGATGATTATGAAGATAATGATGATTATGAAGTTGATGATGATCATGGAAGTAAATAATACTTATGAAGTTAATGAAATTAAGTAAATACAAAAGCCTTATAAGTCTATTTTTTAATGTTTATTTTCTTAAATGTTTGTTTTCTATTGTTGAATATTTATAAATAAAAATTAATAGTATTTTCTAATGTGTCTTTTTGAGTTAAATCTACAAAATTATGGATTTTTGAGAAAATATATGAATTTAAAGTTTAAAATTTGCTAATATAAATTCATAAATTCATATTAAATATTTAGTCCTTTTATTTAAACAAAAAAAAAATTTTTTTTCTAAAAGCACATAATGTGTGCTATAATTTACAATTTAATTCACTAATTTATCGTTTTTCATTCCAAAGTTACAGCAAAAATAGTCAAATAAGACGAATTTTTTCAAATACAAAAAACCCCATAAAACGTTAAAAAAAATTTTTCTTCAACAATTTTTTTTTTTTAATGATGAGTTTTTATGTGTTTATTAATATCAATCAATAAAAATAACAACATTTTAAAATTACGACTTCTATGAATTAATCGCCACTTTTGATACCATTCACCCCACTGTGCACCGGTCGACACGTTTTTTTGGGTCTGACTTCTAAATGTCAATTTTGGTTTCTTTTATGTTACTAATAAAGATGAAATATCTTTTTTTATATCAAAGTTTGTTTTGGATCTTAGTTATATACACTGCCAATTGTAAAATCTCTACAATTTACATATTGGCGTAAAACCGTAAAAACAAAATTTAAAAGCTGCACTCGCAATATTTTGTCAAATATATTTTTCATTTTTTTTAACTATTAAAAAATTAACTCAAAATCAGTGATAATAAAAGATTTTCAAGTTTGTTATAATTTTTATTAAAATAAAAGTTATGTTTTTTTCGACCTTTAATTGTGCAATGAAAATGAAAATTATTCAAGTTCGAGGTTTTCTTTTGTTTTTACTATCAAAAATAAAATATCAAATTTTAAAAACAATCTTATTTTAACTATCAAAAATTAACTCCCAAAGTATTAAAAACAACAGTTTTCTTTGTTTGTTTTACTTTCATTAACTTTATGATTCAAATAAAGAATTTTTTGGAAAAAGAAAATTTTGAATTAAAATAAAAACTGTTACAGAAAAACATTATTTATGTATAGTTTTTTTTTTTAAAATAAATGGTGAAATAAGTTAATAACATATTTCTGTGTGATTAAAATGTATATTCCTCAAAAAACAAAGTTTACTTACTACTTTTTAAATAAACTGCAATCAGTTACTGTTAATATATTGTGAGTGTGTGAATGGAAATTTTGAAATGTTTTTCGATGTCTAGAATCAGAATTTCTGTGACAATTTTGTGACAAAAATCTAAATCTTTAATGAAGCTCTTATTGGAAAAAATTTTAATTTTTAAATTTTTAGAAAACTAAGCGAGTTAGGATAAATCGATTTAATGCCAATATTATTCCAGAGAAAGCAAACAATTGATTTGTCATACTGTAAAATTTGTGTACTCACAGAGAAATAAAGTGCCAACCGAATTGAAAAGTGTATTTTAGTGGCAACAACTTATAAATTCAGTTAGTTCAACGACATTTATATAAGATTTCTAAATATAATGGGTCTAACAACTAAAATTGATTTGAATTAACCGAACATTGTTGTGAACACTAACGTTCACTTTTACCAACCGATTGAAATTCGAAATAACCGAACTGGAGTCGAAGTAAACGTATTTAAATTGGCAAATAGTTAAATTTTTCTCTGTGTGTAGCAATATTACTGTTGAGTCATTCCAGAAAGCCTATAGGCGAAAATATGTCTATTTCAACTTCACCCCTTTCGATTTGCATTAAACTTGGTATATGTATTTTCCTAATTATTACGAGAAAATTCTGTGGAAACACCAGTTCGGAAGATGAGAGAGATAAATATATGCCTATTATTAAATGAAAATTTTGAAAATTTCCTAAATGTTTCTATATTTGAAACTTATACTCTTAACGGAAATAAAAATCGCTAAAAATCAATATTTCACCAAAATATAAAAGAAATTATAATCTAAAGATGAACGTAGATGTTATAGAACTCAAAAGCTTTATAATTTGAGGTGTTTCGCGTCTTTTGAGAAAAAAAGATAAAAAGATATTAATGATAAAAACGTGAATAATTTCTTTTTTTGAAATTTCACTTTATATGGGAGGTTTTTATTCTAAAGTGACCAAAAAATTTGACTTTTATTTTAATTAAAGTATTGTCTATAACGTGGTGATAGGTAACAATTTTGTAAAAAAGTTATAACCATATTTTAAACTAAAGAAATGTGTTTTAAATGCTATTTCTTCATTTTTTGAATTTTTTTTATTCGTATGAAAGATTTTGTTTTACATAAATTTTAAGGAACATACGATACATCATTGGAAAGGTCGAATACTGATGTGTTATTTGGTATCAAAAAATGGGCTGCCGTTTATTGATAAAAATGTTTGAAAACATTTTTCATTATTTCAACTAAAGTGTTATTAAACTTACTTCCATCTCTGGAAAGTAAGGCGCTTAAACAACGATGCCCATTTTATCCGAATGCAATATGCAGTTTCCTAGGTAATTGTACAAAACATTTGTGAGACCAGCCCATTGTAAAAGAAGCGTGACTGCCAACAAAGAAAATACCACATTAACTCAGCGGGAACATTTTAGTGAATGGTCAAATTTGAAGTCATTTCGATTTATATTATTTATGCAGAAAATACAATAATTTCGTGAAAACTCATGTTTTTGACAGCTATACCCAGCAAAAATAGTGCTTACCCAGAAGCGTTTCTGGAAGGCATTATTTAATTACGAAGCGCTTCCAAAGCAAATAAAGAAGGCATGATTTTTGCTAGCGATGTTCCACTTGGTATGTCTCTTTTAAAGCGCATCTTTCACGTGCTCCTAGAAGCAATAAATGCATGCGTTCTTAGGCACTAAGAAGCGCTTTTTTTTGTATGTTGACAACATTAGTGCATACCATATGCATACTTTATTGCTTCATTGTAAGCATTATTCACTGCTTCAAAGAAGGCATTCTGGGAAGCGCGACAGAATGACTTCCCTAATTGCTTAATAGTATGCAATTCGGTGAAGCGCTATTTTGGAAGCATACAAATGTAGTTACTAGAGTTCGTTTTCAAATTTTTTTTTGATTTTGATTTCTGGATATTATCACTTTTTAGAAGGTTTTTGTATCAATAAAAATAATGGCGTATTTATTTTTTTTTTAATTCCAACTCCTTCCCGTGCCTATAGGCGACTTAAATCGCGGATTTTGGGTCCCTTTTCCCATACAACAAAAACGGCTAAATAAATAAATCTTACTTTAGTATTCGATTCTACGGGAAAAATTAGGACCATAAGCTTTTTTTTAGTTTTTGGAATGCAACAGAATGCATAATTAGAGTGGTCCAAAAAAATAATTTAAAAAAAAAAATTAAAATATTTTTTTTTTTTACAATGAAAAAATACTTACATCTGAGAAAAATGGTCCAAAAATTTTAATTTTGTAGTTACCCGTTCAAAAGTTATTAAAGTTTAAAAATTTAATTTTTTAGTGAATACAAAATAATTTATTGGTTTATATAATAATTTATTGGATTCGAGTCGCCTATAGGCACGGGAAGGAGTTGGAATTAAAAAAAAAAAAATAGCAATTGTATTTTGTTGAAAAAATTTTAATTGTATCAAATTTAAAATTGATTTTTGCAAAATGTGATAGTTCTAAGATTTTGGCTGTAATCCGGTTAAATTTCTGGAAAGAATAGTACACTCAGGGATATTTTGCTGTGAATATTTGTAGATGTTTGAGTTGTAAAACAGTATCTTTATTTTTTAATGACTACAATTGTAGTTCATTTAAAAAAACAAACCTCATCAGATTACTGTATTATGTTTTTACATTCATTTTATACAATAGTTTTTTTTTTATTTAACAAAATAAAGCAAATGTTTGTTTATTTTTTACTGCATATATGGTTAATTTTTACTACAACACAAATAAAACAAAGGACAATGTTAGTTGAATTTACTGAAATGTAAGTCGTCCTTTCATCATCTGAAATTTCATTTGTTTTTAACTACATTTGCAGTACATTGTATTTCAAGTGTATTCTTAGTTTAAACTGATTTAATGACAACGTTATTATTTAATGACAAATTCATAACTTTTACGTTTTTTTTTCATTAATAAAGTAGTCAATACTTTTGAAAATATTGCTGTTGTTGTTGTTTTTATTGGGAAGAATTGCCACTGATGATGCTTTTTGGTACTAGTACTCTTTACTACGAATATAACAAAATTATAAAGAGGAACGCGTGTAAACGAAATACATATGTTGGCATATGGTACACACGCAAAATTCTCTATATTCACTCAACACTTAAGTATCATTATCAGAGCATACAGTGGGTCGTTTTCTGCAAGGCTTAGAAAAAAAAAACTTGTAAGGGTGATACATTCACATATGCCGAAATTTTTTCACCCTTGATAAAGTAATTTTTAAAATATGAATCAATTGTGACAAACAAAATGCATATCGGTTACGGTTTTCGAACAGGTATAACTTTTTTTAGTTTTAGTTCCAATTGCGATTAAGGCTTTAAGGCTGGCAACAGAATCGTATATCAGTAACGTCTACCGAACTGGTATTGTTCTATAATTTAGATACGGTGAAGGTTAAAAAAAAACGATTACGCAATTTGAATCCGTTACGTTTTTCAATTTAAATCTGTATTTAAGCTCATACGGTATCCTTGATTTGATCGATATACACGTCTTTATTAAATCCTTTTCACATTATCAAATCCTTTTCACAAAAATAATACACTCATAGAAATAAACCTGTATAGCAAAAAGTAACTAAAAATTTGTTAAAATTACATTGCGTACTAAATACTTGTAATATATGAAAAGCAAACCAAAAATCTCTTGAATTTACAAATATTTAGTTATATTTGAGCTAAATTTTAATTAATTGAAATTAAAAAAATAATCTGATAAAATCAGCAAAAACATTTGCTAAATATTAGTAGACAAAAAATCATTAAAAAATGTGAAATTTTTCAAGTTTTTTTTTTACTGCGAATAAAAGTTTGCCCTTATAAAATCAGCAATCTATAAATTTTTTAGCAATAATTTCTGTTGATTTTAGCAAAATAAACTGTTATTTGCATTCTACTAAATTTGAGGTAAATATAGCAAAAGTTTTCTTTGTTTTGTTTGCTATTTTGAGTCTAAAAATATTTAGAAAAAGTTTATGGTAATTTTACAGAGTAAAATTCTATTTTCAGTTAACTAAATTTTTGTTTGCTGTTCTTAGTTTATTAATATTTAGCAAAAAAATCTTCTAAATTTAGCATTTTTTTGTGCAAGGTAATTTTTAACTAATTTTTAGTATCTTATGTAACTTATATGTTGTTTTTGGTTGATTTTACACTTTTTATTTTTAGCGTGAAGGTAAGATGTTAACTGTCTCAGGAACTTCCCTAGACCTTGTCCATATCTATATGTGATATTTGTAATAACTCCACTGATATTCAAAATATGGGCCATTTTTTAAAATAGAATACAAAAAAAAAAAAAATAAGATAGGAAAAGCTCTGAGGTTCCTGGTCCCCACAAAGGTCCAACTTTGGATATGGATGTCATTTTAACGCGGGTAAATTGAAGCTAGGAGTAGTAAAAATTGTTATCTATTCTATCTCCCTCTTTCTTCTATTTCATTCTTTTTTAGTTTTCAAGTTATGGGTCATTTTCTAAAAACGAAAAAGGAGGAAATAGAGCCGTCTTGAAAGCTTTCTATTACCATGTAATATTATATTTTAGAAATAAATTATCTACAATTTCACAAATAAGTTCTAAAAAATTATTTATAAATAATTTTTAAAAATAGCAGTCAAAATTGGTTAAATCACTGAGGAATTTTAGAATTTTGTTAAATGAAGATAGCTAAATCTCTGCTAAAATCAGTATTTAACCAAAAATTGATAAGAGAATAGTCAATCAATTTGAAACACTTTTGACACATTTTTTTAAATGGCGTATTAATTTAGGTTAATATTATGCGTTCTGAAAATTTAGTATAATATTTTTTGTGCAAAAGTTTCTACTATCGATTTGCGCAAAAAAAAAATCGATATAATCAGGATATCCCCTTAAGACTGAAATGTGAAAAATTTTAAAAATACATTTAGGATCGAGAGATAAAAATCTTATAGGACCAAATATTTTTTACAGTTCCCAAATTTTGTGCTTCTGTAGCTACACGTACCAATTATGTCATGTGGAGTACGGACGCCAGCGTAAAATCAGACCGTATTGCTTTACTTGTAACAAAACAGTTTGTGCTGAGCATTCAACATTACTGCAAGAAGCATCACAATAGTGACTTATTTAATTTTCTCATGTATTTTAAAATTAAATAAAACCGAAAATTAAAATGTAAAGAAAATTTGAATATTTTTTGTTTTTTGAACTATTAAAAAAATATCAAAAAGGTTTCATATTTCCGCCATAACATTTTTTTTAGGAGGTTTCGGAGATAAAAACTCTTTTTGATAAACTACTTTCCTAAAATATTTTAATTTTAAGAAATATTAAATAATTTTATTTCAATTGTTTAAATGTAAATATTAATTTATTCTAAAACATTGACGTTGCTCGGACCTTCTTATTCATTAACATCAATAATTAAAATTAACTGAGAAAATCCAACTTTATTAACGATTATATATCCTAAAGTACTTAAGTGAGAATATGGAACTTTATTTCGATTTAACTTTTGTTATTATTACCCTATGGGGAATGAGACCGGCCCTGCGTGTGCCACAGGATCGGTCCCTTCGTGCCAGAGACCGGTACTCTGCTAAACCCTACCCTATGTAAACAACTGGCAACTTTAACATTGGCTTGTCATAGGAGGGGGTCATTTGTCCTGCTTTAAACCACATAGTGGCATGCCACAGGACTAACGAAAGATGGGCATACCACAAGACTGTCGCAAAAGGGCCATATTAAGAAAATAAACGAAAACTAAACAGCTTCCAATGGATAAAATTCTGCCCAACTGGCTTTTCTTGTTAATAAGCATTCTGGTTAAGTGTTAATTTTAGGACAATTGACACTGCTTAACCCACTGCAGTATTAAGTTATACCAGTCCTGTGATAAGTCCAGTCACTTTTGATCAATTAACTCCAATTACCTTGAAATTAACTTAATATTATGTTTTTTTAGGATTTTTAATTAAAGTTTAATTATTATTATTACCAAATTTAGTGCATTTTGTTCTCTTGGAAAAAATAATCCGTTTTGTCGCGTCCGTATTTGTATTTTAACCAATTTAACCAATTAAAAAAATTAAAAGAAAATTTTCATATTTCATAAATCTACATATAAAAGATGTTTTTCACTGTAATTTCCACATTCGCAAAGAAATTCTTTTTTCACAAATGTCGCTGACTAATGTGTATTTCTATAAGTGCATAAAAATAACTTCATTATTTGTCGCGTCCGTTTCTCGCTGATATTTTCTTATATCTTTTTACTACATTATTGATTCTGCCAATGTTTTTCCTCAAATTTAGTACTCTTCCTAACTTCAATGCATTGACGTTATATCGTAACTTTCAATTCCTTTATTTTTTTTGGCTTAAAGTGTGCGAATGTCGCGTCCATTGCCCAGGAATTGCTCATATGTAACAATTTTTTTTTAAAACAAAAAATGCTAAAAATAAATTAAAAACTATTATTATTATATATTTAAAAAAAAAAACACTGGTTTTAACAAAAGGGCTTATTTCTGCAAAAAAAAAAAAACGTTAAATATATTTTTTGCAATGCGAAAAAAAATTTCTGTGTGAATTTGTTCACTTAAGTATAAATAAATCTGCAATTTAGCTGCATTACACTCGCGTCCATACTAGGGTGTGACCGCTAAACGGTCATGACTTGCGTTTGTAACGTAAGAAGAAGCGTAGGTTTGATTCTTACAGCCGCTGCACAGTGGAGTGAATCAAATAAAAAGTGGTAATAAATACAGAACTTCTTAACTACAGGACCGATTAAGACCAAATGTATATTTAATCGTTAAGGAGGAGTATAACTTCTAGAAAATTAATTTTAAAGTCACCCTGTGTTAACACATAATAAAAAAACATGCTTACGGTAATATGTTACCTCTTGAAATTTAAAAGTTGTGTGATGTTGAACATTAAAATTAAAATTTTTTTGACAAGTTTTTTTTAGGTTTTAAGTTAATAACTCCTTTATAATAAGTGGTAAGACATTAAAAAAAATTTTGTATATTGCCACTTTTATTATTAATGTTGTGCTTAAAGTTTCATTTAATTATCTGTAACCGTTGAGTAAAGAAAAATCTGCAAAGTCAATTTTTTGAAATAGGTCAAAAAAATTGTAAAATTTTTGAGAAAAAGTAGCTTCACTAATACGTTTTTTTATAATCTAATAGAAGAAAAGTAAATATTTTTTTAATATTCGAAAAGAACAGGCTTCGAGAAAAGTTTTAAATGAAAGTATTATTAATTTTGGAAATGCACCCTACACCCAGCATTGATCGAAAATGACCAATTTTCAAGCAAAATTTCAAGTTTACACACGTGGGCAAAAA
Organism: Delia radicum; assembly: GCA_021234595.1. NCBI lineage: Eukaryota > Metazoa > Arthropoda > Insecta > Diptera > Anthomyiidae > Delia > Delia radicum. The sequence continues at coordinate 66,213,125 of CM037854.1, read as the reverse complement.
ATGGCACGCCCATTTCTTAACTTTTTAAAACGCAATATTATAGACTAATAAAATGTTAATTATTCTTTATCAAGTTTGCCGCCGGGAAATGAAAAGTGGGGTCGTGGGAGGAGTTTTTTTAAAAAAAGTCAAATTTTGAAATTAGATTTTTTCGCTTTTAAAAAAATCATATTTAGATCCAATTTTTTTACTTTAATTTATGTTTTATTAATTAACGACAATATAATCTTTAATACATATTAAAATTGTTAACATAGCATAAATACCTATTTAGTTATTATTTATCAAAGTTAAGTTGTTATAATACAAAAAACACTATTATATATATTTTTTTTGTTTTTTTACTTATTTGTTCTAGATATTTTTCAAAATTTACAATAAATTATTTTTTTTTTTAAAGCAGAGGTTTTCGCCTGTTCAACGATGTATAACGTGTCTGGTGAATACGTTTACAAACGTCTGAAAACTTTTTTAAAATGTGTCAACTCGACCAAAAATTTTATTTATATGAAAATTTCTTTGTATGAAAACCATGGTAAAGAGTGTATGAGTAATTAACAGGGCAGCGACTTTCATGCACTAAAAAATCGAAAATATGCGCTTAAAATATGTAGTAAAAAGCTCAAAATATGCGCTTAAAACATGCGCTTCAATCGAAATATGCACCAAAAACCCAAAAATATGCACTTAAAATCCTGAAATATGCACTAAAAATCCAAAAAATATGAAATCACTTCATAATTATAGAAGTTACAGCATTTTAGAAGTTTTTTATACTCGAGGTGGTCCACTTTGGCACCTTAGTGCTCACCCTGTGTTAACACAGGGTGACTTCAAAACATTTTTTTTAAAGCTATACTAATCCTTAACGATTACATATACATTTGGTCTTAATCGGTAAAGTAGTTAAGAAGTTCTATATTTATTACCACTTTTTTTTTTGATTCACTGCACTGTGCGCTGGTTGTTGAAAAAAATTTATCATATAGAGACAATCAATTATAAGACACAAATAATAATGCAATTTAAAATGGAAAATCCCTGATGACGCCTGTCCATAAAAAGGCCGAAAATGGGCTAGTCTAATTTATAATTTTTAGTGAAAAACGTTTATTCTTCTTCTTAACCTCGGCCTTTCTAAAATATAAAAAAAACAAATATTTTTTATTTGAAAATTCTCTCTATGACCACTGTAAATTATTAAATAATACAACGTAAAGACTAGTTGAGAGAAAAACAACAAAAAACACAAAATTTAAAGCTAGAGCATCCCAAACAAATGCCCGGGTATGTTAGGTAAAAGTTAAAGTACAGGCTTAAGGTATTCACAGCAACAACAAGGAGAGGTGTGTAACAACGAGGGTGAATATGAAATAAAACGAATGTAGAATTTTGCCTACCTATCAACCTAACACTGCCATCAACATCCACCACCACCACCCCTCTCTCCATCGTTCTTTTACCGAATTGTAAATTGTGACAGTCGTAAGGGTCAGCAATACATACACGGTATAGCAAATGATGGTATGGGGTGTTTTTATACATATTTTGGGTAGCCAAACATCAATATTGATGATGGTAAGGTTAAGGATGCTGCTGTTGTACACTCATAGAAATAAGTAGAAAAAGCTACTAAAAATTTTTTAAAAATTACATTGCAGAAAAAACTGCTAAAATTAGCATTTTTTTCTTCTTCTAAATATTAATAAAATAAAATCAGCCAAAATAAAACTTTTAACTTTACAGAATTTTAGTTATATTATAGTTGAATTAATTAATAATGCGAAAATAAGCAAAAACTTTTAATAAATGTTTTTAGACTAAGAACAGCAAACAAAAATTGTAGTATCAACAAAATGTTTGCTATCCCATGTAAAAACGGAATATATATAAACAAACATGACCATACAAGGGCTATGATCATATATGATCTCATATATGGTCACACTTCTTAGTGCACCACAATTTTGGTTTCACCAGTTTCGTGACGTGCCCCCGAATCATATATCACAGATTTGTCACTTTGCACCAATCGACCTTTCGTTTCCCGCATGGAAGAGTCATTGACAAGAAGTTATATTAGTAAGAAAAAAGTTTTTAAGGCAAAATTCGGGATTTGTAAAAAATTGTACATGAGAGCATAGCTTTTCAGGATGACTCCTGAATATATTTTCAAAAGTTTTGCTACACTTTTGTCACAAAAGTAGTTTTTTTTTGCTAGAAAAAGATTTTTATATATAAAAGTTTTTGGCGAACGTTTTGCACATGTTCTTTTCGAAAGCTGGACTCTGGGTTCATATCGGAAAGCTATGCTGCCATACACAAATTTTGACATATCGCGCGGTTTGCATATGAGGAGCCATATTAAAATAATTGTTTTCCTGCTGAAACACGTCTTCCTAATAGGATCTCTCTACTGCTATACCATTTCTTATGTTCAATTGCAAGTTTAGCTATCAAATTTGCTTACGCAATAAAAATTGGTAAAAATGAGAAAATGCGCTAAATGGCGGATTTAATCTTAAGGTTTGTGAATCAAATTTGTACCTCAAATAATAAAAGATGTCTTATATTTCAACACAAAGGAGTCAGATTGATTGCATTTTAAAAACTTTATATGTAAAAATCTGCATTTAAATGCGTCAAATTTTAAAATAATTTTGTGCAAAAACTGTACCATACATCGTAAATTAAAATACGCCATTGAAATCAGCGTGCCCAAAATATAACGAGTTGGTGGTCATAAACTTATTAATTTTTAAAAATTAAGATTTTGTTCAACTGTGTATTTAGCAAAATAAATTTGCTAAATATAGCAGCTTTTTCTGTAACATTTGAACAAATTTTTAGTAGTTTTAGCAAAAAATTACACTTATTTTATGATGTGAGCAAGATTATTCAAGTTGAGGATCATTTGTTTTTTGTTAAACAAAAAACCGTACAATGTTTATTTATTAATTAAAAAAAATATCATCATCCGCTAATTTAAAGCAGACTTTATCTACTGACAGGTCCTTACATGTTTCATTATTTTACTTATGTTTTTCTATTAGTGTAGGTATAGTAGAGAAAGGATATTTTGCTTTTGGGTGGTGAAGCTGGATATGTTTGTAGTCATTTGTAAATGCTGTACACGTAGTAATTTTTGAGTTTGGGCTAAAGCCAACAAATATCACAGCAGCTCGTGTACCTTTAATACTCCACGTATAGTATACGAAAGCATCATGGTATAGGTGAATGTACGCTTACAATGTGTGTTTTTGTGCTGAGTAAGTATTAGTAAACTAATACTTATAAACTAAAAAAAGTTCTCGCAATGAGTAAAAACTCAGTTTTCTCTTTCTTCTTGTAACTTTGAGCTTATATTACACAATCTACAATAATTGAGCATTTTTAAACGATTATGAGTAACACTTACCCTGGATATTTCATAACGAGCACAATACACGGCAGTTAAAGTTAATTTTTGTTGTTGTAACATATTTTCCTAGTAGTATTTCGAAGGATATGTAGTAACAAACAGCCTCCTTGTATGAAGAAGCAGCAAGTGCTTTTTTTAGATTTTGAATTTGAACGTTTACATTGCTTTTTGGTACCTAAAGGTAATTTAATGTCATACTTGTTTTTTTTTTTTTTGCTTTATATTTAGATAAAATGAGGTTTTCGTAACCTACATTTATAAATTACCTTATATAAAACATATAACTAGAACTGCCTGCTCCAACGTTTAACAGGATGTCTTATGGAATAATATATAGGCAATATATAAATGGGAAAAAAATCTTTAGTAGGCAAGAAAATGATATAAAAATTGATTCTAATCTATTTTGTTTTTTTTTTCAAAGGTGGTAAATTACTTGAAAAAGGCGTTTACTCATTAGGCGGAAACATAGTCTAATAAATTATGTATTAGATTTTAAAAGGTTGTCTGTATTACATAAATAATTACGTCTTGTAATAAATGTAAAATAGAACATAAATAAAAAAATTTACAAATTAAATGGGCATTTGCAAGAAATTAAAATTTAATTTTATATGCACAAATATTTGTTAAATAAATTTAAATGATACATTTTTAATTTCAGTAACAATTTATGTGTAAAATTGTTGGTGGCTCCTTCGTAGAATAAATTAATTTTTATTAGGGATGGCAAGCACTACCGCTAAAATACCGTTATCAATTAAAATCGTTTTCAACTGAATATCGTTATCTCTAAAATACCGTTACCGAAATAATTGAAATATAGTTACGAGTAAAATACCACTACCGAAAGAAGCGAAAATGCGATACCCTTACCGATACCCGTATCGAATCTGTTACCATTCATGAATTTTACTGAAGTTTCCCTAAGATTTCTTTATACCTTAAATTATGATGTGAGCAAGGACATTCCCTTTTACCTCTAATTCTTAATTGGCAGCAATTTAAATATTAGTCTGACGACAAAAGCTAAAAAAAAAATTTAACATTATATAAAAATACCAAGGATATTGGTATTTTTATAACTAAATATCGTTATCGTTAAAATATCGTTACTAATATAATTGAGCTTTATCCTTGAAATAGCGTTACCAAATAAAATAGATAAAAAATATAGATATGAACATCTTCAGAAAGTAGTGATCATAATTGGGCTTAAAAATATCGGTGTTCATTGGCATTACCTGAATAACTAAAACTTACTTAGATCGAAAGTGCGGCACTCCCTCTAGCGCTGATCCCCACAAGATTTTTTCATCTTTTCTTAGATTTATTAACAATTAGAGTTTTCTATTTGTACAATCAAGGAATTTCTGCTTTACAAATATGCAGTTGTTTGGATTCTCATACAGTTTCTTTTATTTTTAATGTATATGTCAGTCTTTTGTAGAACAAATTTAAGTTTTTACTAACATTGTAGCCATTAAAAAAAACAAACCACATCAAATGACTGTTTTATGATTTTACATTAATTTTTTACAGTTGTTTTTGGTTATTTAAAAAAATAAAAAAGTAAATGTTTATTTTTAACTACACAGAGAAAAATTTTAGCCATTTGCCAACAGAAATTCTGTTACTACGACTCAAATTCGGTTACTACAACTGAAATCGATTGGTACAATTGCATATTGGTTATCACAATAAAATTCGGTTAATACAACTGAATTTTAGTTGCAACAACCAAAATATTCAGAAATCGAATTTAAATATTGTTGTACTAACCGAATTTATTGGGTGTTAACACCAAAATGCACTTTTAAATTCGGTTGGCACTTTATTTCTCTGTGTGTAGCATATGTGGTTAGGTTAGGTCGAAAAGAGGATTCGGAGAAGGTAAATGCTTCCCTAATCCGACTCAAGTCCCTGAGGACTTACACTTAAACCAGAATGTCGGCTTGTTGTGCGCTCTAAAAAAATCGGTCCCATGTCTATTTCCTAACCCAGGAACTCCGTCGCACTGACGAAATCCTCAAACTCTTCCATCCTATGCCCCTAAGATCCCCCAATGTGGATATTGGGTCACTGGATAGTACTTCGACCCGGATCCCGGAAAATGCCGGGCATTCACAGATATAGTGTTCCAGGGGGTCCTCGTCTTCCCCGCAGGCCCTACACACTCCCGAGTCCGCTCTACCAATACGGTGGAGATGGGTCCTCAGTGTCGAGTGTCCCGTGAGGATTTCCATCAAAAGACTTAGTTCTTTCCTTCTAAGATTCCGAATTTCCCTCGTCCTGTCCCTGTCTCGGTTTCCCCAGAGAATCCCCGTGGTCCTGCATATGTGGTTAGTTTTTATTGCAATTGTTAGTAATTGTTTGAACATTACAAACAAATGACAAATGTTAGTTGAATTTATTTAAAGGTTAGTCATAATTTCTTTAAATGAAATTTCATTTGTTGTTGACTACAATTTCTGTCGTATTTACCTAGATAATGTCCTAAGTGTAATAGTTATATTTAATTATGATCTAAAAATTGGCAATTCAAAATGAAATTTATACTTTAAAGAAAATTACATATTTATTGCGAAAATCTATGTATTTTCTATTTTGAAAGGACTCATACCACTTTCAAAATAAATACTTTTTTAAAATTGCATATAATTATTTTATATGCAATACCATATCCATAAGAGTGAAATCACGGAAAGAATGATATATAAAAAAGAAAGTTATGACGACATTAAACTCTTGTCCTTAAGACTCTGAGAAAATCAGACAGATAAAATTTATGATCAGATTAAATAAAGCGCCAAGGCGCATGTCGACATAACATAAACCGTTTTTATAAATGTTCTAGGTCATCAGAGTACATACCGTTGCACCAGCTATCAATGAGGCTCACAACAGCTTGCTTTTTTTTCAATCCGTTTCCAGTGACATGCCAGATACCAAGGAGCAAACATCATCTGCATGAGATTGGATATGCAAACCCAGAGTCTAAATCTGCACACCTAGAAAACAGACTCGGTAGTTGCAACCGTATTTGTAGACAATCGAATGCTTCGGTTGTTGCGACCCTATTTTTAGCTTGTGATAACAATCATTCGAAAGAAACAACAGAAATTCTGACACGACAAGAAAATTTCGATTGGCTTATCAGGAGTTTGACAACAACTTCCAAAAAACTCGATAGCTACAACCAAACTATTCAATTGGCTACAAATACGGTTTCTACTACCGAGTCAGTTTTCAGAATGCACTAAAAATTAGTAGACCACGAAACACCAACGCATCCTCTACTGAGTCATTTGTATAATTTTGGGCCTCTCTGAATGTCATCGGTCTGCAGCCTTTTACATAACGTAAAGTAAAACCAATAACCTGGTACCGGGTCAACTCCATGTGCCTCCGGAGAAGATCCCATCGAGTCAAAAGTAGCATTGTCAAAATCCAATTATATGCCCACTTCTCGATTTTAAAAACAAAATTGTGAATCGCTGACTTACCACTCTGATAAGCATTTTGTGGACAATTCAGAGAGGGGTTGGCTACAATGTTTATGACTGAATGAATTTCTTCACAATTTGTTCAATACTTTTCAGCAGAAAGAATGATAAAATATGGTCGGTCTAAAACTCTTCGTCAACCTATAGTTGTCGTATACTCTCAAAAACATTCGAATGATTCATTTAACAGAAGTGTTTCGGTTGCTGCAACCTTGTAAATTCGGGTTTCCCAACCGAATTCAGTAGAAAAAAAAAAATCGGTTGACACAACCGAATTTTTTAGGTGAGTGTACCCAAGTTTGGGAATGAAAACCACAATGAGATCTCACCAGTATGACGGATAACATCCATGAGCCAAGCAAGCCAAAAAGACCGGTCTTATGGTCCTTACTAATATATCCACTCCACTCTTTAGCATAATGTGTAATTGATTCCTCCATAACTACACCCAGAAAACAATCTAAGTTGTGGCCACGGTACTTGTTACAAACATAACTAGTCTTACATTCGTTTACCAATACTAATCATCAGTTGCTTCTATAAATGAAGCAATCCACAATTCGGTTGGTTCTACTGAAACCCCAATTTGTTTGCAAATTTGATTGGGAAACCCGTATTTGTAGTTACCACTTTTGATTATCGTCAGTTGTTTAATACGTTTGATAGACTGTACCAATTATTTTGTATTATCACAAAATATAAAACTGCTTCCACGGAATATAATTACTAGCCGATATTTATTTGCAAAGTTGCTTGGAAATACCAATAATTGTATAATAGAATTGTTTGTTAGTTCCTTTAGTTCCTTTTTTAATTTCCAGTGCAATGCTTTATTAATCGATTATATGTAATTCGAAATTAAATAACCTCCTATCAAATAAATATTAATGGTTTTGACCAAATTCCAGCCAATATTTTTTTTTTTTTTTTTGGTTCACCCTAGATGCTATGTTGCCGTTAGCTCCATAGCATACCTTCCGGCGTCGTTACTTTGCATCCCGGAAAGTGCGTAGACAATAGAATATCATTGGCTTCCTCCTGATTGTTCGTAACCCAGCAACATATTTTAGAACTGGTTGCTCAGAATGGAGGTGGAAAACATGTTGTTAATAGGACAAACTCCATACAAAATGAATCGGAACAGAAATTAGAACCTATTGAAATACGATATAAGTTGTTCTGCAACTTGTTATATGGATTTTACTATTTTAGTGGGAAAGGTACCATCAGGTTTCCTGAGAATCAAGCTTTGCTCCATTATCTCTCTGAAAAATTTCACAGACTCTTGCAGTGTCTCTCACTACATTTACCTTCACACAAAAGTCCTATGAGAATACAGTTTAGCATGACTCAACTTCATTTCTTAATCCTTTTGTATATGATGATAGCTGTTCCAACCCAATATCAGATTTTGGAAAATCTGTTGTGGATTGTCCGGTATATATTTAAATAAAGCATTTATTTTCATTTAATTTATTGTACCAAAATCAATATAAGTTTGATTTCATTAATTTTGAATATAAAATTTTATATTTTACTTCGTTGTTATACACTTGTGTAAGAATGTTAGTGCAATATTTGCTATTGTCAGCAAAAGTCATTGTATATTTTAATTTCTATTTAACTTTAGGAAATAATTCAATATATTTTAAGCCTTTCACAAAAAATACATAAATATTAAACGTTCATATTTTATCAAACATACAAAAAAAAGAAGAAATTGTATAGTATTACAAGCCTATTGTATATTTCTGTTATAAATTTAAGGTCAATGTAGCAAAAATTTAAGATACAAATTGAATGTATAAAAAAATACACACACACACATGGAAACACTTATACAAATAAGGAAAAACTTGTTCTCTATATTCGTACAAATTTAGAATAATGAGTGAAATTGCTAAATTTTTCTTTTTTTTTGTAAATGAAACAATATAAAAATACAATAAAGCTCAAACAGGTCCCGGGCTCAGCTAAACCGGCCCGGGTAAATTATTAAAAGCCGGTTGCCATATAAATATTAGTACAAATACTAGTAGATGAAATTCAGATAAATACAGCAACAGCTTCCAATGTAACTAAAATATTAGTGATGCGAGTGTTTAGGGAGGCTTCAATAGAGAAAAGAGAATAAGAGAATAATATTTATTGCAAAAGTATGAGTTTAAGTTTAATGATTGCCTCATACATAGACTTATTATATATACCAGTGTATATGTAAATGATGTATGTGTTAGTAAAAAACAAAACAAAAATGAACAAAAACCAAATACAGAATTTTGAGTGAAATTAAGGATTTAAGTTTAGATCTCTATACATTTAACAAGGATGCTGCTTTATATACAATCTGTGCTTATGTGTGCGTGTACTTGGATGGTATTAATTTGTATGTGAGATATTTTGTGAGTGTAGTAGTGCCGCCATTTGAAATTACCAAAATTGGGGTTCGCTACAACAACCGTTATTCGTAGTAGACGTTTAGGCGTCAACTAGTGCGCTTGGTGCGCTTAAATATTACGGCTGTGCGCCGTCGAGAACGTCATATACCAAAACCGTTTCTTTTTTTTTATTCTTCATACCTACCATCACAACAGCATCTCTAATATACTAAAAAAAAAAGTGTACAAAATATAAAAAGCAAACCAAAAATATATAAAAAAATAAATTAAAAATTAAAGCAAAAAAGAAGTCACCACTGGAAAAAAGCAACAACTACTACAAAAAGTCCCGACTGTGACGAGACAAAAGCATAAAAATTTTGTTGTTTTCTTTGTATGGAAGAGGGACTACGGAATATGAAATTCACTTTATATTGTAGGGGAGGGAGGGGTGGATATGTGAATGAATGATTGAAATTTTTTCATTTATTTGTTTTTTTTTTTCTTTATTTTTAATAAAGAACAAAGACATTATTGCATCCTTTGGATTGTAGTTTGCAAGAGTTGAAGGACATTTTCAATTTCAACTAAAACTGAAATTAATGGTTTGAACTCAGAAAGTTGAAATAAAAAAAAAGCAAAACATTTTATTGAAAATTTCAATTCTTAAAAATCTTTTGCATCGGTTAAAAATTAAAAATTAAAAAATCTGGATTTTTGAAAATATTTATTTAAATATAAAATTAACGTTGTTGCTTTTTTTTTTTTTTTGTTAAAATAAAAAGTGTTTAAAACAAGTGTATAAAATCCTGAAAAACTTGACTTTTGCTAAAAAATAAAATAAATAAAAATCAATCCTCTATGCTTTGTTGTTGTGTAACGTTAACAATTAAAAATCTTTAAACGTTTTGTTCTCCTGGGTATGTAATCGATGTTGTAATGCAGTATATATAATCGGTGTTGTGCTTGTAGTGTTTTATGTGTGTTATATATATAATTTTATATAAAATAATTAAATAACTAGATGCTTAACAAAATTATATTGTTTTTAATATTTAGTAAAACTAAATTTAAATTTTCAAAAAATTTAAATTCACTTTACACGGAGAGAATTTTCTTGGAAGAGTTTTACTGAAATGTTTCTTAAAACTATTGCAGTTTTCTTCACGAAGTGAATAAAAAATTTCTTGAACATTCATTATTTTTATGAAATAGCTTTTTATGCAACTTTTTGATTAGGCGTATGCACTTTTTAATAATTAAAATTAATTTTTTTATAAAATTTTATAACAAACTGTATTAATTTAATGAAAGGTTTCAATGAGCGAGTTCAAGTGACACTCCATAGATCTTAAGAAAAAATTCTGTAATATTATGCACACAGTTCTCTCAGTGAAATGTTAGTTTTTAAACAAATTTTTAAAATATTTTCTACACTTATTAAAATATTTTAAAATGTTTAAATAATTTGTAACAAATTTTCGTTTTTCTTAACAGTAGTGGGATGAAAGCTTAGAAAAACTGCACTGAGAGAATTATCTGCATGATGTCAATGAATTTTTGCATTAGATTTGTCCAGAGTCTCTGGAACTTGTTCATTGAAAATGTTCTTTATAATAATGCAATTTTGTCATAAATTTTTTTACACATTTTTATTTTAGTTTTTAAAACTGATGTCATATTCCTAATAAAAAAATTCATTAAATATAGTTTTATAAAAAGATTTTCATTTACATTGTAAAGAAAGCTTCATTAGTTTATTGAAAAAATGTCCTTTAAACTCGTCCAAGATAATTCTGACTGTGTGAAATTAAAAATTTTTATTGCAGAATTATATTCTTTACATGTAAAATTAGAATTTTTGGATTTCAGTATTGAAGCGGAATACCTACAGGAAGAATTTTAGTGGACAAAAATTAATGAAAAATTTTAGTAAACTTTTCTCCTTAAAGTAAACGAAAATTTTCTTAAAATTAAAAAAAGCTGCATACATTTTATTAAAGTCGATTTTTTTATAGAAACTTCATCATTAATTGAATGAAACTTATAACAAAATAAAATGATATTTTCATTTTGTTTACATTGTTGATCATTGAAGTAGCATTTTGTCAGGTTCGAGATCATAAATGAAAGTTTCTCATAATAAACTATAAAAAACATCTACTGAAAATTAAAGTTAAAACAACTGAAAATTCAGTTATAATGGCTACAAAGGTAATTATCGTTAAAATAACTATAAATGTGGTTATTTTTAACTGTTGAAAAGCAATTAACAAATGTATAAAAACAACTAACAATGTCGCAAAAACTACAGACAATTTGTAACCACAATAATTTTAAAACAACTATAAAAATTTGGTAAAAACAACTGTTTTTAACAGTTAGTTTTTATGTGTTTTAAAAATATTTTTGATAATTTTTTTTTCATTCAATTACAAAAAAAAAAAAATTAATTTCTACTTTAAATGCAAAGTCAAAATTCCAAACGGTAACGTTACAAAACTATAATTACATATTAATTTCACTCAAGTTCGTTAAGTTAAAAAAAAGTAGAAGAGTTTAGTCGGCATAAATATAACACCAACGGAAAATTTGAATCAACTCGAATCCTTTTTTGAATCAACTCGAAAATTCGATCAGACTAACAGATTTATTCGAAATTCTTCTGTTACAGATCTCCGCGCATTAATAACTACTTCTTCTAGATGAAAAACGGTTTTCTGCGTAAACTCGACGGATTAATAATCCCGAAATATTCTTAATGAGCTTTTGATCCAGAGAACATGCGGTCAATTGCAATACTCTTATATTTTTTGATGGTAGCCATTCCATCGTCTGACGACTTACATGTACTGAGGCATTGTCTTGTTGAAAAATTAATCCTTCTTCTTTGCTATTTTCATTATGTGGCACGAGTTTCTCTTCTAATACTGCAATGTACTCAGAAGAATGCATTCTAGTGCTTGGAAATGCAAAATCAACCATATCGTTTAAACAAAAAGAGCCCCAAACCATTAAGGATCCGCCTCCGAAATTTATTTTTGATAAATAACGTGGTTCCAGACATAGGTCTGTTGTAACCAATCAGAAGAAATCTCATTTAAAAGAAATTTATGTTTAAATATTCCTATCAACGACAAAGATTATTTACTTACCTTTCTACAGTGGGTTTGTAAATTCCTTTAAGCGAATTTAAGTCGAGCAGTTTTGTAGCGGGGTGATAAACACCCACATTCGTCAGCTTTTGCGGAGTATTTCTCTAGGAATCCTTTAAGAGCCTACTTATGGCAGATTTGGGCACATTTAGCTTACATTCACTATTTTACGACGGACCCTATCAGAGAGCTTTTTTCGCACTGCCTGTTTTATTTTTACCCTTAGTACTAGTATTATTTGCAAAATTTGTGACAACCACATGGGAACGGTTTATTTTTCTAGCAGTTTCCCGAAAACATAAGCCACTTTTTAAATATTCTGAAATGCGCCCTTTTTCAAAATCAGATATGAACAACGCGGCATTTTATTGCAAATTGATTAAAATTGCAAAATAAACAAAAATAATTCTTTAATTTTTCTTTATTTTCAATTCTTCTTTGTTTACCGTTATATGTAATTACAGTTACACCAACAAAATATTATTATAGAATTGTTCTCTTAAATCAATTAAGTAATCTCTTAAATTTTAAACAATCAGAGATCAGTTATCACTCTCTTAAAACCAGATAAAAGTTTAAAAAAATTATTTTAAAAATAGCAAAAATTATTTATAGTTATAGTTATGGAACGCAGCGTATTAGAGATACGACGAAATTCAGTAATTATTATATTTGAACTTGATGCTCATATCAATAATAACAAATATAAACTAAACGAGAATTTTTAAAAACTCGACATAATCTTCTTGTTTAAAATAACTAACAAAAATTAATTGTTTGGTGCAAAATTACTGTAGTTGTTTATTAAAATACAACAAAAAACAACTGTAATTGCAGTTAGAAACCACTACTACTGATTTTAACACAAACAACTGTTATTTAGTAACTGTAAACATTTGTTGAGCGCAATGGAGAAAAGTTTGTGAAAATCAGCGCTAGAGGGAGTACCGCACTTTCGACCTAAGCGACTAAGGCCATCATCAGCCTCATTATAATACACTTCCCTGAAGAACTTATGATTTAATCAGGTATATATGAGGAATTTCAAAAGGAATTTCAAAAAAATTTTACACTTTGCGGTTTAAATCAAATTTAAAATGTTAAAATTACAGTTTTTGCTTGAATTTATTTTATAGAATTTATAGATCTGATTGTATTTATCAAATTTCAAAATATATATTACACCGCCCAAAAATATTAAAATACCCGATTAAAAATCAATATATTCTCATCAAGTCATGAACATATCTGAACTTATTCCTGCTCCATATACCACCATATAGAATTCATATATGTTCATAAGAAATCGTGTGTGATCATAAATATTAATATTACTTCAATTTTCGTTAATGTTCTCATATGACCATGTATGGAAATGTATAGACATGTATGATTTTATATGTAAATATTATTTAAAATTTCGTTAATGCACACACATGAACATCTATGATCATCATATGAACATATTAGAATGGTTTATGAGCACATACGTGGACATGTATGAAGCATGGGGGTTCATGTATGGATCCATAATTGTCGATTTTTAACATGATATTCACTTTTGTCATACATTAGATTATTTTGGAAAACACGTATTTTACCGGTTTTATGATATTTACTTTTGTTTGGGGTTACATATTTGCAGGAAATCATTCTAAATACTCTTAAATTCGCAAAACTAAAAATTGTATATAAGGATGCTTTTTGAGGTTATGAAAATTGTGTTAGTATGTTAGTTTTAAGCTAATTAAACCAAGAATTTAATGTACGCGTTGGCATAATTGATAAAGCGCTTTAGTTGTCACAAACCTAAAAGTATTTGACGTTGTACTCGCTATTAATGAACATTTTTTTATTTTTCGCATTTTTGAATTAAAACCATCGTAAAGATTCATTCTATTTACCTAAATATGTTCTCAAGTCATGTTTTTTTCCATATAAAAAAAATGAGAAAAACATAATTAAACTTCGGAAAATTTTGAAAAAGTTTGCATTTCAGTTTGCATTTCAAATTTTGAATATGGCTACTTTTCCGTTTACTAAGAATCTAAGTTTACGCTTTACATTTTCAAATAAAACTGTGAATGTCAGACGTATAAAACATATATTTTCAAAAAATTTACGCATCCCGTTATTAGAGCGCTGTCAACAACTTGGTATACATCGTATACCGTTTTATAAATACTGTTCTCAAAAATCAATTTTATTAAAGAGCGCAAAAACAGACTTTGAAAGTTTAAAAATCGTAAAATTTCAGAAATATTTGGGGCGTATAAAGAAAAATTTTAAAGCAGTCATAATTTTGTGGTAGTTTGTTTCATTAGATTTGGTAGCGGTCCTCTACTACACACAGAAATAAAGTACAAACCACATTGTAAATGCTATATTTGTTAGTAAAACTATCAAAATCATTTGGGATACCCAAATCGGGATCTAACATCCGCATATTTTGGAGTCTGCAACTGAAATTCAGTTTGTATCAATATAATTTAGATGCAACAACGAATATTTAGTAGTATTAACCGTATTTGGTTGGTGCAACCGAATTTTAGTTGGGAATTGCTAAATATGTATGTATGCTCTATGTTTTTTAAGAAGACTAACGCATTTTATTTAAAAAATGTTTCAGTTCTGGTTACAGAAAATAATAAATACAATTTTTGAAATTCCAAAAAAAATATTCGTCAATTTTACGCACGCGTCTTAACACTGGATAAACGCGCCAAATAGAAAATTTCAAAATATTTTAAAAGCTCTTTACAAAAATTTTAATTAATTCTCAAAAAATAATCCGCATGTCTATGAGTTAAGTCAAAGGTATTTTTTAAAACGTTTTAATAAATTGACCTTAAGGGGTTATGGGCCTGACAATTATCTAGAGATGTGAAAAATCTAGCAAACATTTGACAATTCAATAACACTGACTAATTTCTTTTAGCCCTCAAACGCTCGTTTGTCGGGTAAAAGGTGTGGTTAAAATTTTGAAAGAAAACATATTTTGCATTATCGAAAATTTGATTTATTTGTACTCAGCAATTCGAAAAAACAAAACCTTTGATAATAGGTAAACTTTGATCTGCTGTTTATTTGAAATATTTAATATATAGAAAAGTTGCATAGAAGCCGAACGATTAAATTTATAAAATTTTAATTTTAAATCAAATGCAATTCCTTAACAAAACGTTATTTTTAATGTCATTCAAAATTATATTTTGAATAACAAAAATATTTGAAGATGTCGGAAGTGTTTTAAAAACCAGTGAATGTGTTTCCAAAAACCTTTCATTTGATACCTAATTTTTTATAGTTCCTTTAAAATAAAACGGATGGGAACTTTGACCCACTTATAAACCACTAAATTGGAGATGGGACCGATGTCTTTATTTATCTTTATTTATTACAAAAACATTTATTACAAAAAATATAAAAACAACAATACATTTTGTAGTTTATTTACAATAAAATCAAACCATTAAAATGTGTTGCTTTAAAAATTACTTTGTGTTTAGAAAATACGGAAAACATTTATTAAGGCGTTGGGAGTTTTAACTTCTTGAACCATTCGAGACATATCTGGGATCATATATATATAAACACAAGATCGAAACGTATAACCCATATTTGAAAGCTACACTGATTTTTTTACAGAGATGTATAAAGAAGTATTGATATTCCGTGAATATTATTCGTTCACTTTTGAGGTTATGCACTTTTTTAATTTATTATATCCTGTTTAAACAATATTGTGAATGCAATGGTGTACAACTGTTTCTTGACGTTTCCATTAAATTTTTGATTAACTCATATTCTCATGAATTAAAATATCGTGTGCCCAAGCAAGATTTTTCTGAATTATACCATACCACGACACTATGAAAAGATTTACAATGTAATCCGAAATGTTTACCGAACAACATTCTTTAATGGATCGGTATTTTAAGTTTGTTCTCTTGATTCTTATCTTCTTAATAATAGAGATTTTTTAGAAAATTGTAATACACAGTTATTATGATTTTTTTAAATACTTTTTGTGTTTTTTAAGCATTTAAAACAAATTTTGATATATAAATTTTATTAAACATATGGGAACGCTGCTAATAATACATTTTTTTGAGATGATTGCCGAACTTAATAATATTTTATGTTTTTTACTGACAAGGGAAGTATCGCGACCCGAACACGCATATTTTAATAAACTTGGGATATGTTGTAGAGGAGCAAAACAAGAAGAGTCATGCACTCATGATATTATGTAGTTTACTGTTTATAGTTTAATAAAAAAGTTTTCAGTTGAGTTACAAATAAAGGACCATGCATTTATTTTTCAAATAAATATTTATTTCAACTTTTTTATACAATTGTTCAAAATAATAGTTAATTATGTGTGCCCCAGTAGGCTAGTTGGTAGCGTGCTGGCTTATCAGTGCGGGGGTCGTGGGTTCGATTCCCACCAGAGACACTGTTCTGTTTTCGCTACAACGCGCCGAAGGCCATAGTAGCTAGTGCTCGGTTAAGGTAATAGTATATAATTTGTAATTATATGATTATTAATTAATAATAAAAAAAAAAAAATAGTAAATTATTTATTTAAAAATTTGTTTTAGTTTCATTTATTACTTATAATTATTTACTGTTTCATGCAAATTGAACCACAGAAACGGAATATTATCGTATATTTGTTTAAAAATATTCAAAACATTCATGTCTGTATTGTTTTTAGTAAAATGGTTTGTTTATATACGAAATTATTTCATTTAAAATTACAAGAAATTGAAAAATGTTGTGTGCGTGTATAGTATTTTGTAGAAAAAAAAAAACAAACAAACAAAACAAAAAACTGAAATAATTTCAAATAACTGAATCAATAATTTATTTTTACTGATCTGTACTTAAAATGTTACTATATATTTCTAACTTCCTATTGATTTGTTCTTACGGATTTGTTAGTTATTTAAACGACATTCAAAAATAAACCACTAGAAACTTTTGATTTAAATGAAAAGGTAGACTACTTCAAACTGGTTTTGACCTTCATACGATTTCCTCACTGTACATGATTAAATTCAAAAATTTTCCACACCTGTTGAAACTGAATTGAAATGCTTCTTATTTCTAAGGAGTCTTGAATTAAGAGAAACGCGGACAGGCAAAGTTTTACGTTGAGTAGTCTTCAGCTAAAAAAATGATAGACATTTAAAAGTTTACTTGCTATAAATACATATTTGGTAATGGCAATTACTTACAATTGTCATTACAAATCTCATTATATGGTTATGTCGCGCTAAATAATGACATATCCTTACTAAACTGCTTACATAAAATAGAAAAATATGTGCTTACCAGTATGCACAAAAATAACGAGTATACAAATAAATTTAAAAACACAAAATTTAACTAAAAATAAATTTTTTATTGAATTTTTTTTCTTTAATAAAATGTGGCCACCCGGTATTTGAACCCGGGTCTACAGGTTGTCAGCCAACCGCTCTACCATCTGAGCTATCTCAACATGTTATACTTGGTAGATAGAAACATAAATGACTTTCTTGCACAAAATGTTATTATTTCTAGCTTACAAAAAATTAAAAATAAGTACTAACTAGAAGTGAAAAAAGAATGAGTCTAAAATATATTTTCAAAAATTTTTTAAAACATTACTTTATATTAAAAATAATGAAATTCTTCCTATTAATTAATGTGTTGCTTTCTTTGGAAAGGGGATAGTGGACAGATGAAAGGTGGTGAAAGATGAAGGACTTCAAACATGGCAACACTGTAATTGCGCGAGATGATAAGTCTTAGAACAGTTGTTGCTCGCCACCTGATGGAGAGTTGGCGAATTTATTGAAGCTTTTTTGTTTCATAGCCCTGATTCATTATTTTACTTCGGTGGGGTTAAGGGCTATGGGAACACCGAAGGTGGGTGCAGCGATACATATAAGTGATAGAAAACTCATACATATTATTTTTCTAAATTGATGTTGTCGTCACCGGGAATCGAACCCGGGACCATCCGTGTAACAATCCAACGCGCTAACCATTACACCACAACGCCCACAATTGTCATGATTTCACTTATTTTATATCGCTTAATACAATGTTAGATATAATTATATATGGTAGCATTAAAATGTTGTTTTACATCGAATCTGATGTGTTTAGTTTTGTTAAAATATAAAGGGCGATTGTTTTTTGTTGTTGGTTTTTCTTTGATATCTCAAATGTTAAATGTTTTTGTTTCAGACGAGAAGAAAAAATTCTCATTAAGTTTGTGTTTAACTTAATCCTTTCTCTACCGACTTGTAGTTCTTGAATATATTTCTTTAAATTAAAAAGTAACCGGTTTTCACATGTGCCCCCTCCTTCTCCTACCCACCAAAAAGTGACACGAAAATCGAATTTTTGAAACTTCTCAGTCCATTTTTACCTCTAAAACATTCGAATAACCAAAAATGCTGTATTTTATTTTGTTCTGGTCATTAGATAAATCTACATGCCAAATTTTGAGACGCCCGTTTTTTCGAAGGTTCATAAAAAAAAAATCGGAATTTCTTACCAAAAATATCGCGACTATATTGCCCTCATGATTAGTTTATCCACATAACGATTTTTCAATGGCTAAATAAAAAAAAACTTTTGCTAAACATTTGTAAACAAAAAACAGCAAACAAAAACTGTAATATAAACAAATTGTTTCCTATATCTACTTTAAATTCAGTTGAAAGCAAACAACATTAAATTTTGATAAAAAACCAACAGAAATATTTGCTAAACAATTTTAGAGTGCTGATCTAAGAGTAAATGTAGGATTTTTTTATTTTTTTTTTAAATATAGTAGCAGTAGTGTAGTAGTTACGAGTTCATTAGTTCACTAAGCTTCGATTTCGATTAATTATTTAATTAAATTAATAAAATGTTTGGTTAAAATTACGAAATTTTTTTTCCATGTACTACCGTAATTGAAGATTGTTTTATTTAGTTAAATCAGGCAACTAAATAAAAATAATTCATATAAAAACACTTAACTGCAGAGTAATGAAATTTTACAAAGTAGATCGATTTAATTCTATTCAAGTCATAATGAAACTTTTTAACACGTATAAATAAGCTGTAAAAAAAATCCATAATTCAACATTAACTTAAGTTAATAACCCACACACAAAGATAATGAAAGAATAAAATAAAGAAAAGAAAAAAAAGTGAGAAATTTATAAACACTAATACCAACTTAATACAACACACACGTACATATTTGTGTATAATAAAGAAAGTGATAAAAAAAAAAAGATTTTCCTTTTATATTTCTAAACGCATAAATCACAATTGCATGTCAATGTAATAACATCCTATATGAAGAACGTCTGTGTATGTGAACATGTGTGGGTAGATGTTGTTAACACACGCACACGTTTAAATTTTATTTATTTTTTTGTTATACAACCCATACGTATAAGCAACTTTATTATAATAAATTCAACAGAAAAAAAAAAATCATCATCTAACACGAAGCATCCATCGAGAGTCATGCGTCGTCGTCGTAAACGAAGTCAAGGACCGCACCCAAAATCATCCACTACATATAAACTTTTTGTATATGTATTAGTATAAAACTTACTGTGTATCGACTATATGTATGTGAGTGTATTTCCGTGTTTTTTATAGGAACGACAATCAAAAAGTTATGTGTGTGTGTGTGTTAGTGTTTTCTTTTAATACTACTACTGTTTGCAATACAATAAATCAGCAAGTGTATTTGAGTGAAATGGCTATAAAAAAAGGGAAAATCTTCAAATAAAAATGAAATGTTCAACTACTAATACTACTACTATTACAACTAGTGCTGCTGCTTTTTCTACTATTTTATGAGAGTTATAAAAATAAAATCAAACAGATGGCAGATTCCTGTTTTTTTTTATGCTGTGATAAAACAAAGCATCATCGTATAGACACAAAGTGAGTGTAATTTACAACTTTCATTTTATAAGCATGTGTTTGTATTTTTGTATAAAAAAAACTATCATGTACTGCTTACCAATACACATTAAAAAAAAAAACAAAGGCAACTTTTACTACAAAAGATGAAAAACTTTACTAGAAATTTCTTTTGAGTTTTATTTTCTCATCTTTTCTTATATTTTCATGAGAATTTTATATGATTTAATGTTTTGTTAAAGCTTCATATTTCTTTATTATAAAAAAGCAAAAAGTTTTGTACATCATAAATATAAATGCATATAAAATATATAAATACACATAAAATGCACTTGAATCTTTTGTTTTAGTATCTGTATAATTTTTTTATTTTACTCTCAGTTTTATTTTAAAAATAGGGTTCTTTTTAAGACTGACACTTTGTCTGCGACAGGAGTTTTTTTTTTTAATTTATAGTAAAATAAATGTCTGGCTTATTAAAAGGGGTTAATGTTTTAATGATTTTAATATCTGCACACTACTAATACACAGAAAAAACTAAAATCGAGTTTCACTTAAAATATTTGTTGATTCAATTAAAAGTTTAATTAAATTCGGTGCTATTAATATCTGCACACTACAAATACACAGAAAAAACTAAAATCGAGTTTCACTTAAAATATTTGTTGATTCAATTAAAAGTTTAATTAAATTCGGTGCTATTAAGAAAATTGTAGTATCAGTTAAAATATATATACATTCACCATATATTTTCTGTTATCGTTTATTTGTAAAGTCATACTTAAAGTTTGTTTTCAAATGAAGAATCAATTAACCCCTTGACTACTCATGTACACTACAGTGTACACATTTAGGTTCATTGAAAAATTGATAATGCAATAATGCTTTATATTTTAGTTTAAATATGTTCATTAGGATACTAGTCATTGAAAAAAAATCTGCATATGCATAATCTGTTCATCAGGGAAATATAGTCGCGATATTTATTAACAAAGTCCTAGTTGTTTTAAAAAGCCTTTATCTCCTACAAACTCATCTAATGTCCAGAACAAAATCAACCTAAGCAGTTTTTAATATTCTAATGTTTTAGGGGTACCCATGGGCTAAGAAGTTTACAAAATTCGATCTTTGGACCCAGTTTGTGGTGGGTAGAAGGGGGAGGTGGCATACAGGTCAACCTTTTGCTTTCGAATTCAAGGATCCGAAACAGGAATCTGAAGTCCAAATATAAATATATCCACAAACATAAAGTCGGTAGCTTTTTGATTTTTTTTTTTTCAAAAAAGAGGCCAATAATTCCAATAATACACTCACAAGAACTTTTAAATAAAAAATCAACAGTTATTTAAAAAGTTTAATCGGTAAAGTTGTTTCAATAAAATATGCAGTTAAATTACAAAAGAAATATATTTTTTAATGTTCTGTCTGTTATTCAGCAAAAAAAATAAACAAAAAACGGACTTTCCGTAATAGTTAAATTATTTAGTTAAAATTTTCTATTCAAAACAAAAAGTTGTTATATTTTATTGAGTATTGAAAGAAACGAAAACAATCTATTGTTTTTATGCATTTTGTCAATTAATATTCAATAGTCGGAAATAAACTAAAAATACAATTGTTTTAAACGAAAACTAAGTAGTCCTCTTTTTAACAGATTTTCTGTTAATTCAATGTGTATATTCAGTAGTCTTTACGGAAAAAATATTGTGAGTGTATTTATTACAAAAATAATTTGTTAAAATACAAAATTATTTCAATTGAATTTACAAAAAATTCAAACAGCCAAACATAACAAACATACAAAACAAACAAATACACACAGAAAAAAACAATAGTCATTTGCCAACTAAAATTCGGTTACTGCTACTTAAATTCGGTTAATAAGACTGAAGCTGTTTCGCACAACAGAGTATTGGGTTTCAGAACAAATCAAATTGAAGTATGGTTGTACTAACCGTACTTATTGGTGGCTACAAACAAATCACTCTTTTCAATTCGGTTGAAACTATTTTTCTCTGTGTGCATAAACATTAACTTGTGTGTGTTCTGTTTTGTAATCACAAAAAAAAAACTTTTAAGTATCAAAATCAAACTAAAAAAATCCTTTTTTTAGTTTTGTCCGTTAAATATTGAAGCTTGTTTTAAAAGATTTTCTGTTGTTTTTACTACGTTTATCGGTTATTTAAACAAAGTTTAGAAATAAATATCAAAATGGTTTGAATGTAATGGAAAATCAGTAGTCCCTTTTTAATTTCGTTTTCAATTAAATTAATAGGTATTTTAGGAAGCTTTTAATATAATACTATTGTGAGTGTATATATAATATTAAGTCCTGTGGTTCATTTCGAAAACAAAGGTCCACTATTAAATAAAATTATTTTTAACTATTTAACTGATTTTTCTTTTAATTAAAAGTTTAATTATTTCCATTAAAAATAGAACTGAATATTGTTTTAAAATTCAAACAAATTTTTTATAGATACTAATGGAGCTTTCATTAAAATTTGTTAAAAAAAATCGCGAAAATTTGGAAAAAAGTTAAAAAGAAACGCGAAAATTTGATAAAAATCGTCAAAATGTAAAAACAATCTTCAAAATTGAACAAATCGTCCAAATTGAAAAACAAAAAATAAATAAAATTCGCTAATATTTGTAAAAAAAATTAAAAAATAAAGTTTAGAAAAATTAAAAAAATAGTCAAAATTGCAAAAATCGGATAAAAATCGCAAAAATTTAAAAAAAACGCGACACCAAAATTAAAAACAATGGCAAAATTTAAGAAAATCGACGAAATGAAAATACGTAAATATTAAAAAAAAAAACCGCTAAAATGTGAAAAAATCGGCAACATTTTAAAAATCACTTAAATAAAATTTAAAAATTCCATATCACGAAGACCTTTTTGAGTTTTCCATATTTTAGTTTTTATGATTATTTTGAATGATGTCCATGCCTTTAATTTTTGGTGTTTTTATTTAAATTTTAGCCATTATTTTCAATTTTGAACGTTTTTTTAATTTTTTAATTTTGACTATTTTTTTTGACGATTCCTTTGATCATATATATTTTTTTTTAATTTTGACGATTCCTTTAATCATAAATAATTAATTTAAAATATGTTTTAAATTTTGGCGATTTTATTTTAAATATTAGTGATTTTTTTTTTACTTTAATCAATTTTCTTCAATATTAACGTTTTTCACATTTTGTAATTTTTTTCAACTCTGTTGTCATTTCGGATTATAAAAACTGGAAATTTTATATGCACCTAATTCATATGCAAATTAACATTTAATAGCGAATTTTAAAGTTTTAGTTGAAAGTGAGTTTGAAATCAAACAAATGTTTGATTGAAATTTTATTGACAATAATTTTTTTCTGGGTTTCTTCAATGCTCAATCATCATCATTCAATGCTGCTCATCATTTGTTTTTCATTGCTTTAATTAATACTAGCATTACACTACTCGTATATTTATTGCAAGAGAACTGCCAAATACAGTGAAAGAAAAATGGACCTGTCTTTTTATATTCTGTTGCATCAAGTTTAATTTTCGCAATATATACTCTGACAAATGACTCTGCATGATATTAATGATTTTTTGCACAGAATCAAAGAAGTTGCACTGCAACTCGTCCATTGAAGCTTTTTATTTAATCAACGCAGTAGCGGTTAAAGAGGTTTCATTAGAAAAATGTCTACACACTCAATATTTTGAAATTTGTATGCAAACTAGGCCCGGTGAATTTCCTTCACGAAAGGTGAAGGAAAGTGAAAAAAATTATAATGCAGTGTTTTTATTATTGTTCTTAACTAAATCTGCACAAAAAACAATTTTAATACAAAAAATATTAATATTTAATTAGTTTGTTTTTTCATGTTTAAACTTTAGTTTTTTGTTTGTGAACACGATTTTATTAAATCCAAAATCACATAATGCTCAGCAGGTGGAGCTGGCTTCCACTTATTTTAAATAGATTTTTCTATTCGACACTTCTTTCACCCTAATTTTTTATATTAAATTGCTTGACGCAGGAATTTGTTATAAATTTTAACTTTTATTTATATTTTATATAATACATCGGGGATCAGTCTGCTGTTTCAATTTATTCACTTAAAATTTTATTTTTACAAAATTCAAATATTTTACTCCAAAATTCAATATTCACCAATTGGATTTAATTAAATTACTTATAGTAGAGTGAAAAATTACCATTTATGTTTTAACTGTTAATCTATGTACAAAATATAAATTAATTATTTAATTAATTTATATATAATTATTTAATTAATTTATATTAATCTGAACGTATTGAAAACAAACAAATTTAAGAAAAACATGTAATTTTTTAAAGCTATATTAGTTTTTTGTTTTTATATACATCGAGATTATTTTAATGTTATTTTTAATTTATAACAAGCTTTCGACCTCCGTATATTTATGGTACACAAATAAACCAAATCAAACATATTAGCTAGGTTGATACTTGTATTTCGATCTGGCTAAAGATCTCATCAGAACCCGAAGTTTTAGAAAAGCTAGAGCCTCCATAATAGGCAGAACTTTAACAAAAAACCTATTAATCATCAATTTTGCTCCATTCTTATCTTCTTAGTACTCAAGCACGTGGTTAGGTCTTTTCTTAACAAGCATCATGACGTTACTAAGCTTTGAAGACCAAAAATGTTCTAGTTATATACAAATTTTTAGTGTGTACTCTGGCTTAAGTAATATTTTTTACAGTTATATTAGTTTTTTGTTTTTATATAAATTGAGATTATTTTTATGTTATTTTCAATTTATAACGAGCTTTCAACCTCCGTATATACAAAAATAAAGCAAATCAAACATATTAGCTAAAGATCTCATCAGAACCCGAAGTTCTATAAAAGCCAGAGCCTCCATAATAGGCAGAACTTTAACAAAAACCTATTAATAATCAATTTTGCTTCATGCAATTTTTTAGTTTTACAATATTTTTGTTTCTCTTGAAACTGTCATTCGTAATTTTTTCTGTCATTAAATTTAAAGGATGTTTCATATAAAAATATATTTTTTGAATTTTTCCTTAATGCTTAATTTTAAAAATTGTCAGAACTTTAATGCCAAATATTAATTGAATGAAAATTATTCAAGTTCGAGGTCATACTCTGTATTTCTTTATTAGGATATTGTTTTAACAAATAATCTATAGAGCTTTTTTTTCAAATTTATGAATTAATCACTTTCGGGAATGTGTTGATATATCTATTTTGGGGATTTTCTAGGTTCCCATCATCAGAACACGTTTCGAAAAAAGTGACAATCCCATGCAAAACATCAAACAGTCATATAAACTAGTTTTCTAACTAAATGAGAACAAGACCCCATTTTAAAATGGGGTCTGCGAGGTACAACATCAAAACTTAAACTCGATATTACGTCACTTACGCCTGTTCCAAATTTCGTTGCAATCGGCCCACTAAGTAAGAAATGGTCGAATTATTTCCAAAATTTTATATATCCCACTGTGTTCTCAAGGAAATAATGCAAAAAAAATTTAAATCTGCTGTGCTTAAAATGTTGGACAAATTGAACAACGTTAACCCGTGCTGCGTTGTGATTAATAGAGATTCTGCGAATTTCATGTATATTTGAACAAAAAATATGTATACTCTTGTTTGTTTTACATACCCGAACACGTTTCCCATTTTCAGAACACGTTTTGAAAGAAGTGACAACCCAATGCAAACATCAAACATTCATATAAACTAGTTATCCCACTAAATGAGAACTGATATGTGAGCTCGAAGTTAAAGATTATAACCATTGATCAATATATATCTACATTTGGTAGATATATAATACACACTTTTTGTTTTTTTCTATTTTTTATTTTCACACTTTTTTTGTTTTGTTTAAAAACAAGATGTAAAGGGGTAGAAACAAAACCGTACTTTGTCTTTTTTTGCAAGTTTGATATAATTTTTATTAAAAATAAAAATTATGTTTTTTCGGTCTTTAATTGTGCAATGAAAATGAAAATTATACAAGTTTGGGCCACTTATTTTTCAGCATAGTTGGAATACATTGAGGAATTTATTTTAATTGTCAACGAAAAAGGGAATAAAAGGTTGAATGTAGCTAAATCGGTAAAGTTCTAAAACACGAAATTTAAATTTGCAAAAATGGCTTAAAAAAAGTGTTTTTTATTGAAAAATAAAATTGTTCGATAACTAAAAACTAAAATAAAAAAAATCGCTTAAATGTGCTATGAAAATATGCGTTTGTTTTAAAAAGTACTAAAATATGCTAATATAAATAAGATTTTTTTTTTATGAAAAATAAGATTTTTTTTATCGAAAATAAATGATATTTTTTTAAATAACAAGATTTTTTTACTCACCTGGCGTGACAAAGTTTGATATTTTATAAAAGTAAAAATCTGATTGATATGTGCCATATTTTATTTATATTATTTACAACAAACTTGATATAAATTAAAAGTTTTAAACACCAGCTACCATCAACGCAGAAGTAATAAGAATAATTTTGTTTTGCGGTGACATACGTGACATTAGAATGTCAATGAGAGCAAATAAAACATTTTTCCGTTACAGATTTTTATTTACTCCGTTTGCATATTTTGAAGTTGATTGTTGTTGTGACAAATATTTTGCGATATGAGTAAACTTGCCATCATCATTAAATATTTAAGAGAAAATATTGCGGAAAATTAAAAAAGAAAAAAACACTTAAAACATAAACAGCTTAGATATGCATATGGCTTTTTAATTTATAGCTAATTTTTAAACCTTAGCGCACTTCACGTCAATTTTTAGTATTTTGTAAAACACTTGATGAACGCGTTGACCTACGTAGTTTTCAAAAAATTGTATGAAAGATACAATTTTGTTAATCACTTGAGTGTTATTTTAATCACTTGATATGTCAAATTTATCACTTGCATTTTCAGGTGTTGAATAAAAAAATGCACATCAACGTATAAATCTTTAAAAAAAACACTACAAATTTATTACTTAACGACAAAAATATTTATATTTATTCCGGCAGAATAAAAACATTGATAACATAAGTTTTTATTTTTTTTTTAACAATTTTATTTTTAATAGTTAAAAATTAATAAAATCAAACAAATTAATACATCAAAATTTAAATAATAATAACAATTGACAATTCAAGTGATAATGTAAAAATCAACTCACAAAAACGTAGTGCTTTATAAAATACTAGCTGAAGTGCCGGGTGTTTACCGTGTCAACTGTGATTTTTGAATGCAGAAATCGGAAATAGTCGACTTAATTCTCTTGTGTTTTGCAGAATCAGTTAGGATTTTAACGTTAAACTTGAAATTATAGATTCCATTTCAAATTTATGAAATAAGGTTACAAAATTTAAAATTATTTTATCTTTAAATATGTTGAATACAAAATGATGCTATTCACGACTATAAATCAATGTGCTTTATCAATAAAGATGTCTCATATTGATTTTAGTGCATGGTTTCGAAAAAGTTTATCCTTAAAGAATTCTTTTTTTATTTCTTTTTAATGGACTGGTTATAGCCAAAAACGGTAAGGAAAATTAAAATTTTAAAAAAATGAAATCATAAAGACATTGCAAAAAAATCAGTAGGTTATTATACGGGGGAACAAAATTCTTAAAAACGAAATGGTTTATCCTAAAATGTTTTGATCGGATTTAATACTTTCAAATTAAAAAAATAAGCTTAGAAATGTTGAGGTTAAGAATAAAAATAAACGTTTTTCTCTAAAAATTATAAACACTGTTAATTTTTAAATCAGACTAGACTAGTTTCTGCCTCTTTTTATGGACAGGCGTCATCATTGATTTTCGATTTAAATTGTATTATTATTTGTGTATTTATAATTGTCAGATTGTCTCTATATAACACATTTTTTTAACAAACCTGAGCTCTTCTTACATTACAAACGTAGCAATACCAAAAATAGTGGCATTTTTTGATTTTACGTTTTTGATCAAAAGTCGGTATTGAAGTGGGCTATGGTAATGAAACTTTTACTGAGGCCCTTCTCGGGAAACGTAGAAATTATGTGAGTAATTTCAAAGAAATCTGTTAAAACTTTCTGAGAAGTTTGTATATAAAAAAAAAAAAAACGAAAATTTGAAAAAGGTGAAACAAATTTATATTTTAGTTTTTTTGTCAAAAGTAGGCGTAGAAGTGGGCGTGGTCAATGAAAACTATACTACGACCTTAGTTAGGGTCTCAGGATTATTCATGCCAAATCTTAGGAAAATCAATTGAGAATTGCAAATTTGTTTAGATAACAAACAAACAAACAAACAGAAAATGAGGCCTTCCTCGGGAAACGTAGAATATATGTTAGTAATTTCAAAGAAATCCGTTTAAACTTTCTTGGAAGTTTGTATTCGAATAAAACGAAAATTTGATGATCGATGAAAACTATACTACGACCTAAGTTGAGGTCCGAGAATTATTCATGCTAAATTTAAAGAAAATCCGTTGAGAATTGCAAATTTGTATAGAGAACAAACAAACAGAAAATGAGTTTTATATACATATACATTAGGGTCGTCTTTCGTTGTATGGGCGAAAAATAAAAATGAGATTTTGACTATACTCCCCCCCCCTTAAAATATTTGTTAGAGTGTCAAAATACGCCACGCAAAAAATTAGAGGTCTAGCATAACGGGAAGATGTCCCGCATCGCCCTTGAAAATCGGGCCCCTTGGAAAAATGGGCATAATTTAAAAAAAAATTACAAATTGGTTTTTCTTCAAAATTAAAAAAATAAAAAATAATTTTTGTGTTGGGTTTGATCATAACTACTCAGATAAAAAATATTACTTTTCCAGAAAATCGCTAACTTACCCTAACTTTGTGTCAAAAAAATTAATGAATATTTTGGGGGTACCTCAAAGTGACTTTTTTTGCTTTTTTGAAAATTTTATTCAACAAAAATCAAAAACCTAGTGTTTGCTGTCAATTATTTTATTAAACACATCTCAAGTATTAAATAAGCCAAGTACTGTGGATATCCGTTTTCAAATTTTTTTTTTAGAGCATTTTGATTCTCGGGGATTTCAATAGTTTTTTTTTTTTTTATTTTTCTACATTTTTACTTTAAAACAAGGTTTTAATAATATTTCATCAATATTATTGCATATGCTCTTTTATATGATTGTAATAACTTTATTATAAAATAGTATTTTTTCTGTTGATAGTTAACCCATGTTAACCTGGGGTCAAATATGACACACGTTAACAAATTAAAGGTTGTTAATGACACTGCAGAACGGGCAGTGAAGCTCATGGAGGACTACAATAAAGTATTGTCACGAAACGAGGAGGAAAAACAAGTTATAATGCAAATTGTAGCCGATTATCGGAAGCACTACCCGGATGCAAAAAAAATTACACTATTAAATTAAAAATACGTTTTTCAAAAATACTCCTGAATATGTACAAAAAAATCAATTTAAATATGAATAAATATCTGAATTTATACTAAATATTTAATTTTAATTAATTTTAAAATGTAAATAAATTACAATTAGAAACATAAACAAAAATTTATTTTGTCATCTTTGTGATTTTTGACTCTTTAAAATACGAGGGTCAAATGTGACCCCATGAAAACACAGGTTAACTATGAACACGAAAAATTATACTTTATAATAAAGTTATTACAATTATATAAAGCAGCATACACAATAACATTGATGAAATATTAGAAAAATCTTGTTAAAAAAAGTCTATACAAATTTAAAAAAAACGTTGAAATTCGCTAGAATCAAAATGCTCTAACAAAAATTTTTTCCAACGGATATCCGTAGTACTTATGTTATTAATTACTTGGGATGTGTATAATAAAACATTTGACAGCAAGAACTAGTTTTTTGGTTTTTGTTGAATAACATTTTCAAAAATGTGAAAAAGTAACTTTTAGGTACACCCCAAATATATGTGCATTTTTTTGACTCCAAGTTAGAATAAGTTAGCGATTTTCTGGGAAAGTAATATTTTTTATCTGAGTAGATGTTATTGAACCCAATACAAAAATTATATTAGATTTTTAAATTTAGAAAAAAAAATTTTTTTTTTTTTATATTTGGTAAATTTTTTCAAGGAGGCCTGATATTCAAGGGCGATGCGGGACACATTCCCGTTATATTAGCACTCTAATTTTTTGCATGGTGAATTTTTGTACCCAAACAAATATTTTAAGAGGGGGGCAGCCCCAAAAAATCGTAAGTTGAAAAATAAGGACCACCCTAGTATACATATATAGATAATTTTCTAATCCACGCGTTATGTGATGAACGCAGGTTATTAAAAAATTAGGACATTAATAATATTTAAGTGTTTTTTTTTTAATAATACAATTCTTTGTCCACTTTAAAATTTTCGGTTAACCTTTCTATGGAAGTGCCCATATTGTAAATATTTTCCTTTTAACAATTTCTACCTTAACAACATATTATATTTTTGAGCAATTCCATATGAAAGCGATCACCTTTTGGACGACCCCTATCCGATTTTAAAATAAATAGTCTCAATCGATTGCCCAGCAAAAAATAATATACCTACATATTTTTTTTTTTTATAGTGACTGGTTTAGTGGTGGTGTGCACCACTGCCATGTGACAAAATTGAAGAATTCTTCATAAGGGACCTCATTGAAAGTTGTTCTTTCCCATGAAAATAAAATTTTCCCATGAAAATTAAATTTTCCGATTTTCCACAGAAGCTCCTAAATTTTCCGGCTAATTTTATTTTTTTTGGATTCCTCATAATTTTTGCTTTAAGAATCAGCAATAAAAAAATGGGCCCCGACTCCTTGTTTGGACAGGAGAAGAGCATTTAAGAGACCACCTTGTTCTCATTGTTTTTATATTTTTTATAATTGAATTATTTTTAATTATTTAACAAGAAAAATTAGGAAAATTTTATTTTTCAATTAAAGCCTGATTCAATAAAACAACTTTCAATGAGGTCCCTTATGAAGAATTCTTCAATTTTGTCACATGACAGTGTTGCACACCACCACTAAACCAGTCACTATAAAAAAAAAATATGTAGGTACATTATTTTTTGCTGGGCAATCGATTGAGACTATTTATTTTAAATTCGGAGAGGGGTCGTCCAAAAATTTGCCAATTTTGATCGTTTTCATATGGAATTGCTCTTTATCGATTTTTATAAAATATTTCCTTATTTTTAGTTTTACATAAAGCTAACAATATAAATACTTTATTGATTTTCTGTTTTCATAACCATTGTGCAAGAATAAAAAACAAAAAACAGCATCATCAGCCTTTATATGGTTCATTGAGCAGTATAACGAGGTTATTTTATAATAACCATCATATACTATATACAAAAATATACAACAATATATGCATTATTGTTGTTTAATATTCTTGCATATGTTGGCAAAAAAGTATATGCTAAAAATATCCTTTTTTACACTCATGTGTTTGTAAATGAATCTTATATAAAAATACATGTAATAATATTATATACAGTATTAAATTTTATAATACAACGACACAGTCACGTTTTTAAATAGATTCTTTGTATTTTCTCATAACAATATGAGTCATATTTATAAAAGAGGAGCACAAATACATGCATACGTGAACAAAGGACTTAAGTCATAAAAACGAATTCTCAAGATTTTTATGAGTCTTTAAAAATAGAAAATGTATAAACTGCATATGAGAGAATGCATTAAATGAAATTATTTTTACGCATCGCTATGGGCTATAAACAGATACTAAACTTGTAGCTTTTTTAAGTAATATAGATTTATATAAATTTCTGTAGTAACGAGTAAATCTGATATTATAAAAGAAATAGGTAATTTCTCCAAAAAAAAAAATATATATAAAGGGGACTCCAAAGCACTAGTTTTGAATTTTTACAAAAAAACAGGAATATGTAGGAAAATTTTTAAATTCACATAATATTATTAATGCAATACATTTTCAATCTTAAAATAATTTTTTTTTAACCTATTTTTCTTTGCCTTTAAAACCACACCAATATTTAAGAGCCTGTAACTTTTGATAGGAAGGTGATATAACACCGCAGTAAAAAATATATTAAAATCTGCAGTCTTGTCTAAAAACATGGTTTAAAAAAAATTTTAAATTTTTAATTCAAAGCGTTGCAGTATAATGACTTGAAGAAAATAATTGTTTACTTTATTTTAAAGGAATTTTTTCAAAAAATATTTAAAAGTATACAGAAAACCAGCATATCGATATACCAGTAACGATTAAGAAATATAAAAAAAAACTTTTTGAAATAGAAAAGGTTGTAAGAAAAAAACTTTCAGGAATAAGAAAGATTAAAATCTCGTTTTAAATTAAAAAAACCATAAAAATAATTTCGAAGTATATAAAAACAAAAACTAATAAAACTGTAAAAAATATTATTTGATCAAGAGTAAAACTAAAATTGTTTATATACACTGAGGAGCATAAGTGTATCATAAACCAACAACTATCACTTTAACAACCAATAATTTCTATAAATTTTACTCAAGTGCAATAAAATTGTTCATATTATGTTTGTACAAGTGTCTTCTCTCTTTCAAAAAGGTTTATTAAGATCTAATCACAACAACAAATACACGAAGGCATAATGTAAATAAATCAAAATGATACAGTTTTGCACTCACTATTTATTTTTATATTTTTAAAACAATATTATATTTTTAATAACTGGTCCAGTAACCCTTTGCCTTCTTAAGCTCCTGGAAGCTATTAGGTAGACTTTTTGTGTATCTCTACAAAAATTCTGGAGGAATAGCCTAACACACTTCCTTCGTCCACTCCCACAACTTGTTCACGCCTTTTGGAGGACTGGCATATTTTGTAAGCTGCGATTTGACGTGACTCCACAAATTCTCGATCGGATTCATATCCGGAGATTGTGGAGGCTACGCCATCACACAAAATTTTTGCTTTTTGAGCCAGTCTTTCACTACATGTGCGGTATGTTTGGGGTCATTGTCGTGCTGAAAAATTACTTTTTAAACAGCAAAGACCCATTTTTTCCACTACATCAGGAAGATTTTGTTGCAGGATGGACAAATATTGTTTCTTGTGCATAATTCCATCGATGCGCAGCAATAAAAAATTTTTGGTCTTCAAAGTTTAGTAACGTCATGCTGCTTGTTAGGAAAAGTTCATAGCCACGTGTTTCATTAAGACAGGAATTGAGCAAAATTAATGATTGATTGATAGGTTTTTTGTTAAAGCTCAGCCTATTCGAGAGGCTCTAGCTTTTCTAAAACTTCGAATTCTGATGAGATCATTAGACAGATCGAAATACTAGTATCAACCTAGCTAATATGTTTGATTTGCTTTATTTGTGTACAATAAATATACGGAGGTCGAAAGCTTGTTATAAATTAAAAATAACATAAAAATAATCTTAATATATATGAAAACAAAAAACTAATAAAACTGAGAACAAATTTTTATTCAAAATGTACTTTTTTGAAAAAAAGTTACTAATCGATTCAAGAATTTTCTGTCGTTATAAAAATGGAAGTATATATGAGGAAAATTAATCCGGCAATTCTTCCCAAACTACGTAAGCGCCATCTATCGAATATACAAAGAATATATCATCGATATGGCATCACTTACAAAGTATGGGAAAACAGTGGACATTAGTGTGAGGTAAGTTTCTAACAATAGAACTGTTGTGTTGTTGGAGTTGTACTTCACATTATTCAAAAATTCATAAAAACAGGGTCACTGACGAAGGTTCAATACCAGAAACTGCGCAGTCTGATTCAGAAAAAATTGAAAATTTGCAATATAGTTATGATTTTTAGAAAATACACTCATTCTTCTCAACCACGCCTTTCACAATTAATCCGTTTTTGTTTTTAATATCAAAAATGTGCTAATTTCTATCAACCAGCAAAGCAACATATAAATTTGGGCAATAACAGTTTCCCAAAACTGGCGAAAAATGCCAACATTTTTACAAAATTCTTAAAACTAGTTTGAAAACAACAGCAACATTTCGTGCAAGTTCTTTTTCAGACATTTGTCTTGGTAATACACAAAAAATTAATTTAAAAAAATGATTAACCCTTTAAGTGTGTACAAAGCTTAAAAGTTTCAATTTCAATTAATTATACCACGACTAGGCGGCAAAATTTATTGACAATGCATACTGGGTTACCAACGTATCAAGTTTTGTCACAAAATTCACACGGAATCTATGCTTCGTAAAAAATGGGTTAATTAGTTACAATTTTTGATATAAATAAAAAACAAACAATTAAAGAAAAATTAAAAAATTTTCATTAACTTTTGAAGTTTTTGATTCTAAACATAATGGATATTAATGAAAATGATATATTTGCATTACTAATTTAAAAAATTTTATTAAATTTCGGGAAAAATTCCAGTGACAATTCGTAGATCTAATACAAAAATTCACTGATATTAGCAGATAATTCTCCAAGTGTAGAACTTTATATAAGGTGGCGCAAAAATAACCTTCCAATGTTTTTTTTTATTATGTATTTATTATGTATAGCATTTTCTGATAGGAGGATTACTTTTGCGCCACCTTATATTTTGACAACAATTATCAAAAATTAAAAGAAAATCTGTATTATTTTTGAAGGCTGAAATTTTTCTATATATCTTTATAGAAATTTAACCCAATTTTAACCATAGCTTTCGAATTTTATTCGGAACAAATACCATGAATTATAGAATCCACTTAATTAATGGATTACAAAAAATTATTTGCAGCAGAAGTAAAAATCTTAATTTTAGTCTGAGATTTAATTTGTAATGAAAATCTTTACGCTCCTAGAAATAAACCTGTAAAAATATCAGACAAAAACTACAAAAAAATTGTTAAAAATTACGTTGCAGAAGAAATTGCTAAAATTTTTAAAGATTTTTAAAAATTTATTTCAAACCGAGTTGTTGAAGTTAGCTAAGTCTTTACTATTTTTTTCACAGCCTTTTTTTGAGCCCAACGTTATAATCATATATGATTATACACACATCTCATCTGATTTGAAAAATGGACATATATAAGCTGATCTCATGGTATATAAACGCTTATAGTTTGACGTGAACACTGGGTCCATCAAATATGATCAAATTATATATAATTTGATACAATTGTATCTAATAAGTTGTTTAATTAAAAAAATAAAAAAACAAGTAAAAGACTTACAGACTGTTTCAATACCAGAAAAAAACAACAAACTCTACGCGTCCTTGTAACATGAAATAGTTAAAAATAATATATATACGGTCGGCATTAAGGATCAATACTATTATATTTTTTTTTATAAAGAATGAATCTCCATATTTAGTACTTCAACAATTTCAGATTGTTCAAAACAAGATCAATGCCTACAGTCAAACTAAGCAACTATTTATTTTTTAAATTAAAAACTTAGAATCTATTACGCATGTTATCAGGCTTGGGTATTTCATTTGTTTAAGCAAGCCGTATCCAACGCTCTCTTTTAAACACATGAACTGGTGCTAAGAGAGTTTTGTGAAGAATTTGTTAGAATGTGCTTCTTAATTTTACTTAATTAATTTTCATGCCATTTCAATTAAATTTGAGAGTTAATGTGTGTTGTTAAATGTATTCTTTACATAAGTTTTGTTTAACTAACATAAAATTTTGTTTATAAATACTAAAAAAAATTATTTTCAACATAAAATTATTTTCAACAATTTTTTTATTTATGATCTTTTTCCCAACAACAAAATTTTAAAATACCAATATTGATATTTTCAACAAAGTACAAAATTATTTTCATCTTTAATGAAAAAAGTTGAACAAAATAAAGTAAAAAATTAGAACAATAATGAATTTTTTGATAATTCTTGAAATCATATTCATATGGGGGCTCTTTACACAATTTGTTTATATTTTAATAAAGAATTTCAGCGTCATGAATGCCACTAACTGCAGATTTTAGAATTTCACTTATAAATAGCAAACCAATGATGGAATGTTCAAAGAGACTTTCCGGTAGAAAAAAATATATTACAACACTTGGTTCAAAATTTTCATTCTGCAAACAGACAAATTGGTATACATTTTTTTTTGCAATTTTTTTTTGCAATTTATTTGCATATTTTGTTTGCAATTTTTTTTACGAAAATATGAAAATTTCAAAGAAAAATATTTCCAATAAAAATGCAATTTAAATCAATACTTAAAAATTTACAAATAATGCAGAAACGCGAAAAAGGCTTTCTGGTACAATTAATTGATTTTAAAATTGAATCCACGATTTACATTTTGAAAACGGAAATATGTTTTTCAAATATATTTTAAAGAAGATTTAAAAAAATATTTCTAATAAAAATTGAATTTAAAACAATACTTAAAAAATTCCAAATATCAGTTTAAAAATTCTTTTTTGCATTTTTTTACGAAAAGATGGAAATAAAAAAAAAAAATCTATTAAAAATGCAATTTAAAATAGAACTTAAAAAATTTAAAATAACGTCGAAACGCGATAAAGGCTTTCTTATTCAAATTGGTAAAAAAAAAATGTTAGCAAAAAAAAATGCACTCAAATGGTATGATTTTTACTACATTCAAGCCAACATTCCACAATAATACCTACATTAATAGTTTTAGACTTAATCCAAAAGGTTCAAAATAAATTTTTCAACTCTTATATTTTCTCCGATTTTTTTTTTTTTGATTTTCAACTTGAGGAATATTTTTAATTTAAAGTGTATTTGAATTTTTTTTTTCTTATCAAATACACTTTAAATTAAAGTTTTAAATTTCTTTGAAATTTATTTTTGATAAAAACAATAAATAAAAAGTTTCCCGGTGCCTGATAATAATACAGTTTTTTGTAAACAAACAAATTCATGTGATTTCAAGGAATAAAAAAGTTTAAACAAGTTTGATATAATTTTTATTAAAAACAAAAATTATGTTTTTTTCGACCTTTAATTGTGCAATGAAAATGAAAATTATTCAAGTTCGAGGCCATACTCTATATTTCTTTATTAGGATATTGTCCTAACAAATAATCTATAGAGTATTTTGTTTTTAAATTTATTATTTGACCCTTTCAGGAATGTGTTGATAGATCTATTTTGGGAATTTTCTAGGTTCCCATCATCAGAACACGTTTATAGACAAATACAAAATAACGAGGAAAAAACAAAAACGTGTATTGAATATTCACAAGAGGTGGACCTTGAACATAACAAACAAGTTTTCAATTTATTCGTTCATCAATGGTGATAATCTTTAACTTCGGGCTCATATATTAGTTCTCATGTAGTGAGTAAACTAGTTCATATGAATGTTTGATGTTTGGCATGGGATTGTTACCTCTTTCAAAACATGTTCTGATGATGGGAACCTAGAAAGTTCCCGAAATAGATCTATCAACACATTCCTGAAAGGGCCAAATAATAAATTTGAAAACAAAAATCTCTATAGATTATTTGTTAGGACAATATCCTAATAAAGAAATATAGAGTATGGCCTCGAACTTGAATAATTTTAATTTTCAAAAAAGTTTAATTTTCAACATTTTTTTTATATATATTTTATATATATTTTTTTTATATATGATCTTATAATGTTTTAAGTATTTTGTCAGATGTGAAATATTATTTACTACAATTTTTTTGGCGCTTTTTTATTTACAATATATTTTATTTTGTTAATCAATAACTGTTGTTTATCGAATTCTTTTGTATAAGAAAGTCAGATGTTTTCCGATTTTTTTAAAATTTATTTGTTTCTTTCAACGATCCTTTAAAGAGCAGCTGATTTACCTTAGCAAATCACATAAAAACAACAGTTTGTCCCGTGACATATATTTATTATACTTTGGCTCTCTTCGCTCTTTTTTTTATGAATTGCCAATAACGACCTTCTCTGATTTCATTGCTAAGGTCATTAACCATTTATGAGTGTGACACACACATTGAAATACAACTTTAGTGCAGATTGTTTATGTACCGCCAAATGATCCTTTCTTTATGCGAACACACACACACACAAATGTATGAGTAATGCATCCAACGTTAGGATTGTGTGTAGAAAGAAAAGGAAACAAATCTCTATTGTTTGCGTTTGAACATCAGCTGTTTAGTCATTGTTGAATGGGACAGATGCTGTGTGTGAGATCGGTCTTAGCATAAAATAAAAAAAATAGTGAGATATTATTGTTCGATTAGAATTTTGAGAATTTGTTATGGTGATAATGAACTATTAGAAGAGTATATTGTATTTCTTATACTTAAATTTAAGACATATATTTTTTTGTTTTAATTTTTAAGAAAATGTCGAGTTTTAATAAAATTGTCCCCTATACTAATGAAGTTTTCATCACGAAATTAATGAAAACTTTATGAAAAAGCTTCTAATTCTTATGAAACTATTTTCAATGAAATTCTTGCATTAGGCTAATGCAATTTTTAGTAAATAAAATGAAATTTTTTAGAAAATGTGTGTTACATTGATCAAATATGTTAATGGATGAATTCCAGCGACACTGTATAGATTTATTGCAACCATTCATTGATAACACTGTTCAACAAATTTTTTCCAAATTTTTTTTTTTTGTGTTGTAGATGTAGATAATTATCTCTGTGTAGGTAATATTTTTTTTTAAATTATTGAACGACTTTAAAGTATTATACAGGGTGGGCCAAATTCGAGTGACTGATTTGAAATGCTTATAACTTTTTTACTTTTACATGTTTTTATTTATATTTTTTTTAATGAAAGTATAAAGCATGAAAAATCCATTTTCCTGTTTGCATTTAATGGCTGTTTTTAAAACGTTTTGCATTAAGTTGTG
Organism: Delia radicum; assembly: GCA_021234595.1. Taxonomy (NCBI): domain Eukaryota; kingdom Metazoa; phylum Arthropoda; class Insecta; order Diptera; family Anthomyiidae; genus Delia; species Delia radicum. The sequence continues at coordinate 66,173,869 of CM037854.1, read as the reverse complement.
CAACGTTTCCGGCTCCAATTATGCAATTTCTCTGCGAATATTCTGCTTAAGTTGCTGAATGTTCTGTGGTTTGTTGACGTAAACCCGTCCCTCCAAGAAACCAAAAAAAAAAAAAAAATCATTTGGATTTACTGGTAATTGTTTACATAAGTATCGATTTCATATTTTTGATTCTAATATTGTGTTAATTTGTTTTAAAAAATTTTTAAAGTAAACTTTCCAAGCTAAAGTTATTTTAATTTATTTTGAAGATTTCTGAAAAAACAAATAACTTTAAGATAACCACTTATTTAGTAACTCATTGGTAACCACTTATTATATCATTGTGAGTAACCACTTATTTCTAATATAAAGTAATTACTTATTCTTTCACTGTGGCAGGTAACTTATTATTCTCACTTTTTTGTACGCGAGAGGGTAATGACCACCCATATATTTTGGGTCATCGCGAACTAAAGTAATCAAGCGAGTAAATGGCCTGCTAACTAGTTAATCCCTTTGTGCGCTACTTATACGCATAATTACTTGGCAATGTCAATTTTTGCTTGGTATAGAATATTTATACAAATTTGAAAATATTTGTTTTTTTTTAGTTAATTTTAACAAAAAATTAAATCAATCAATTATAATTGTCTGTTAAAGTGCTTGGAATTGCTACATGCCAATTAAAACAAAATTCCATTGGCTTTGTTTTTAAGCAATTTTAATGCCCAAAAATTTAATTGCAATTGACGTTAAACAATGCCAATTAAATCGTCATATATATCCATTTAATTAAATAGTCCCAAGTATGCTTTAAATTTTATCATGAGTTTACAGTTAGACTGAAAAAAGTAGTTAATTTAAAAATAGTTACCATTAACCAAAACATGGAGTTTGCCCAGATAAAGGAGCATATACACGACATGTATTTGTCATCTGACATGTCAAATTTAAGAAAAATTATTTAAGATGGCTGAACTATTTTGCGGCGCAAAAAAAATGTTTGCTGCGGCAGCATGCCATGTTGAAACCCAGATCGACTTGATTGTTGGCTCCACAGAGAACGGTTTCATTTCCTCTTTTCTTTTTTTTTAATTTCGATTTCATTGCAGTTATAATTGAAATTACACTGCACACTGCAATTGCATTATAATTTGATTCCATTTGACTATCACTTTTAAAAAACAAATTATTTTAATAAAATTTTCGCACTGATCAGCTGTTGAAGAAAAAAAAACAGAGACTGTGTCAGAAGCAAAAAACATGTACGTTTGTGACCAAATATTATAAACCTTATGTAAAACAGCAATTTTGACAGACATGCACAATTACATGTGACTTGAAAATTTGACATGTCAGATGACAAATACATGTCCTGTATATGCTCCTTAAGACCGTTAATATCATGAATGGTAACCGATCCGATGCGTTTATCGGTAAGGGAAACGCTAGGTTCTTTTAAAATACCGTTATCGGTAACGGTATTTTACGGATAATGGTATTTAAATTGTTTAGCTAACGGCACATTGGTATTTAACTATATTAAATTTCGCTAACTGATAAATGATAAAAGTAGAAAGCCGAAGGGGTTTGAACAGATAGCTCTATTTTAGCGGCATTGTCTGCCACGACTTCTGAATATTAATATCATACCTCAGTTTGAAAGTGTATTGGCAATCTATTTAAGTACAGACTTGTTTCCTTTATAACCAATTGGAAAATATTGCATTTTGGACATCACCCCTTCCAAATTCACTCACATAACAAATTCGGTTGTTTCAACAGAATTTCATCCAACCTAACAGATTCGGTTCCTGCTACCTCGTAAATCGGTTGTCGCAACTGAATTCGGTTGTTGTAACCGAATTCTGTTGGGGGTTGTGGCAACCGAATTCGGTTATGCAAACTGAATTCGGTTGGGATAACCAAATTTACGATTATACATGTGGGTATCAAATGTTTGTTTTCTCGAGTACTTAAACATTGTGTTCGAAGCAGTCTGAATTTCATGTAATTGTAATTTTGAAGAAATGCAGCTACTTTATACATGGAATTGAAAATTTTTAATTGCAATTGCATGTAATTTGTAATTGTAATTAAAGTAAAATAATAATAATATGGCTTTAGTTACATTTTTAAAAAATTTATTTAAATGAAACTACTGATGTGTTTGTTTAGAAAAGAGGTAACTTTGTGCCGATTGTAGTTTTCTGCCTGGGTACTTAGCAAAGACACAATAAAACTAGCAAGAGAGATAAAAGAAACAAGACTTTAAACCAGCTGACAGATTTTACATTTTCATGCAAAAACACAAACAAAGAAAAGTCCACTTTAGGGAACAACCCCAAACCCCTTAGATTTAATTTTATTTCTTTTATGTCAAAACGATACATTTTTTTTTTGTAAACAAAGTATACATTTTTGCAATTTTGTACTAAAATGAGTAACTAAACTATGACAATAACATGGCATATTATTTGAGAGTGTTTTCGGTTCTATTATATATGATGAGAATTCGCTGGGCTTTATGTGGACATTATGCTTCTCATACAAAATCCATAAACAAGCATTTGTCGCTGACGTTGTCGACTTAATTGCGATTAATCTCTTTTAGGGAAAAGTAAAAAAATAAGCAATTTTAAAATTTTATTCCGAAAGGTGAATAAATATATAGTCAAATTAATAAAATGTATAAATTTTATTTTTTTTAAATAAAAATTTGTTAAAACTTTAATTATAGGGAGGATTTAAAAGCTTTCGGCACACGTTTCAGATAATGGAGCTTAAAATTTCTTTGGTATTTATATTCTCTTGTTAAGTCGCTGCTCAAAATTGAAGGTTTTTAAAAAATATGTAAGAAATATACAATGTTTGTGTTATCATAACTTTTGCTGATCAAATCTTATTCTTTAAGCAGTGCTGCACAAAAATTACTTTTTTTGCCGAAAAGCACAACGACATTGAGAAGATGTCCTTAATTCGCGCATATCCCAAAATAACCATTATTAATTTTTCTGAAATTTAATTTGCAATTCAGTTAAAATATTACTTAAAAAATATAAATATTTTTGATATCTAACATTAAATTTTACATATTCCCATAGTACCCTACGGCAAATTTCAATATTGCTTGCCACGCATTTTAAAATCGATATGCATGTTAAACCACATTTAGTTAAACAGCGTACTCAGATTTTTGTTATCAGATCCAATGTACTTTCAAAAAGACATTAAATGTTAAATTTTTAACTAATTATTTAAATGATGAAAGATAATCTCTGTTATTTCACAAAATTATTGGTCGTAATATTTCAGGACAAAAAATTTTAAAAATGTTCTTCGAAAAATTTGATCCTTCAATATCCTTTACTGTTTTTAATAAGTGCATCAATAGAAAAAAATCTTGTTAAAGATTTTACCGTACACTCAAATAAAAAAGTTTATAAAGTCAGCAAAAAATGTTGCTGAGTAAGCAAAATTTTCGTCAGGAGTGAGTTTGCAAACAAATTGTTAATATCAGCAAAATCTTTTGCTGAAAATCAGCGAGCTGATTTTTAGCAACAAAATTAGTAGATTCAGCAAAAAATTTGCTAACAATTACTGGATTGGAAATTAAAAAATCCTTGCTAAAATTAATAAAATGTTTGCTGAATATTAGTAGACTAAAAAAAAACTCAAAAAATTTGTAGAAAAATTATACTTTAGTTAATTTATTTTCTGAAAATTATAAAACATATTTTTGTGATTCTTTTTAAAATTATTTATAATACGTTACAAAATATAAAAATGTTCATACTCCCAAATTGACGATACGAATTAATGTAATATCTAAAAACAATAGAAATAATTAACATCAATGGTTGTCTACATGATGCTATATTTTAAAGGACCGCAACTGACGCAGATAATTCTAAAAATGAAACGAAAAAATAACAAAATATGATATATACAACCCCTTTTTTACTATAAGAAAAATTACATATAAAAATCTACCTATAATGCGTAGTTTTGTCTCTCGCTTTAGTCTGTCTACCTGCTGTATATTTGTTTGCAATTTGACCACACTAGAATATTAATCTCTATAAACATTTAGTTTACAAATACACATTTAATCTTTATTAAATTTAAATATTTTATTTTGTCTTTTATTTAATTAATAGACAATTACTTTCACAAGCAGGTGACGACGCAAAATTTAAGTTGTTTTAATTCACAATTTTGTTTTATGTATGAAAACCAGATACAAAAATCTTCCATGGTTGATTTTTTTATATTATCACTTACTAGAGTTGAACTTTTTTGTATAATTTTCCTCGTCACTACGACATCGTGACATGCCGCGACATCTAATTCATTCTGTGTATATCTCTCAATTACAATTTTTTTAGCAAAATGAATTAGTAAAACATTAGTTAATTATTAGTAAGACATTAGTTCAAAACAGTTAAGTGCTGAATAGGTATAACTAAAATTTTAGTTTAAAACATAATTTTAGCAAAAAATTTGTTGAAAAATACTATACCTGATTTACAAGATGTTTTACTAACTTTTCTACTAACTTATTTTTTTGAGTGTACTCTAATACATACACGAATTTCAGCATTTTAGCTTTATTAGTATTGCAATAACAAAGATTTTAAATTTCCATCTGCGAACAAAATTTTAATATATTATTATTAATATTTTTGTGATTGATTTTTGTTTTTAAGGACTAATTCAAATATTTGTCGTTGCTAAACTAATAGAGCTATAATGCTGAATTTTGAGTATATCTTACATCGTTGTCAAACTTTTTGCATTCATTCTTTATTTTGACTAACTTATTTAAAGCAATCAAGGATATTGCTGGATCAAATTATTTAAAAGACATTTTTAAAATTTTTGGTCCTGAAATATTACTATCAATAATTTTGAGAAATAGCAGAGATTATGTCTTTCATCGAATAACCGTATTGGCATTATTTAATTTGAACAAGTATTTAAATAATTTATCATGGTTGGCAAGCACTACCTTTTCATTATAACGGTAGTTGCAAGGCACGCCCATATCAAGGCCGATATGTTAATTACAAAAACACTATTCCAATAGTGGCATGCGCCTTCTGATATCAGAGGGTTTATTACAAAATTCTACAAATTAAATTTTGTTTTTTAAACAGAAGAACGTTATAAATCGTCGTTTCGTTATTTTGGCGTTATTTTGACTTTAGTTCAAGATATTTCAAAAGAAAACAAGTAAAATAGCAAACTGAAACATGTCTCTAATGGAATCGCCATTTTAAAAATTCCATTTCGATCTGAATGTTACTGTGGTCGACAACTACCGTTATTATGAAACTTTATTGAATGCCCAGTAATTAATTTAAAAATTTAACTTTAAATGTCCTTTTGAAAGGACATAGGATATGGTATCGAAAAACTTAGTGTGCAGTCTAACTCCTGTTTAACATGCATATCGCTTGTGCCATGTGAGGCAAACAATATTGAAATTTGTGGTGGGGTGCTCTGTGAATATACAAAAGATTATCTAAAATATTAAAGATACTGTGAACACCCCACTTGAAATGTTTACTTGGTGATACTTTGATAAATTTCAGAAAAGCAAATTAAGTTTTTTTTTTGTAGGTAGTCGCGAATTAAGGATATTTTTTTAATTTCGTTATTCTTTTCGTGTGGAAAATTAGTTTTTGTGCAGCACTTTTTAAAGAAGGGGATTTGGTCTATACAATTACACCAAGTTCTTAATTTTCTGTGGACGCGTTAAAAAGTTCTGTTAATTCAATATTTCTTACACATTTGTTATAAACCTCCAACTTTCAGCAGCAACTAAACGCGAACTCTAACGAATTTTAAAAAACTTAAAAAACATGTAAATTCCATATTAAAATTTCTTGCAGTATATTTTAGTTTTATATGAAATTCTGAGAGCTAGACCTATTACCCGCTAATAAATGAGAATAGGTGTAGTAATTTTGCAAGTCGGCTGTGTAAGTCGTCAAGTAGTAACAGAGGCAGTAGCAGACTAAATTCCAGATCGATTCCTCATGGCCGATTATTAAAAGTCAATTATTTTATATCCTTCATAAATCATCAAATTCGTTGAAAGTTGTGCGATACAAACGAAATGTATTTCAAATTAAAGATAATTATATTCCCTATTGATACCTTTTGTTAAATCCGCTATCGCAATTTTAGGTTATTGATGATAATCCAATAAAATTTTAAATATTCTTGCTACATCATCTTTACTATCTTACCAAAATCTTTGAACTTTTCTTTTATTAAAAATAAATATTCCGCTACAAAAATGTCCATCATTAAAAAAAAATTTAAATTCTTAAGACTTGCATTTTTCATAAGAACATGAGATACTTTTTTTTTGTAAAATACCTAATATTTGTAATACATTTGATGGGATAATGCTTATACCAATTTTTACTTAAATCAGAAGAGATAAAGTTGAAAAAGTAATTTTTGTGCTCATTATTTTAAAATTGTCCCTATATATTCTTTATTAATTACTATGCCTCTAGATTAAAGTCCATAAGCTGGATTAGTCTTACGTTTCTATATTTCACTCCAATATTACCTTACCTTCATTCCCACTAACACTAAATCCTTGTTAATTTTTCTTTTTGTAAAAATTCTTGGAATATGTCCTTTTATAATTTTCGTGAAATTTTAAACTTTCTATTCAAACAAAAAATCTGCTATGAAGCAGTGATTTTTCTTTAAATGTCAATACTGCAAAAACAAAAAATGACAAATCCAAAATGCAAACATAAACAATAACAATAACAAACAATGTCAATAGAAAATATTGGTAGCAGCTGCTGCACCCTGTTTCAATTAAAACAAAACAGGATTTAATCATGTTTCTACCTAAAAAAAAAAAAAACTATTACCGAGAGAGTGTTAAACTAAATTACACAAAAAGAGTGCATGATTATAAAGAGATCGCAGAGATCCATTTTCATAGCAACCCCTATCAGTTGCAAAGAAATCATTAGAATATTTAACGAAAAACATGACCTAATAAAAAGGATCTACTAACCAGTAGTTTTATGCTCAAGCTCGTCGACAAACCAACACAGTATGATCGTAAACACGACAAGGATAACATCGTTTAACAACATTATACGTGGTCTAAGTAAACGTGATTTAAATTTAAAAATAAATTTTAATAAAAAGTTAAAAATATAAATTTAAAATATATTATAATAATTGTAAAATTGAATAAAAATAATAAATTTTAAAGTGTTGAAATAATTTCAAAATATTTTATTTCTAAAAAAAATATAAAATAATTTCAATAAAAAAAAAACATTTCAAAAATAGTTTTGAACAACAATATTAACTAATTTGCATAAAAATATTCCTCCCTTAAGAACCGGTTACTTTTTCAAAATATTATTGTAAACTAGTGTAAAAAAAAGAGTTTAAAATTAAACATTTGTGTATGTGAACGTGTCGTCGTTATACGTTTTTCTCCTGGTATCCACTGTAGGCCTGTATGCATTTTGATCATAAGGCACGCGGTGAATGCCAAGAGCGAACGGAATTCAACTATAAATCAAAAAAAGCTTCAAAGTGCTCATCCATTTAATACAAAGTTTGGATAGTAACTAAATGTAAATCAGACTTGGGGAACGTCAATTAAATTTCAAAATCATTCACTTGTGAAAATTTTCTATATCATTAATAATTTCAGACCTACGGTCACACTTGTGGGCTTCAACGCTTTTTTGCAAAATTTTTAAGTTTTCTTAACAACCGACATGGGACATACTACCAATATTTGTGTATTTAATTACAGGCCAATTACTTTTTTACATCTAATTACATGTAATTGTGTGTAATTAAGTAATTGCCCTGTAATTAAATACCAATATGTTGTTGCTAATCCCCATGTTTGGTATTAAACACTTTACAAATTTTCCAAGGAAGCGTTTAAATTCACAAGTGTGACAGTAGGTCTGAAGTTATTAATGATATAGAAAAATTTCACAAGTGAGTGATTCTGAAATGTAATTGACGTCGCCCAAGTCTGATGCAAATCAATGGATACATGTAAAAATTAACAGAAGTAAGTTTTTTAAGATATTTGCACTGAGAAAACAGATTGTGGCAACCCGAGTAAAAATAATATTGTATAAACATGTATAATGTGATCTAGTTTTGTAAAATTTAATAAAGTTAAGTATGACATCATACTTAACTATGTAAACATGGGTTAACATGGGTGTAACAAAGCACCAGATATTTAATATTTCGAAATAAAAAAATGCTTATCTAATAAAACAATTTACAATATAAAATTTGTTTCCTTTACCAAAAATATATCTTTCAATATTTTTTTTATCAAATATACTGACTTTAATCCAGAACCGCCTAAATTAAATCAGTTCACACGCAACGTGGATAAATAGATGCATTCAGTATTCTGTTTTTTGTTTTTTTTTTTTTAATTCCCATGGTGTGAGTAAAGAAAAGCTTTCAAAATTATTTTCACATTTGGGTAGAACCAGCTCAACTCAACTTAAAATATGGCACTGGAATAAAGTGTATCAGAGAACTAAGAAAAATCCAAAATTTAAGTTCGCTGACGCTTCTGGATCCGGAATATGAGGTTTTGAATATCGGAAAAAACTATGAAAATGTACAAAAATGTACTTACTTAATTATCATTTTCTTGAAAAGTATTACAGTTACGCAACTCATCAAGATCGCATTAAATTACCTTTAATTTGATATACAACATGAAAAGGAAAGGTCGCATCTTGACCTATAATTCGGGAGGCTATATCTTTAAAAACGATATTTTTAAAAATCTGAAAAAATGTATGTTTAAGATTGGTTCTTTCCCTAAAGCTACGCAAAATTTCAGAGTGGAGGTATTCTTTGATCCAGAAATATTAAACATAGAGTAAAGTTAGGTATTTTACAAGGAAATTAAAACTATATAGCACAAAGAGCACGTACATAGGTTAGCGCCAATTACGATGATATTCGTATATGTTATAAGGCATTAAAAATTAATAGACTTCTGTTTTGTTAAGCTGCCAATCTCACATCGGGGTCCAGTTTTCTAAGGTATTACAAAAAATCGAATTCAGCTTAAATTTGCTTCATACAGGGACCTTTCTAGGACTGATATCAAATAAAACAAAATGGAAAACTAAAATCTAGATGACTCATGAATTACATACATCATATCTTTTTAAATAAAATGTCTACAAATTTTAAACAAGATTTGCCATATAAAAGTTTTATTAAGTAATCAAAGTATGTTTGTTTTTATTAACATATAAAAAAGTAATTTTAAATGTTTTATTCTATATTTTAACTTGACATTCTTTATTTTGTTTTATTATAAATGTTTTCAATTACAAATTCGCTATCAGCCGAATAAATTTTAGCTTGTAATTGTGTTTTTGAAATTGGTATGAAGCAGTGCAGCTTTTGAGTTTCCGGAATGGTACGTAATCCTATAAATCGATCAGTTAGGAATTTTTCTTCTTCTTCATAATCTTTTTCCGTTAAATATGCAAAGTTACAGTTCTGAAGAGTTTGCTGACACCAATTATATAAGTGGAGAGGAGTAGTTATCTGATCTTCGAATGGACGTTGCAAGCTGGCTCTTCGTGCTTTGTTAAATATCTACCTTTACTATGTAATTAATATTTCCACTTTGAAATTTTTCTTAACTAAAACATATATTTTTTTCAGATTTTTAAAAATATCGTTTTTAAAGATATAGCCTCCCGAATTATAGGTCAAGAGATGTGACCTTTGACCTTTCCAAAAAAAAAAATCATGTTGTATATCAAATTAAAAGAAATTTAATAACCTTTTAAATGCGACCTAGATGAGTTGCCAACCTACAATACTTTTTTAAGAAAATTACAATTAAGTAAGTACAACTTTGTAAATTTTGATTTTTTTTTACGATTTTCAAGACCACATATTCCCGGATCCAGAAGTGCCAGTGCCCTCAAACTTTGCACTTATTTTAGTTCTATAATAATCTGTCATCCTACGGAAAATCATAAAATTTGGAGAAGGTAGTGTACACCCATTGGTTGATTTGACATGGAATTACCCATTTGCAATATTAATATTTTTTTAAATTATGTATTCGAAATTGGAGCTGTGAAAATAGTGCAAAATTTTTGACATTTTTTTGGCCTAGGGTAGTTAACGGTTAACAATCTTATAAAAACTTAATATTTTTTCCTAAGTTGTCGGGGTTAAACATAATTAAAAAAAAAAGTATGTATTAAATTTTTTTTTAAGTTTTTTAAAAAAACTATTTTTTTTATCAAAATATGTCCTTTTTGAAAATCGGGATAATTTTCAAAGTCTGCCAGCGACTCCTAAATTTTGTTCGAAAATTTTGAAAAAATGAGAGCATTTTTTATTGATGAATCTTAATCTAACCCAGTGTTGAAGCCTTTAAAATTCTACACTTTTTTTAAGAAGCATCCTAATAAATGTCATGAACAATGCATTGGAACTAAGCCAATGAACTGTTTAGTATGACTTTTAAAGTCCAAAAAATGCTACATTGAAATAATAAAGCACTTTATAAAATATGTTGAACACTTAGGAATTAAATAAAAATTAAAATTAATGAAATTATGAAATTTCATGAAAAAATAAAAAATTAAGTCTTTGAAATAATTTCATAGCTCTAATGAAAATCTATGAAGAGATTATTTATGAAATCATATGATTTTTTTATGAAACTATGAAATTCTATAAAAAAGTTCATGAAAAATTTCTTAATAATAATAAAATTTCTTCGTTATATAGAAATTCTTCATTGAATCTACGGAAATAATTCTAAGAATTTATTTCATTAATATCATGAAGGATAACTTTCTCAGTGTGTAGAAAAGCATTACCATATTACCATTTTATTAAAAAAAATTTTTATTCAAATTATTTTTTTTAATAAAATGTTCCCACACGGGTTTCGAACCTGGCCTCCAGGTTGTCAGTAAACCACTCTAAGCTATTTCGACATGTTATCGTCGATAGATAAAACATAAATGACTTGCTTGTACAAAATATCATTACTTTCCAGTTTAAAAAATCAAAAATATGTATTTATTTATGTACTTAGTAGAGTTGAGAAAGTAATGCGTCAAAAATATATTTTCAAAACTTTTTGTGATAATTACTTTCAATTTAAAAAAAAATATAGAAAAAGTTTTTATGGGTAACGCATTAAAATAATGGTAACATTAACTTTTTATTAGGAAGCTCTAATTATTTGTGTTAAGGTAATAAAGAAAGTAGACTTGTGTCATTATTGGTAGTAAGAAAAGTAATGGGATGTCATTACCGTTATGGGATATCGAATTCCAAAAATTTTAGTTTGACACAAAAATTTAATTTTTTTTGTCAATTTGGCTTCATTAGTCTGTGCGTATAGTAAAAAACGTATCTGTAGACAATTAAATGTGTTAAAAACGTAAAGAAATATTTTTGGTCTATTTTCTACGCATTGAAACTGTTGTCAAGTAGAACTTTTAAACTTCTATACTTGACATTTAACTCTATGCACGTCAATTGCATATCACAATCATGTACCTGTGAAATTTTTCCATATTATTAATAATTTCAGACCTACTTTAACACTTGTGTACTTAAACGCTTACTTGGAAAGTTTTCAATTTTGCCAACACCAGACATCGAACATAATACCAATATTTATGAATTTAATTACAGGCCAATCACTTTTTCACGTCTAATTACATGTAATTGGGTGTAATTGAGTAATTGCCCTGTAAATAAATACAAAGATGTTGCTACTTATCCGTGTGTTTGGTAATGAAAATTTTACATATTTTCCAAGAAAGCGATGAAGCCCGTTGCCTAGCTGTAAAAATCTTTATGATACAGAAAAATTTCACAAGTAAATGCTTGTGAAATGTAATTGATGTCGAAATCTGAAAAATATACTCTTTTTATTCATTACAAGAATGATGCATTACTTTTTCACTTCTAAAGTGTGTTGGCAACACTTTTTTAACTAGCGGCCATTTTGTCAGCTGTCAAGTGATTTAAATTATGCAAATTTATTTTGAAAATCATGGTTCTGTTCGAAATACGTATCGCGCACTACGTCCATTTTACGGTCAACATACTCGTCCAACAGAGCAATTAATTCGAATAACTATTGAAAGTTTTCGGACCACGTTTACTCTATAATATGCATCCACAGAGACGTCGTACAGTGCGTATAGAAGAAGTCATTGCTGCTGTAGAGCGTAGCGTAGAGAAAGACCCCAGTCAGTCTATCCGTCAATGGTGACCGCTATAGAGCCATAATAACTGACTTTTTCGTTCATTAATTGAACAACCATGATGTGCAGGAGCTGTGGTTAAAACAACACGGCGCAACATGTCACACTGATCGTGCCACAATTGATATATAGAAGGAAACGTTTGGTAACCGCATAATTTCACGTTTCGGACCCGTGAATTGGAATGCAAGATGTTGCGATTTAACGGCACTATATTCGGTGGAGATAGGTGAAGTCGCTTGTCTACGCCGATAAGCCCGAAACAATTGACCATTTGGAGGACAACATTCGCCCGCCTTATTGCCAATATACAAATGTTGGAAGAACTCATGGAAAATTGGACTCCAGATTACACTACGTCCGAACCAGCCGTGGCGGTCATATGCCAGAAATCATATTTAAATTATAACGCCAGAAGATTATCTTTCGAATAAAGTAAATTTCATGTCAATTTAACAAATTCATCTTTACTTCCAAACTAATTATGCCTTTAAGCATATCAAATTTAAATTAAACTGCACGTTTAATTTAAATTGGGCTTGTAATAATTGGACCATAATATCTAGCCCCTTGTATTCAATTTAAAAAATTTATTTTCGCTGAATTGAATCGTATCAAATAGTATAAAACTCAATGTATATAATACGATCCACCATTTTTCGGATTCATACATTTCTTTGTTGCATCATATGATTTTTTTTAATCGGGAATACATTTTTCCACCCGAAAGTTTTTCACCATTAATAGGCAGCTTCTTATTTTAATGGCGTTTTCTTTTCTGGCAAAAAAATGTTGCATTTTTTATAAGTGACATTTAAATAATGTTGTCATAACCCTCTTAATATGTTGCCATATTCATAGTCACAATAAAACATGAATTTATACAAAAAATGCTGCCCTGCTTTAGAACAGCTGATTTGTGTATAAAAGAAAACAAGTTGAAAAATAAAAAAGCGGCAAATTGCAAATTGGCATGTAAATTGTTTTTAATTAATTATTTTTTTTATTTAAAATGGATTCAGGAATTGATGCAAGCACAATATTTCGCTCCTGCAGAACACACATTTCCTCTTCATCTGATGATGAGGAAGAATCCATTAGTACCCCAACAACATTGTTTACGCATATCACTACAGCAGCTTTTTTCCATTTTTAGCAATTTAAATGTATATTTTTTAAAATTATTATAATTTATAAAACAAAATTTGTTAATTTTCGTCTTTAAACATTTTTTTTTTTTCAAAAAAAAACTATAAAATCAGCTGTTTTATAGTGCAACATTTTCACCCCATCATTTTAAAATGACAACATTTTTGCATGTTAATAGGGCGACATATTTTTAAAAGAACATGATTCCTTTTTAAAGTGCTGTCAATTTTTTAGAAAAGAACACCAAAAGTGCAATTTTTTAGAAAGGGCAAACAAAATGTTACATTTTTTGCCAGAAAAGAAAACGCCATAAGATTCATGAACAAATATCATCGACATTTTTTTTGTATTTTACTTAACCCCAAATAATCAGGAACAAATATTTAGTTTTTATTATGTTGACCCTTAATCATACTAGGCCAAAGAAAGTCTAAATATTGCATTATTTTCAAAGCTCCAATTATGAAACAAAAATTAAAAAAAAAAATAAAATATTAAAAACATTAAATTAATTTTGGGCGCATTTCTTTAAACACGTCATACGAAATTATATAGGAAATTATACTGAAGATATCCCTTAGCATGTGGACTGATTTAATATTAATGGATTTGGAGGATGGTGAGTATTTTTTTTTTAAAAAAAATTAAAATTTTTGGTGAAAGTTTCTAAGTTTGCACTGTGAATTGTTCAAATAGTTCATAAATACTAAGTTCCGACATATTAAATATTTAGTGCATCGTTAACCCCTGTTTACAAAAAGTCAAAATTATCAAAAAAATAAATTTGATGGTTATAACTAGATGTTTCTCATATATTTTTACAAAGTTGGCAGTTAACCACAATTGCTTATAAATCATTATTTTTTAGTTTTTTTTTTTTTTTGATTGTTTTATTATATAATCGTATTATAGACTTAATCTCACAAACTGAGCAAGATATAACCAAATGGACTAAAAACATTACAAGCAGAAAAACAACTTTTGAATATGTTTGCAGGTAATTATATATATGTTAACAACGATTCAAATTTTCAAAGCTTATCAAATATACATATTAAATTTAAAATTTTTCAGATATTATGTTTGGGACAAGCAAACATATTTATAATAAACATATATCGACCGTTCCACCGAAGACCGGCCAAAAAGAGCATTTTTTGAATTTCGGTCTTCCGATATCAGTTAAATTTTGCATTTTGAAACTCTATGGATACACTTAAAGATTGTCGTTTTTAGTTTTTCAAATTACAAAAAATTTTCTGCGCGATTTAGTTTTTTTTTTGAAAAATGCAAAAACTGTGTTAATTTGAATATTCGTATTTTATTTAATACTAGCTGACCCGGCAAACGTTGTTTTGCCTTCAAATTTTAATTGTAATTAATTCTTTAAATCAAGAATTTTTTTTTACGCAAATAAATAATTAAAAAAATAAATTCACATTAGTAAATACTTTTAAAATTTATACTTTCATGGGAAGCCCAACGCCTCTTTGTCCTTCTATCGCCTTTATTTGCTGAAGTATATAAAATAAATAGCTGAAAACAACTGCCATAACAACTGCGACTTCACCTATCACCGGTGCATTAAAGCGCCGCTCATGCTCACCAGCCGGTGTCTTGTCAGCTCTTATCACAACCGTATAATCATCTGTCGGCATCTGGTCTAGGGCTGTTTTGAATAGACGGATGAGGCTGTTATGTTCGTGTAACATAGCTTGAAGATTAACATATGTTTTTTGTAAATATCTTCGGAACTACATAACCGATTTAAGAGTTAGATATCCCGTTTTGAAAAACATGACAATGCCTTTCAAAACAAATAAATAAAATAAAAAAAGCAAAAAAAAAAATAAATATATGTATGTATATGTCATTGGTGGTACAATATGAAAATTGGATTTTGCCACGCCCCCCACCCACAGACCGAAAATCAAAAACCAGACAGTGTCACCCGCCTGAATATTCTGCAGATTCCCTAAAAATTTCATAAAAATCGGCCCAGCCGGTTTGGAGTCCATACGTTACATACATACACACATCCTGTTTTATATATATAGATTCATCGGATTGTCACCATTTGAAATATCACTGGAACACTATTTTACTTTGGTTTTAAGTTTTTTTCAGCATTTACATAACAGGGTTTAGTTTTTAGAGTTAAAAACATGTGGAACTTCCACTTTTGACGTTAAACCACGGTGAAACAAAAATTAAATGAATTCAGAAATAAGAAAAAAAAGTAAATAATTACACAGAAAAATAACTTTTAAAGTGACCTAGTGAAGGTGTTAGCCTCGGTGAGTACATTACGAAACCGGTTTTACAAGTTCCGATATACCCCCAAATTTTCGAGATAACGGTAAAAGTGAATTTTTTGCGAATGTCTAATTCAAACATTTATAACTCAGTCGAATTCGAAACATTTATAACTTAGTCGAATTTTTAAACGGTTTTGAAAAGAAAATTACCTCGTTTTTCCATATATACTTTTCCTATATTTTTTACATAAAATGTAGAGATTTTCTTCATAACAACTAAAATTTTCAGTTTTTTTTTAAATTTTTTAAACTTCTACGAGGGTTTTTTTCGAATCGTCTTTCAAGGCAACAAGAAGATGTTTTCCTGATTAAAATGAGACATCACTTGTTAAAATCGGATTGAAAATTTACAAAGTTATGGTACTTTATCTGAACAAGGAGATGTTTTTAAATCCCTTAAATTATGTCAATTTCAAAGTTATTGCATTTTTTTTTCGTTGTAGCAGAGTGTTATGTACATTTATTTAAAATTTAAGAATGTTTATAGAAAAAAGTAAATTAGAATTAAGTTTATCTGTTTTGTTTTGTTTACAGTCCAGACCCAAGTTTTGTTTACAGTCCAGACCCAATTGACTTGGATTTACTATAATTGCTGAAATATGAATTATCTTTTTAACAAATTCTATTAAAATTTGTGTTTTTTAACTGCAAATTTAGATGGAAAAATGGTCTCAAACGAGTTTATTCGAAGTCCGTGAAGTTTACCAAGTATCCTACGATCCAATTCTGGCAGAGTACTAAAATTTATAAAAATTTTACCATAAAAAGCATTTATTTAATCATAATTTTGTTCAAACTTCCTTTTTTTTTAAAAACAAGTTTTTTTAATCAAATTTTATTTTACCTTTTTATTTAGAAATATATTAAAATGTTATTAAAATATTCAGTTATTGGCTTAAAATAATTAGATTAAATATTATGAAAGATCAGCCCATTGTGCAACAAATGTATTGTTTTTTTTTTTATTCTGATGGTAACTCTATATTAAAGAGTATATTTTCATTTTTAGAAAGAAATATTTATATGTATAAAGTGTATTAAAAAAGTGATGCAAATCTAGGGTTTTATTTATATAACAATATATTTTTAGTTGTCTTTAATGCAAGTAACTGGTACTTAATTAAATAATACACGCAAAGAAAAAACATGGTTGAGGTAACCATATTCGAAGAGCATCATACATTTTTGGATTTATGATTACGACAACCATACTCTTATCTGTTTCTTTATCATAATATGATAATTAGATTACCATATTATGGTTCCAAATAGATCCCAGTATTATGATTCTAGAAATATTTATGAATTATCATAATATAATATCTGAGAGCATTCTGTTGATTTAAAGATATGCATGTTTTTTTTAATACTATATTTATTTAATAATTCACACATTTAATTAAACATAGGTTTAAAATAATTTAAGCTATCAAATTATCTGTGCGCTGAAGAATAAGCTTTGTGAAATAGTCTGTCAGCTATACTAGATATACGTGTGATTACAACATAAAGCATGCAAAAAAACTATTGTTCAGAATACAATTTCACAATACATTATAATGATTACGCCATGTTTGCAGCAATCATAATATATGCATCATAACCATATTATTGTAATAGTTATCACATTATGTTCATGGCAAAAAATTTCGTCATCATTTATTACGGTATTGTGATTATTGCATACATATTTTTTCGTTTCGATTATTTCGTACTACAGACTTAAAAGCGAGCGCATTTTGTTTAATTTTTCTTTCATATTTCTTTATATTTGGTTTCTTAACAATATTTTTTATTGCATAATTACTCGTACAAACAATTAAAAAATTAATAACTTTTGTATCACTTTATATTTAATTTGTATGTCCCTATAATAAACAATAATTTTATTTAAGGGGTGCGCGACAGTAACTGCACATCAAAAGATACAGTTGTGGCGTGGTGTCTTGCGCTTGTGCTTACAAACAAGGGGACCCGGGTTCGATCCCAACTTATTTTTAAAATTTTTTTTGTTAATTTTATTTTTGATATCAATATCAATATTAATTTAATTTTGTTTTTGTTATGTGTTCCTATATGGGTTTTACAATAATTAGTATCCATATAGTGGCAAAAGTATTGAATATAAATATGATGTTGAATTTAAATGTGGTTCTGTTTTCCGTATATGTATTCGCCAGACGATACAATGAAACAGGGTTGCGATGATATTTACATTTCTGCTTAAAAATTTTTTTTAAGAGCAGTTTAAATTTAAGAAAAAAAGTTAATCTTAGTGAATATCAAACTATTTTGTTAACCACAAAACAGGATCAGTGGTAGAAAGCATATTGCATATAGTGGAACTAAGCAAGTATGTAATTTTTAAAATAGAAAATTTAGAATCAGTTACGGATGTTGGAACCGTCGGATGTTTCATTTTTTCAAACAAGCCCTTTCCAACGCTCTCTTCTAAAACCAGAGCTGGTTTTGGAGTGTTTAAAAAAAATGTGTTAACAGTGGTACTCTTAATTAATTAATTTTAAAGTTAAGTTTTGTGGTTGAATGTATTCTCTGCATACGTTTTGTATAATAAACACAAAATTTTGTTTGTATATACTAAAAAATATCCATTAAAATAATCTCTAAAAACTGTTTCTCCCAAACCAGTTGGCATATATAATAAATAAAAACAGATGTTGAGTACCTGAGTTCTTCTTATCTTTCATTATAAACCCAGGTAGAAAAATACAATCTTTAAAACGTTTTAAAAGCATTTTTCATGATGGTACAAGCGTTTTCAGAACATATGAAATTACAAATTTAAAGCGTTTTGAGAATGTGCAAAATGATAACCCAAATTTACGGTCTGAGGATGGTATTTTATAACGTTCTCAAAACATTGCAAAACAAAATTTTTGAAATTTGAAATTTGAATTTTTGAAGTATTTGCAGAACATTTTGGCTTACAGTTATTAAGCGTTATGAAAACGACCCAAATGATAACCGCTTTGAGGGTTGTAATTTTGAACATTGTCAAAATGCTCGAAAGACAAATTTGATTGAAAATAGATTGTTTTGAGCAGTTTCTGTACTTAGCAGTCGCCAACCAGCGGCTTGTCTGTGTCAAAATTTTGGATGGTGTTTCAGTTTCAAACTGATGTAATAAAAAATCTGTAGAAAATAAATGTTGTAAAAAAATACTTTTTTCACAAGTTATGTACTTATTACCCTTTAATTCTTCATATACTTGGGTTGAACTGAATTTTCTTTGCCTACACCCTTATTTGGCTTTCCGCATCCACTAAACTGTTGTTGCAACTCGTTTGACATTATAACAGAGAGAACAGCTGCAATCGCAAAAAAAAAAAGTATTTCTAAAGTACTATTGGCAAATGTTAGAAAAACGCTTTAACGCAATGGTTTTACATTGGTTTTATTTTATAAACCGTTGTAAATTTTGTACGATAAGAACTTCTAAAGTATTTTTTACAAACGTTGGAAAAACGCTTTGAACCAATGTTTTTACAGTGTTTTTATTTCACAAATATTTGTAAGTTTTGTATAAAAAGTATTCCTAAAATACTTTGTGCGAACGTTCGAATAGCAATCCAAATAATGTTTTTTAAATGCTTTTTTTTTCGTATTATTTGCAATTATCGCTTTGGAAACGCTTTTATTTTAGTACCATCAAAAACAAACGTTTTGAAAACTCTTCGTTTTTTGTACCATCCCAAATTTCTACCTGGGAAGTTATCTGTCACGCCTATCTCAATACCGATACTAAAATTTTTAAACTACGATTCCAATAGTGTAATGTCCCTGCGGGAAATGAAGGGTCGATTGATCCAAAGTGACAAATCTGAGATATATGATTTGGGGGCACGTCACGAAACCGGTGAAACCAGAATTGTGGTTTACCAAAAAGTGTTAATTTGGGTAAAAATACCAATCACGTGACTATAGTAATGGTGACAAAACATTTACTGGTTGGTTTCAGATATATCATGAAACTGGAGAAATAGTAATATAACATCAAAGTGTACTGAAGCAACTAGGGCAGTTGAAGTTGTTACTGGTCATTGAACTGGTTCGAAACCGTTAGTAGCGGATAAAAACATGGCAATTAGTGCCAAAGGATTCAGTTCCGTGGCTACAAAGCGAACATAACTTCTAATGAATATTATCTGTACCGACTTTGCGACAGTAAAAATGAAGACGTAACAATAAAGATGTAACACGAACTGAATTATTTTAATGTTGTCTTTTGAAAAAATGGGAATTCTTGAACTTTGTTATTTTTACTAAAATATATAACGAATTTAATACAAATTCTTGTGTTATTCGAAATTAAAGAATTTGTTCTCAAAGTGCTCTCAATTTCTTCTTGCGTCTGTATTTTCTTAAATACCACGAGTGTTTCTTAAAAAAGTATTCGTTTATATATTAAATGTAATATTGTTTAAGAAGCAATCAAAGCAATTATATATTTAATTTTTTTAAATGTTTGAAATATAGAAATGATAAGCAAATCAAACCGTAAAATAAACTTTCCAGGGTTGGTAAAATATTTATGTCACTAATGTTATAAAAATACGATGTTTGCACTATATACATCGTTTCATGAATGCGACTAATGTATAGTTTATATACTTTTCCAAATTCAAATTGTTATAATGAATTTAATGTTATAGATTCTTTTTGTGTTAAAAAAAATAAACATTTTAAAACAGATTTTTTTTGTGCCTTTTTAAAGGTTTTTTGAACAGGTGCTGTGACACACTGTTTTGGGTAAGTTCAGTGATTGGTTCCAGATGGCAACTCGTATATATTATGACAAACGGTGAATAAAAAGTAACCGGTTATTTTTCTAATTACCTTTCTCATACCCGGCGACATGTACTCCTTAGACCAGTGCAGTGGAACGTCACGAAACTTTTCCATTCAAACTACCCCTCTAACAGCACACATTGCGCTTAATATGTGACTAGTTTTCCATCAACATTTTTCTCCAGTTATACGATTCGTACAGCTGCACCAGTCACGTGATAATTATTTTTTCACTGGTGCTGTTGCATATCACGTTAATCCTAAAATGATCCTACTTTAACACTACATACTTCTAACTTGTCCCGTAGCTTATTCATTTCAGACGGTACGGTGATAGGTTACCTTGGTCAAGTTATTCGCTACGTCGCAAGGTGCTCAAAATGTCGCAATTGCCACCTCCTATGACAAGCCCATGTTAAAAGTACCGGTCACTATCATGCAATAGAACCGATACTAGGACAGGTTCATACACACAAAATTCTAGTCACGTGACCATACCAGTGACTGGTCCATTACCCCTTCTAATATCAAAGGGTTTATTTAAAAATTTTACAAATTAAATTTTGATATATCTACAAAATACCGTTATAAACGTTGAAATAACCAAAGTCGAACCACTTTGTTTTCTAAATAAAAAAAATATCCAAGATAGCTTTTGAAATTTTGTTTATATATTATTATATGCAATATATCTATAGTAACTACCAAAATGCAAAAAAAACTTAATTAGAAATCGTACTTTTTTCGAATTCGTCCCATTAATTTTTCCACGAGACTTTTATCCACTTTTCTGGCTGCCAAATTCCATTTAGATTCGAACTCTTTACAGTTGACATTGTCATTCCGGTTTTCTTTAAAGTTGCTTTTATAATTGACCAATATTCTTCTATTGCATGTAGTTCTGGACAATTTTTCTTTTTGTACAAAGTCGATTTTGTTGTTGTTATACCATTCAATTGTGGCTTTTGCATAATAACAACAGTAGTGTGAGGTCTTACAAATGGTCACAGACACTTTTTTAAGCATTATTCTCTATAAATTTTACCATTTATTGCACCAGTTGTAAAGAAAGGACTTAATTTTCTTCCACAATTACAAATTGCTTGCCAATCCAGGTACTTTTTCTGGAAATTTGGACTTTATTTTCTGTTTACATTTATCTGGAAGTTTGAAAAGCAATATGTTTCATTATCGATTATCACGAAATTATATTTTGTTTTTCGTAAAGACGTCGACTGCATGTTATTGCTGATAAATTTTGTTTTGAATTTCTTCTTGGACATACCTGAGCTTTATAACACTTGAGTCCATTACGCTTTTTGACATTCTGAACAAAATTTTGCAATTTCTTGATTGTACTCGCGACTGTTCAAGTTAAATTGGTACGATTCTTTTGAAAAGATCACAGTGCCTATTCCACTGATTTTAGATCCCTTTGGCCATGCTCACCACCACTTCTCCGCTTTCTTTCAATTGTCAAGCATTCATTAAAGTTTTTAATAATTTTTCTTACTGTGTAATATGGTAATTTAACATTTTTTGCTATCAAACGTATGGAAACGATTTTGTTTTTTTTTTATATTTGTGCAGAATAAGTTTTTTTCGATGAAGCTCTAAAGCCAATTTTTACAAAACTGTATTAAATCTTGTTAGAAAGTGTTTTGCAACCGTCAGACAATGACAATCGTAATTAATTTTTTATATTAATTACTGTAGAATATTTCTTTAGTTAGTCTCTTTACAGGAAGAAGAAGAAGAAAACATTTTTATTGAAAAATTTTACGGACACAAGGGATACACCAGACTGCCGCAGTTTCGTCCCCCTCCTGGGACTCGTCAGTGGTTAATTTATGTGTCAATTGAACAAAGTATTTTATATTGTTAATTTTGCTCTATATGAAAAACTTTTTATTTTTTGGTGTCGTACTGTGATTTGAACTCACAGTCTTAGCATCAAAGCTATGCATCGTAATCTCACCTCTTAACCAGTTGAGCCACGGTCGACACAGCGTTGACTGCGACTAAATTGGAGTTTGGTCACACTACGTACACACAAGTATTGTTTTGATCAGAAGAGACAGAATTAGCTAATACCAATGCACAATTCATTTCTCAACTAGAATGCTTTTTCTTCTTAATCCTATCTCTTTTTCACAAGTAATTATCACGTTTTATGATGCGCTTTATTCACATACAATAGTTGGATACCAAGTGTAGGTTAGAGATTGAGTCGCCGTTAAGCAAGTTTATTCAAATTTTATGTTAGAAAGTGTTTTGCAACCGTCAGACAATGACAATCGTAATTAATTTTTTATATTAATTACTGTAGAATATTTCTTTAGTTAGTCTCTTTACAGGAAGAAGAAGAAGAAAGCATTTTTATTGAAGAATTTTACGGACACAAGGGATACACCAGACTGCCGCAGTTTCGTCCCCCTCCTGGGACTCGTCAGTGGTTAATTTATGTGTCAATTGAACAAAGTATTTTATATTGTTAATTTTGCTCTATATGAAAAACTTTTTATTTTTTGGTGTCGTACTGTGATTTGAACTCACAGTCTTAGCATCAAAGCTATGCATCGTAATCTCACCTCTTAACCAGTTGAGCCACGGTCGACACAGCGTTGACTGCGACTAAATTGGAGTTTGGTCACACTACGTACACACAAGTATTGTTTTGATCAGAAGAGACAGAATTAGCTAATACCAATGCACAATTCATTTCTCAACTAGAATGCTTTTTCTTCTTAATTCTATCTCTTTTTCACAAGTAATTATCACGTTTTATGATGCGCTTTATTCACATACAATAGTTGGATACCAAGTGTAGGTTAGAGATTGAGTCACCGTTAAGCAAGTTTATTCAAATTTTATGTTAGAAAGTGTTTTGCAACCGTCAGACAATGACAATCGTAATTAATTTTTTATATTAATTACTGTAGAATATTTCTTTAGTTAGTCTCTTTACAGGAAGAAGAAGAAGAAAACATTTTTATTGAAAAATTTTACGGACACAAGGGATACACCAGACTGCCGCAGTTTCGTCCCCCTCCTGGGACTCGTCAGTGGTTAATTTATGTGTCAATTGAACAAAGTATTTTATATTGTTAATTTTGCTCTATATGAAAAACTTTTTATTTTTTGGTGTCGTACTGTGATTTGAACTCACAGTCTTAGCATCAAAGCTATGCATCGTAATCTCACCTCTTAACCAGTTGAGCCACGGTCGACACAGCGTTGACTGCGACTAAATTGGAGTTTGGTCACACTACATACACACAAGTATTGTTTTGATCAGAAGAGACAGAATTAGCTAATACCAATGCACAATTCATTTCTCAACTAGAATGCTTTTTCTTCTTAATCCTATCTCTTTTTCACAAGTAATTATCACGTTTTATGATGCGCTTTATTCACATACAATAGTTGGATACCAAGTGTAGGTTAGAGATTGAGTCGCCGTTAAGCAAGTTTATTCAAATTTTATGTTAGAAAGTGTTTTGCAACCGTCAGACAATGACAATCGTAATTAATTTTTTATATTAATTACTGTAGAATATTTCCTTAGTTAGTCTCTTTACAGGAAGAAGAAGAAATTGAAATAAAATGAGAGGATTATAACCTACAAAGATTAAAAATGGTTCGATTTTGGTTATTTAAAAATTCAAATCGGTTTCGATATTTTTGCGGTATTTGAACTTTAGTTTAATATATTTCATAATCAAACCGTTAAAATAGCAAAGTAGGACAGGCTATACAAGAACAAACATATCCTTAATGGAATCGCTTTTTTTGAATTTTTCATTTCATTAGCCAGCCGCCGTTATTATGAAAAGATATTGAATGCCAACCCTGCTTAAAATCTAATAATTAAAACGTTGGTTTTTAGGACTTTAATAAAAAAAATTTAATATTCATATAAAACAAAAAACCATAGTTTTTAATTTAATTTTGCATTAAATTTTGAATCCCATTTATATTCTAATTATAAACTGTGCTAAAAAACTTAAAAAAGTGATAGATCTTTTTCATTAAATTTTATTATATATAATGGATATGTGTTGCCATATATAATTTTATATTAAAGGGGATAAATAATTTTTTGATTAATTGTACCATATACACAAAAATCATATAGGAAAAACTAAGAATGTTTAAAAATCGGAAAATTTTGGTTTCACTTGTAAACCACCACAGAACTTTTCACCAAGCAGCGATATGGAAATTACATTTCCGGTGAATGTATCTCCTAAGTCTAGTGAGTCCAGTTTTTATTGGTTTGGATCTGAAAGTTAATTACTATGAGCCAAAATTTATGTGAATAAAAAAACTCTTGTAAGTTCCAACTAATATTTTTTATTTTTCGATTTTAAAAAAAATCTTTAAGTGAAGGCCTTTCACAATGAAAAGAAGCCATTGAGTATTATCATTATTAAAATGTTTTGAAAATGGACTCATGCATATAGATAATTTTCTTTGACGAGTTTTAATGAAATTTTTTACATATATAATAAAGTTTTCTTCTCAAAGTGAATGAACATTTTTTTAAACTTTATAAAAAACCTTCATAATTGCTATGAAACTGAGTTAAATGAAACTTTTTCATAGGGAGTATGAAAGTTTTAGTAAATCAAATGAAAATTTTCATAAAATTTTATGAAAAACTAAATTAAATATATGAAAATTTTCAATGGGCGAGTTCCAGTGACATATCATAGATTTAATGCAAAAATGAATTGTTATCAATCAGACAGATTTAAGAACTTGAATCATTTTTTTTTTCAATTTATTTTATTTGCAGTCTAATTTATATATAAAAATTATGATGTGAGCAAGATTATTCGAGTTCAAGATCATTTGTGTTTTGTTAAACAAAAAACCGTGCAATATTTATTTATTACTCAAAAACTTTTTTGAGTAATAAATAAATATTGCACGGTTTTTTTGTTTAACAAAAAAAAAAATGATCTTGAACTCGAATAATCTTGCTCACATCATAATGTATGATAAAAGATCGAAAAATAAACTTTTGGTTTTAATTTTTTAAAATTTAAAAGTAAAACATTTTAAAAATTGCAGAGTACGGCAAAACTGATTTATGATCCTAATACTATAGTCAGAAAGTGTTGTTGTTTATTTAATAAACAATAAAAACACAGTGTATTATGACTAGAGATTCTAGTCTATTTTTAACTAATAAACATTGTTCGTGTATAGTATACACGAACAATGTTTATTAGTTAAAAATGTTTAATTTTGATTTGAATTAGTTCAATTCTTCCAATTTTGTTTTTTACTTCTCATCGAGTAAATATAACAATACGGGTAAAGCGTTGATCTTTTTCCTTCAAAATTTGGGTAGAATATTCTAGTATTGGTTCTCTGATGATTTTCGGTGACGCGAAATTAAACATATAAGGACCTGTCAGTAGATAAATTCTGGTATAAGTTAGCGGGCAAAAACTTTTTTTGAGTAATAAATAAATATTGCACGGTTTTTTGTTTAACAAAAAACAAATGATCTTGAACTCGAATAATCTTGCTCATATCATAATGTATGATAAAAAATCGAAAAATAAACTTTTGGTTTTAATTTTTTAAAATTTAAAAGTAAAACATTATGTATAAAAATAATAAGCAAATCTTATGATAATTTAAAACTAACTTAAGATATTGAGATCCAATGAGCTCAATATAAAAACAAGAATTACATAGTAGTATTGCTAATATATACAGGTTTATACATATTTACATTTTTCTATTTTCTAAAGGGCAGGTCAACTACAGGAAACCTTTTCAGTCTACGCATTTCATCGCTATCATCCAATCAATTTATAGCCAATATATTTGAATGATTGCGTAGCCTGTTGAGGTATCGTTCACTGAATTTGTTGATCTCTTCTTTGACTTTCGAAATTCTAAGATCGATGTGAATGTTTTCGTTTGTTACAAACCAAGGCGCATTTGTTATTAGTCTTAATGTTTTTAATTGGTATCTTTGTAAGATTTAAATATTCGAGTTGCTGGTAGTGCCCCAAAGCTGAACACCATACGTCCAAATAGGTTTTAGAATAGTCTTATACAAGATAACCTTGTTTTCTAAACTTAGTTCCGATTTTGGTCCTAGTAGCCAATACATTTTTCTGGTTTTGATGTTTAAATGATTACGTTTTTATACTATGTGTTCCTTCCAATTTAGCCTTCTATCTAAATAGAGCCCTAAGTACTTAACACAGTAACTTTTTGGTATAGATGTGTCGTTCAGAAAAAGTTGCGGTTAATCATGCCTTCTTAACGAAAAAGTAACATGTACTGACTTCTCTGTATTTACCTTGATGTTCCATTTTTGTAACCAATTTTGAATTTGATATAATTCATTTTGAACCAATTCAGAAGCTTTAATTCGTGACTCATGAGAAACAAGTAAATATGTGTCGTCTGCGTAAGTTGCAATAGTAAGACCATCCATAATAGGCATATCTGATGTGAAAAATGTGTAGAGAACTGGACCCAGAACACTGCCTTGTGGGCTGCCAGATTTTATTTCACCAAAATCAGAGTTTTCATCATTAATATTAACATTGAAGTGTCTGTCATTAAGATACGATTTTATTAATAAGAAAAATGGAGCAGGAATAAGGTTTTTCAGTTTGTACACACAGTGAAAAGATCAGTTGGAATTCGTTCGATATTACATTATTTAAGTTGTTAAATAAATATTTTAGCTGTGTGTGCATAAAAATGTTAATCAGGACCGGTTATTTTGTCTAGTGCAAGTTTAAAAATGTGCTTAATAAACTTACTTTCTTAGTGACAGACAATTGGTTGATTTCCCTAATTATACAATTTTAAATATGGTTAGAAAAACTACTAGTTTATGCAACCATAGAAAAAAAATCTTCAGTAAACAGAGCTATTTAATTATAATCATAACCCTTGCTCCCAATTTCCGTAACTATCGTACCGTGTTCCGAATAAAATAATTGTTATTTGCTATTTGTGTCAAATAAATTATTTAAAAATAACAAAACGAAAATTTAAACAAAAATTTTTAGTAAAACATATAAGTACAAAAATTTTAAATGCTTAGAAAATACGGAATAAATTTAAAGAAACACCATGGAATAGTAGCAGAAATCAAGAAGGAGATGTTAATGTGGTAAACTTAAATGTTGTGTACATATAAACTAAAATTATTGTATTATTGTATTTTCTTTCAGAATTTGAAACATATTTGTAAGACGGAGGATCGAAAATGCTTTAAATATGGGGTAAAATTGGAGAAAACTAACATATTAGCAGCAACTACTTAGCAGCGGCATTGCTCTATCTAGCGAAGTTGCGAAAATATGTTTTATAATTTTTAAGTAGAGCCTACGGTCTAGACCGGTATCCCGGGTTTCCCGGTCTTCGGTCTACCCGATTAGACCGAAAGACCGGGTGGAACGAAAACCCGGGAATCCCAGAAAACCCGGCTCCACCGATAACCAAGTAGACCGGTCTACTCGTAAAATCCGGTTAGCGCTATTAAAACAAAGAACTTATTGTATTGAAAAAATATGATTTTTAATCACAAAAGCAAATTTTTTAAAAAAAGTATCTTTTTCAAAACAAAGCAATATTTAAGAAAAAAATTTTATCTTGTTTTAAAACATTTATTTTAAAAATCACCTTTTTTAAAAAAATAACCTGTTTTCGAAAATAAACTATCAAAAGCACCTTAAGGAAAAGTATCTGTTTTTAAAAAAGAACATTTTTTCAAAAAAGTATGGTTTACAAAAAAGTAAGTTTTTTAAAAAGTAAATTTTTCAAAAAAAAAAATATCTTTTTCCAAAAAAAATACCTTTTATCAAAATACTTGCTTTTTCAATAAAGAAAGTAAATTTTTAAAAGACACTTTTTTGAAAAAAGTACTGTTATTGAAAAAGTAACTTTTTTAAAAAAGCCATTTTTAAAAATGGTCCTTTTTTGGAAAAGAAATTTTTTTATGAAGAATATTTTTTATTAAAAAAGGTTATTGTTTTTTTTTGGTGAGATGTACTTGCTTTGAAAAAGTACTTTTTTGAATCAGGGAACTTTTTTGAAAAATTTACTTTTTTTGGAAAAAGGTGGTAATTTTTTATAAAGGTATTTGCTTTGAAAAAAAAATACTATTTTGGAAAAAGGACCTTTTTTAAAAAATTTTTTTTTTGAGGAAAATACTTTTGTTTGTGAAAAAAGTACTTTTCTGAAAAGGGTCGTTTTGTTTTAAAGGGTAGTTTTTTTTGAAGGAAGGTACTTTTTCAGAAAAATATACTTCTTTTTAAAAGGAGGAGTTTTTTTTCAGGAAATGTATATTTTTGGAAATAGGTAGTTTTCCAAAAGATACTTTTTTGAGAAAGGATATTTTTTCTGAAAAAGATATTATATTGAAAAAGGGTAGTTTTTTGAAAAAGGTACTTTTTGTAAAAAAATACTATTTGAAAACAATATAATTTTCTTTTGATAAAGAGTAGTTGTTTGTGAAAATGGCATTTTTTTTTTTTTTTTTTTGAGAAAAGGTACTTTTGCGTTTATAAAGGGTATGTTTTTATGCAAGAAGTACTTTGTTTTAATATCGCTGACCGGGTTTTACTAGTAGACCGGTCTTTTCTTTATTTCTATATTATTTATATTCACTGTAATATTTATTTTAAGAAATAAAATAAAAACATTGGATACGGTGTATTACTTAATTGAATTCGGTTAAGTAGATAAAAAATTCAATTGTTCATCTGTGTGTATAAAAGTCCAGTGACATATCATAGATTTAATGCAAAAATGAATTGTTATCAATCAGACACATTTGAGAACATGCATCATTTAAAATCGTTATTTAATCGTTTGATCCGGGAAATGGGTCTATCAAATATGAACAAATTATATATAATTAAATACAATTTTTTTTACAATTTTAGTTTTTTAATGAAAACAATAAATGCATTAGATATCAGTACTTTTCATTTTAATCCAAATAGCACTACTTTTAATTCATTTATAAAAACATATAAACATTAGCCGGATGTACATGTACTCTGTATGTAAACATCTTATTTTTATAATATTAATGTAATAAATGTGTTGCCAACCCTGGAAAGTTTATTATACAGTTTGTTTTGTATTTTTATTTGAATGTTTCAAACAATTTAACAAAATTAAAATAAAATTGTCTTAACTGTTTATAATAAAAATTCTATTTTATAAATATACAAGGTGGCGCAAAAGTAATCCTCCTATCAGAAAATGCTATAAATTTTGCGATTGGCCCCTAATGTCAGTTCTGTTTTGACATTTGTGTAGTAAACACATGCGAAATACACGTTTATAAACAATGTTACGCTACACTGCTCCAGAACGCGGAATATTGGTGACTATTTATTTGACCAATAATCGGTCGGTGACTTTGGCACAACGTGAATTTCGTCGCAGATTTCCTGGCCGTCCAACGCCTACTGGTGAAACACTGCGACGTTTAGCCGCTCGCTTCGAAGAGACTGGCACAACACGAGATGCTGCCAGGCGTGGCAGAGCCCGGAGTAGCCGTTCTGCAGAGAATATTGCTGCTGTAGCCGAGGAAGTGCCGTCGACATCGACCAGACGAATTGCCACGCAAATGGGTATCAGTCGACGGTCTTTACAGCGAATTTTGGTACAAGATTTGAAGATGTTTCCGTACAAAGTCCAGACGGTGCATCAGCTGTTAGCTGCTGAAAACCAATCGCGTGTAACATACGCTCAAGCCATCCTTAATCACCACCAAGAGGAAGATGATTTTTCATCAAAAATAATCTTGAGTGATAAGGCCCATTTCCATCTTAGCGGGTACGTAAATAAGCAAAATTTACGCTTCTGGGGCACTGAAAATCCGCGTGTAACCCACGAAGAGCCATAACACCCGCTCAAAGTCACTGTATGGTGTGCTGTTTTCGCTGGAGGAGTCATCGGACCTTTTTCCTTCGAAGACGTCGCTGGCCAAACGGTTACTGTGAATGGTGAGCGCTACAGAGCAATGATCAACGAGTTCTTTTTGCCGCAACTTGTTGAATTGGGATTGGAAAACATGTGGTTCCAACAGGACGGTGCAACGGCACACACTGCACGTGCCACAACCGATATGCTGAAGGATGCATTTCCCGGGCGCACAATCTCCCGTTTTGGCGATTTGCACTGGCCAGCAAGATCGACTGATTTGACCGCTCCAGACTTCTTTTAGTGGGGCTTTCCGAAGTCGCGGGTTTATGTCAACAAGCCTCAGACTCTTGCAGCTCTTAAAGACAATATCCGTCAAGAATGTGAGGACCTATCGCCGGAAGTTTCGGCCAAAGTGATGGAAAATGCCATAAAAAGGGCTCAAATGACAATCAACTGTGGCGGCGGCCATTTACATGACATCATATTCTCGACTTGATGTAAAAAAAATTAAAATACCAAATAAAAATAATCCACAAGAAGAATCAAAGTTTTTCATTTTTTTTTAAATTACAGCCAAAAAACATCGGAAGGTTATTTGTATAAATATTATTCGAAAGAAATAAACGCGAAATTTGAGATGAAACGAAGGTACAGTTGTTTATTTCCGTATCTGAATACAAACCGTATTATAAATTCCTTCATTAATTTGGAAAAATAATGTTAAATCAAAAAATTAATGCACGATTTTATGAACCTGAAGTTGGAAAATATAACAAATTTAAGACGCTAGGTAAGTCAAAGAAAAAAGCAAAATTTACAGAGGAAGAAAGTGCAATTTTTTGTTTCCATAATTGACAGGTAGAAGATTTACAGATTTTTTCAAGAGCAGAAATAAACAGCAAACTTTACACGTCCTTGTTATGCAAAATAATAACTATACGGGTCGGTATTATGGATAATTACGATATTTTTTTATGAAGGATAAATCTCCCTTTTTAGTTCTCCAGCAATTTCAGATTGTTCAAAACAACTATTTTGAGTGATTTTTGACTTCCACTCGCTCACGGGAGAAAAATTCCAATTATGCTATAAACACGTAGACGACGCAGCTGCACGACTACAGCCTGTCAAAAATAAAATACACACGTTTATATGAAAAAGATTATTTTGGCTACCCGACTACTTTTGGCGCTGTAGTCAACTTATGATGATTTCTATTTTTGTTGGCTACAAAACAAAAATAGTGTTGACAATAAAACAAAGTAGGTAACAAATTAGTGCTTACAATACACTGTGTGTAATTTTTTAAGTCATGGCAAAATAACCATATACGGAGGCCCCAAATCTTTGGCGGCCCATAAACAAAAAAGGAGATGACTTTCGGAAAAATTGGAAGACACGGGTCTTTTTTTAGTCTTTTATCACGTAGTGGTGTCCGTATATGGTTATTTTTTTTCGTGTTGCACTGTGATATTTTATGTTGTCAAACACAAAAACGTCGCAACATTAAATTCTATAATTGCATTAATATTTAAGAGGGGTTAGATAAATTTATTTTTCCGATATAATAGTGTATTATAAATAATTGCAGTGAACGGCATTTGTAGTCGTGTAGCTCTGTAGCCTGCTGTGGACTATGTGCTTATAGCATTACTCACGAGATTTTTTTATAACTCAAACCAACTCACGTTCTCGTGAGTAAATTCATATTTTACTCACACTCGAGCTGTAACACGCATTATTAACATGAATCAAGCTTATTCACGAAACAAAATCTTACCGGAAAAATTGAGGTAAATTGTGAATGTTTTGCTAAAAATTGCTCTGAAAGTGCAATTTTGTTATTTGTTTTGTATTTTAGAAACGCAAAAATTATAATAATAGTATTTAATAAAAATAATATTTTTTTTATAATATTTTATTTAAAGCGAAATACTGTAGGTAATATGGGTATAGACTAATTAGACCGGAGACGAAAATTTAAAGTCTGGCAGCACCGACAAATTTTCTCACAAATACGGTCGATGGCAACTCGTATTAGAATGAAACAAAACTATACACAATGCAGTGTTTATAATAACTAATTTTTAATTCAACGTTCTTACCCGTTCTCACACGGCTTTCAGAGAAAAAGATATTTAAAAAAATACTGCTTTTATATAAAATTTTACCATCTGTCACATGTAGTCTGCGATATGGGTATCAAATGTAACGTTTAAACGTAACGCACATGTTTCTTTTTTTTTTGATTCTCCACAACAAAGTTCATTGAAATCTGTGGGTTCGGGTGGTTATAACTCCCTTGTTAAAGCCTTTATATTAACATTTTTGGATTCAGCAAACCATAAATATAATAAAAAAAAAAAATTACAGTTAAATAAATTTGTCCAAATAGGATTGGATTTGAAACCACTGCGGCACATCTGGGCGTTGTCAATTACATCCTTTCAAACCAACGTTCACACTTGTGATCTTAAACACTTCCCTGAAAAATCTGTAATATTTTTTATGCCAGACATGTAGACTAAATATTTTAAATATTTATAAAGTATTACAATGGACAAAATATCTATTAAATTTTTCACCGTATTTTTGAAACTTTTCATAAATATGATTGAGCTCTGCCTCGGAGCTTAAAGCCAAAATTTTTTTTTAAGATTGAACTAATCAATTAGTCCCTTGTATGGTTTAAACGTCATAAATTTTGTAAACTAGAGTTGGTAGTTTAACAACAACTATTTTTAATATCAATTTTCTTAAACACGAAATCCCAAAACCATTAAATACATTCGAAATACGTTTTATCTAAAATGATGTGGTGGGTTGGATGGTTGGTTAGATGATTTTCCTTCTTGGTGCTACCGTTGACTCACTCACAGCTTAACAATGCGGTTTATGGTTTAGGCAGCACAAAATTTTATAAAGTTGCTTTGAAGTGGTATGCGGTTTTTGTATTATACATGTATACACTCAAAGTTATATGTCAGTAAATATTAATGAGTTACTATAGAAAAATAAAGCGTGTACTAATACGTTCTAACTAATAGAAAAAATTAATAAACATTTCTGCTAAAACTACAAAAAAATGGCAAAAAATTACGTTGCAGGAATAACGTAAGACAAAAATAACAAAAATAAATAAATGCATTTTAGTTAACTTAAAGATTTTTGACATCTAATTTTGGCAGTAAATGTAACGTAAATGGTAACTAATTTTTGTTACTTTCTCTGCTATTTTTACCGGTAAATTGCTATGAGTAGGGTAGGAAGGGGGCTCTAGCCACTGGGACACAAACACCAACCCCTATTATCTACAAATTTAAGAAAGATGATACAAAAGCTTAAATTACAATTTGTTTATACCTCCGAGTTTAAAGGGTTTACAATACAGGTAGTCTCGGACTTCGAAAAATATATGAAAATAAATGTATTCTTTGATAAGTTTTTTATTTGGTATATGAAAAAATTCACATTTTAGTATGATGTTCTGTTGACTTCAATACAAAAATTCCGATAGGATTTTTGCAAAAAGTGTATAAAAGTTGTGGTTATGTGGGAGTGGTTGCACCTGAGGTACATTTACCATCCTGCAGCCTAACCAGTTTCTGTGGAAATATTTACAATGGGGCTGCTTCACAAATGGTAATCTGCTTCACAAATGGTAAAGAAAATAAATACATAGAAACCGACCAATAACATACACACCTACACATCTCCTTAATAAACAATTTTGGTGCCAGCAATCATCAAATCAAACATGAATTGACATGTCCTCTCATTTCCGCTGTCTTTTGTAAACTAATGTAGGCTCATAATTATAACGTAATTAGGTCCAAAACCCGCCTAAAAATTTACATTTTAAAGTAAATCCAATTGTGAATTGTGCCTCACAATGTGGGTCAGTTTCGACCATTTTAGGTTGTTCTAAAAAACATTATATATTTTATGCATTCAAATAAAAGCCAGAAACTGTTAATCTTAAGATTTTCGAAAAAATGTATCGGTTTGGTAAAGATGTTTCCACCAAACAATGGCGAATGTTCCCCTGCCTACCCTATGCTAGAGTTTATAAAATATATAAAATATAAGATTCATCCTAACTTTCGAAATATTTTAATAATTTTTTTACTAATAATATTTTATTAGTAATAACAAAAGAATTACAGCCAAATTTTTTTGTGTTATTCCTACAGACTTTTTTTTGTTCAGTGTGCTTTGAACGTCCATTAAGTATATAGGAATTCTGAAAGTTTATTTTTCCGCTCCCCGAGCATTTGTCGATTGGTTAGGCTCTGGGAGTAATATCACAAAAAAGCTTTGATCAAATTTTAACCAATTTCTAGGGCTAAAAGTGGAAGGTAAGTGGTCTGTTTGCATGCGAAATAATACATTTTTCAAGGCATACTATTTCTACACCCAATTTACCGGAAAAAGACCCGGAAGCGAAATATATAAAACTTTTGCCCTATGCTTTCTCTAGTGTACATAAATTCATATATTGAGTTAAGGGAGAACAATGACATTTTCTTTGGTTGTATTTGTGTATTTATGCACAGATGAGATGCTATGTGATGAGATGAGCAGCAAGATACTGTGTGTATTTATGTATTTAGGATGTGAAGAAATGTTCAAAAAGTGCACAACGATTGTGTAAGTGGGTGGTGTGGTAAGATGGGTGACGGCAGTAGTAAAGGATGACAAAGTGCAAATGTCATATCTCAATGGGATTTTACTAACAACACAAACACGAAATTTCATAAAAATAAAAATGACATGGGAAATGATAATTTAAAGTGAAATTTTAAAATATTGAATAAAAAATGATTTTCGGAGAATATAAGGCTTTCCAACTGCCACGCCACAGGAAAGTATAGTATTAATTGGCATACATGATACGAATAAAAAATAGAACAACTTTTTAAAATTTTTTCAAATAGCGGGTGGAGTATGTTAGATATTGCTCAATTCAGATTTTTTTTTATATGAGGAATTGAAGAACTTTTAAGAAAGAATTATTTTGTCTCATTTTTTTTGTCTGTTTTAATATATGTGTTTGGATTTATTATTATTTATTTACAGGATGTCATAATTAATCATTTAAAGGACATTTTGAAAAGGACAGTTGAAATCATAAGATAAGAATATAAGGTCGTGATTTGAAAACACAGATGCGGAAAGCTGGTCATAACGCAATAATCGGGAATGATTATCAGTGAAGAAGAGATCTAGTAGGGTACTTGCAGTAGAAGTAAAATGGGTTGGTGTTAAGCAATTTACCGGCAGAAGTCCGATGGCACTCATATCCTCCATTAAACTCTTCTCTACAAGTATGTTTGCATTGAAATCTCCAGTTAGAATAACATCCGAGTATCCAAGTGTAAGTGTTGCTAGCTCTTGAATCAAGGGGTTGATATCAATGTTTTTATTAGGTCTGTAGACAATACCAAGTAAAAGCTTTTGATTGTCGTTAAAAATTTCCAAGAAGAGATATTCTGGTTTGGCAGAGTTTACCATTGCATTTTCACCGTTTGAAATCACTTCATCATTCATGTCTTCGTCAGTAGAATTTTTACATTTAAATTTACATCGGATTGTAGTTAAATAGCAACACCACCTGCGTGAGTAGACCTGTCTGATCGAAAAAGTCGATAGCCTCTTAGATTATAAATACTATCATGAACTTTAACATGAAACCAAGATTCAGAAACACATATAATGTCAATGCCAGATTCTTCAAATACCAAACGAAATTCATCCATCTTGTTGTTTAAACTTTGCGCGTTTATATGACAGATATTAATACCTGTAGTTCCTTTTGACAGTATTCTAATCATATCATAAAGTTTTTCTCTGGAACCATACCTCTCAGTATTATTGTTTGGAAAACCCATTAGTAAAAACATATTTTATAGCAATGCAAGCTGAATTATAAAATTTAAACAATTCCCACATTATATCTACATAATTATTAAAAATAGTGCACTTGATGGTAATAACTGGATTAAAGCTTGAAAACGTTAAAATAATTTTTATAAATAAACAAATTAGAAAAAATAAGAAAGATAAAAAATTAATCGATGACAGCATCACCATGATTTTCATGAATATCTTCGGTTGGTATTTGCATTCGGTTATCAAAAGCGGATTGAGAACGAAAAAGTTGATTCAGTTTGTTGATATCATCTATGCAAATGAAAATATCATCTATGCAATAGAATGGAGATGAAATTTCTTCCTGCCTTTTGAGTTGGCAGGATTCCAGAAAAATACGATGATTTTCCGGTGTTAAATTCTCATTAACGTAAAACGGCTCCGAACTATCATACCCAATAAGGCTCAAACGTAGAACATCATGTGAAGCTTTGATATATGTGGTTATCGACTTCAACACAAAGTTTCTATCGTATGGACTTTTAAATTTGATTATAATTGGTGCAATATATTCTTTTTTTTTATTTTGATTATTTTTATTGTTTTTATTTAAATGATTTTTGTTAATATTTACGCGGTAGATCGCTTTCACATTTGGGAGAGATATATTGACGGCTTCACATATTTTTAAATAAGAAACAAAGAGATTTTCATTTTTTTTAGTGGGTACATTGGTTATGCGAATGTCAGAAGCAACAATTGAGTTTTCTTGTTTTCTAGTAAAACTTTTTAAATATGCGATTTCATTTTTTAAATACTCAGTTTCATTTCGCAATTCATTAATTTCATTTGCAGTGTTTAATTTCAAACTATGCACAATTGTTTCTAAATTTGCAACTCTCTCGGTTGCTTTATTAAGGTCATTTTTTTGTTAAATTTAATCTTTTATCAATCTCATTTAAGAGTCGATCCTCACTTTCACGACACATAGTTTCAATCATTGCTTGTAGTTGGTCAGTTAACTTATCAAACCGTTTATCCATTATTTGAACAAATCTTAGAGGAGAATCTGCGTTCGATAATCGGGGTGTTTTTGCAGCATTTTCGATGAAAGAATTTTGCATAACTTCTCTTATACGTTTATTTGTAGGCGTAACAAGTTTTTCCATTATAGTTGTATGTTGGTTTTCTTGTTTTTTTGTATTGTTCTTTCTGTTTTTGTTGGTTTTGTTGGTTTTATTGGTTTTGTTGATGTTTTTGCTTCTGAGCTTGTACATTTACTTAATTTTGTTTGCTGGGTAGTGTACGATTAGAAATTAACGGCTAAAATACACAGTGGCTTAAATACACAGTGGCCTTCAAACTGTTTTGACGACTTGGTACCACTTTTTCACAACCAGTATTTTGTATGAACAGAACAGCTCGTGATGTTTATGTTTACAATAAATTTATTATTTTATTAGCGTACAGTTGTCTCTTTTGATCTGAGTGATTTTTTTTAGATAATTTTTATAAATTTTGTGTTAAAAATTACTTTTTTAAAATTGAAAAATATTTTGAATAAATGCTGCAGTTAAAAAATGAGTTATACTACATCAAACACAGCACACAATATAATTTATTCCTTGGAGTTTTAATGGATTGTAAGTTGTTTTAGTATTTTTTTTTATTAATTTCTTGGAGCCGACTAGAAAAAAGCGTCTGTACACAAAGAAATTTTTTGACTTCTTAAATATAAAGTCAATAACATTTGTTGATGCCTTTTCGAAATTAGTATTAAGCTATGCCGGATTAATGTCAAACGCTCAATATTAATTGGCATACATTTAACGAAGAAAACATGAAACAACTTTGTAACATTTTTCAAAAAGCGGATGGAATATGTTAGATATTGCTAAATTGCAAACAAATATACCTTGAGGTAGAAAGACTAAAGCGCAAGATCAAATGTAACTTTTGTACGTTTCTTTGACTATTTGCAGAAAAATGGTTGTTTGTGTTTGTGTTTATGTTTATGTCATATTTTGTTATTTTTTTATTTTGTTTCCAGAGTTATCTACGACATTTGGCTTCATTCAAAATTGTCATTATTTAGACAATCACCATAAGTAGTTGAAATATATTTTTGATAATATGCATCCACAGAGACGTCGTGCAGTGCGTACCGAAGAAGTCATTGCTGCTGTAGAGCTTAGCGTACAGGAAGACACCAATCAGTCTATCCGCCATCGTGCACAGGAATTATATATGTGTCCATCCACTTTATGAAAGATTTTGCGGAAAGATCTTGGTTTGCGTGCTTCCAAAATCCAGCTCATGCAACAATTGAAGCCACACGACCACCTAGCAAGGCGTAGATTCGGTGAATGGGCCCAAAGCAAGGTTGCAGTTGATCCCGATTTTCATAAACAAATTTTGTTTAGCAATGAAGCTAACTTTTGGTTAAATGGATACATCAATAAACAAAACTGCCGTATTTGGAGTGATGATAATCCTCAAGTGTATGTTGAGACAGCGTTACATCCAGAAAAACTGACAGTTTAGTGTGCTTTATGGGCTGGTGGAATCATTGGTCCGTACTTCTTTAAAAACGATTCTGGTAAGCAATCAATGGCGGCATGAGCTGTGGTTTCAACAAGACGGCACAATATGCCACACAGCTCGTGCCGCAATTTATTTAGTGAAGGAAACGTTTGGTAACCGCATAATTTCACGTTTCGGACCCGTAAATTGGACTCCAAGATCGTGCGACTTAACGCCGCTGGACTTTTTTCTGTGGAGATATGTGAAGTCGCTAGCCTACGCCGATGAGCTCGAAACGATTGACCAATTGGAGGACAACATTCGCCGAGTTATTGCCAATATATAGCCACAAATGTTCGAAAAAGTCATCGGTAAATTTAAAAAAATTCATCTTTGTTTTATTCCATTTCAATATACCTCTATAAAAAAACACCCTTTATAATTACAACAAAATAGACTTTGTACAAAAAGAACACAATTCACCAAATTGTCCAGAACTACGTCTAATAAAAGAATATTGGTCAATTATAAAAGGATCAGGAATGACAATGTCAACTATAAAAGAGTTCAAATCTAAATGGAATTTAGCTGCCAGAAAAGTGGATGAAAGTCTCGTGCAATAGCTTATGGGACGAATTCGAACAAAAGTTCTATGTGTTGCTTTCCTATCTGCTTTTGAAATATTTTTTTACACTTTTGTAGACATATACATATAATAATATAAAAAAAAACTGCAAAAGCTATCTTGGATATTTTTTTATTTAGAAAGCAAAGTGGTTTAATTTTTTTTATTTCAACCTTTATTGCAAATAGAAAAAAGTGTCATATTTTTCAAATAAAGTATGCAAGTTTGTAATTGAAGGTTTTGAGTCTAAGCCTAATTTTCAAACGTCTGGCGTGCCGCAGGGCAGTGTTTTGGGTCCACTTCTTTTCAATTTGTTTATTAATGACATTTCAGCTTGCTTTAAAAATTCAAAATTTCTTTTGTATGCTGATGATTTGAAAATAGTTCGTAAAATTTCCTCATTTCAAGATGTTTCTGAATTACAGGTTGATTTGAATAATCTGGGTGCATGGTGTACGTTAAATAACTTACATCTTAATCTTTCTAAATGTTTTCATGTATCATTTAGCAAATCTCTGAATCCTATTATATCAAATTTCAATATTAACAACCAAAACTTGAGAACTGTTAAGTCTACACTTGATCTTGGCGTGGTTTTCGACTCGTCGTTTTCTTTTGTACCACATGTGGATTATATTATCCCTAAAGCTTATAAAATGCTGGCATTTTTGAAAAGAAATTCTTCTGATTTTTCTGATCCTAATACTTTGAGGTTAATTTATACCTCGTTTGTTAGATCAAAGTTGGAGTATGCTGCAGTTATTTGGAATCCCTATAACAATACTCATGTCACTCGCGTTGAGAGAGTACAAAGAATTTTCATTAAATTCGCTTTAAGGTCACTTATCTTTGTTGATCCCATTCCTTCTTATAAATCGAAATGCCTATTATTAGGTTTGCAGACTTTAGAATATCGTAGATTATACCAGTCGGCGTTACTTGTATTTTATATAGTAAATGGTATAACTGATTGTCCTGATTTGCTGTCTCTTATTCCATTTTATGTCCCTCCTAGAAGTTTAAGATTCATTGATATTTTTAATGTGACACTGCATCGCACTGAATATGCTCTTAATAGTACGCTAACTCGTATGTTTATTTATTTAAATGAAATCAATTTTAGTCTGCAACAGAATCATGAACGCAAATCTTATATAGAGTTTTCCACGTCCAAGGATAAATTTAAGCTGTTTCTTAATATAGTGTTTAAGTAATTAAGCAATATTATATTGATTTATATTTTATTTTTGATTTAATCATAGTCTGTAAGGAATTTTTGTTTCCATAGACTGAATAAATGAAATGAAATTGAGCGTCGAATGCGTATTTTACTAGCATTTAAAAAGCTCAACGGCACTACCCAACTACTACAAATGGATATTGATTATTAAAATATATTTTGCCAATTTTTTGTATTAATTTATATATGAATGCATAAAAAATTTATTGCTCCATTTTATCTTAAAAATATACCTTACTTTACATTCCATTAAGATTTATAAACATATCTTGTAGTATTAATATACAAAATGCAGCAATGAATAAATTATTTCAATTTTCCTCTATTTTATAACTCGCTACAATACTACACTTGAATCTAGAACAATTCGAAACAATAGCATGAAAATGTGTGTTGTATTAAAAAGAAAAAAAAAATAATAGAATTTGCATTAGATTGTAAAAAAAATATGCAGAAAAATACTTATTGTACGCAAATGCCTGAATTGAACACAAAATGTTAGGCAAGAAAATTTATGCATCATCAGCATTTCACTTATTGTAATATTTTGCAATTGTTATAGTTTGTTTATATGATTTTTTCCTTTTTTCAATTCTATTTTATTGAAAATGGTAACAGTTTTTTTTTTTTTTTTGTACATTTTGCATATAGTTACACCCAGAGAAAAACAGTAATCATCAATTTTCGAACCAACAGCAATCAGTGGGAAAAAAAACCAACAGCCAGAAAGCTGACTTGTTTCCAGATCACCTATCATCTACATTTTCTATTTATTTTTTTTTTTTTTAAATCTAAATCAAATTGATCTTTTATAGCCATATAATACTCGGTCTAATCAAGAGGGCATTGAAGAAGTATCGCCTACAGAGATTTTGGAACAAATTAATAATAACCTAAAACTACGGAAGCTACCAATTGAAACTATTCAACACCTAACACAACTTTTTAATGCGTCTATCAGGCTGAAATATGTTCCTAGCCTCTGGAAAGTGGCCGAAGTTATTATGATTCCAAAGCCGGGAAAAGAATTACATAACGTTAACTCTTATAGACCAATTTCGATATTACCAACTATTTCAAAACTTTATGAAAAAATACTTTAAAAAAGAATAAAAGAAGCCATTGATCGCAATAATACACATAGAAAACATATTCATTGTTGCAACCGAATTTTTTGCCAACCGAATTTTGGCAGTCACACGTACTATTATAAAATTCAAATGTCGATTCGATTGTTGTAACCAATATTTTATTAGAACGATTAAATTTGTAGTTATCCCTACCAAATTGAATATACATGATTGTTTACCCAACAGTTTTTTTACTTAATCCTACCGAAGTAACTATAGTATTTAAAACACCGTTTCCAATTAATTTCCAAAATTATTTATTTTTTATTTGTATTAATTTAAAAAATACTTTAAAATTTAAGTTTAATAGAAATACAAAAACAAATAAAAAATATCATATAAACAGTATTTGATTTTAACTGATTGTGTAAAAAATTCGTATTTTTCTGCAATATAACAAAAATCCTTTTATGCTATGCCAGAAGTATGGAATTAACCTGATAAATTTTGTTCAAAATTATGTATAATCTAAAATTCTACTTAAAAAACTACTCGTATGTATATTAACCACTTCGACGCGGAAAAAGTTTATACAAGAGGATGTCGCTTAAAATAACGATTTGTCGGGTTTTGTTCATTACACGCCTCAGTTTTAATACAAATGATTCCAAAAGGAAAAAAATCGTTTTTTTTTTTAAACGTTAACCCGCGCCGCAAGTCTGCCGAAAATGGCACATTTTGGAAAAACAGTATTATTAAAAATTCACAAAATTCGAAGTCTCGGAAAAATTTATTTTTTATTTCAGTTATTCATTTAATATACTCAATATTATTTCTTCACAATGTGAAGTGGGTTAAAGATAGCCAATGAAGTCAGAATTGCATATCAGAATAAATTTGAGCATATTAAATAAATAAATGGCATATAAAATAAATTTTGGAAATTTTTAATAATAATAATAGTTTTTTTCCAAAATAGGTGATTTCTTCCATTTGTGACCATTTGTAACAACACTGTAATGACATACATATATATTTTTAAGGGACACCATAATATAAAATAAAGGCATTAAGTGTGATATATTGACCCAGACTGGTCGAAGGGGTTAAATCATTGAAATATTTAAAGGAAATCTGGAGGTTTTCCATTATAAAAACACTCTAAAATGATAGTGATTTTGTTACCGGCAAGCTCATTAAAATTCGAAACCATGAATATCTGGAGGATGGTAAAAATTCGCAGAATTTTCTAAAGAATACAATTTGATTTATGTGCTCCATTTCTTTTTAAATTCAATTAAATGTTTTTTTCTATATGAAGGCTTAAAAATTTTAAAGTTTACTAGAGGAACGACTCCAGAATCTGAGTGGTTTTTCTGCAAACATCTGCCTCAAAATCTGGCTTTGTTTATAAAAAAAATTGTTGATTCTAAGTGGTTATCGAAAGGAATATATACCAGAACCTGATAAATTTGCTGTACATAGACTCCATTAATTGTATACAGATTTAAAATTTTTATAGGATTCCGTCAAATATTTACCATTTAAAACAATGAAAAACGATACACAAAGTTGTTGTTCAGTAGTTGTTCTAAGAATATATCATGCTTGAAAAAAAATTTGTAGCATACGGAATA
The DNA here is from genome assembly GCA_021234595.1 of Delia radicum. Classification (NCBI taxonomy): domain Eukaryota; kingdom Metazoa; phylum Arthropoda; class Insecta; order Diptera; family Anthomyiidae; genus Delia; species Delia radicum. The sequence continues at coordinate 66,130,401 of CM037854.1, read as the reverse complement.
TGAAGACATTATCAATGCATTAAATTTCTGTAAAGAATATTATATTATTCTTAGTATACTATTATTTATGTAGAAATTTGGAACAAAAATTTTAATACTGTTTTGATGAATGTTGATATGCCCATAAAGTGATAGCCATTTCCATCGGGTTTTGTTTTTATAATTGATTTTTTTTATTTTTCATTTTTAAATATTTGCTAAGATGTTTTTTTTTTCAAAATATTAATTTGTATTTAAAATTTTTTGTTGTGGTTTTATTTTTGCGATTTTTTTTTTTGACATTTTAAAAATAACCGATTCCTTAGTTGCAAAGATAATTTTTGTTAATTAGCCCAATCAAATCTACTTTTGTGTATGTAACCGAATTTTTATTAAATGACATTAGTACACACAGCTATATGATGATGAAAGTTCCTGAATAATTGGTAATATTTAATTTTTACATTAAAATTACTTCTAAGCCCAATATTATTATATTTGCAAACAAAAAATAGATTCAAATGAATGAAAATATAATTTTAAAATGGTTGCAACCATCATAAATTACAAAACATTTATTTAATTTTAAAATTTGGTTTGGGTAACACTTGATTTAGGTAAATGAACTATTAATTTGTTGAAGACATTGTCGTTTGATAATAAAGATGGTTAATTTATTCTAATTTTATATAGTAAGTACTTGTTATCATTTTTAAATCAACGTGAATGATTTTTAATGGGATTCATTGAATTCCAACTACAAATCCTAAACACCAATTTGAATTTATAAACAAACACAAACAAAAGATATGCTCTGGAATTTTTCAAGATGTTTTCCAGGCATTTAATAAGGTTTGGCATAAAGGTCTAATTGCAAAACTCGTATCTCAACCCCCCCACAGTTATTGCAACCTGATTAAATCATATCTAGATGGAAGATATTTTCGTATAAAAGAAGAGGAAGTATATTCAGACTTGAAAGAAATAAAGGCAGGAGTACCTCAAGAAGCATTTTAGGACCAATTCTATATCTGTTATACACATGTGTTGTACCAGAGTTAGAAAATACAACAATGGCAACATTTGCTAAAAAATTTAATTTATTGAGAATTTTAATGAAAAAAAAAAAAATGTATAACTGTAGTATTTGTGATAGTGTTTAGTTTATAGTTTATTTCCAAGTGTTTGCAGCCTAATTGTGGAAAAATATTTTCAAAATATAATATATGTACAGTAGAGTGGGTCGCACCCCATACAAAAAAAAAAGTTGTGCCGGTCACCCCCTACAATTAAAGATAATTTGAAGAAGATTTGAAAAAAATTTTTTTTTTTTTTTGCCACGCCCCTTGACCCCGCGCATTTGGTTTTTTATTTCCTGTGGCTCCATTTATAGTCCGATTGTAACGTGTGATATATCATTGTTTTTGGAATGACAATGGCTACATTCTCTACATTGATCACTTTTGACTCCGACGTCAAATTCTAAAAGTGACTTCTGGAAACTCGATTTCTACCACCCTAACTCACGAGTTTTTCTAAACGATAAAAAAGTTTTTTAAATTCCATGAAATTTTGTCTTTTACAGTATATATATTTATTCAGTAACAAAAAAGTTACGAAGGTTTAAAAAAAAATCAATTTGAGTTTTATTCCAACAATCGTTAACAATAAGCTTTGGTCTTTTTGTGGTTATTGTTTTTGTGGCCATTTTTAAAGTACTCTCTTTTTACTCATTTTTCTATCAAATATTGTTGAGAGAAATTTTTTTTTGTTATCATTTTTTTTAAATATAAAAAATATTGAATAACTTCACGGTTTGTTTGTAGTTTTGTTTTATCAATATCTCATGATTGAAAATGCATATTGTTAAAAACAATTTAATTATATTTTTAAAGAAAAAAAATATTTTAGTAATTTACACTAATTTTATCAAAAAGCTACAGCTGTAGACGCGAACACTTGAAGAGGAATAATAATATGTAGGGCTCGGAAGTTAATGCATTTATATTTGTGTTTTATTTACATAAAATATGTATTTAAAATCGTAAATATGTACTTAAAATTTAAAAATATGCATTTATTATTGATTTTTTCATTTTTTTCTATATAATTTTTAAATTTTAGTAATTTCTGTTTTAAAAAGCCGTTACAAAATTGAGAATTGCAATTAAAAATGTTCTTAAAGTTTGTAGTTGAATTTTCTGTCATATAACATTTCTTGATAAAAAAATTAAATGTATAAATTTGATAAGATTTTATTTCTAAAAAAATTTAAATTGTAAAAAATTTATTTTTAGTAAAACATCAAAAAAAATTTGCTAAAATATGCAAAAATATGTAAAAATATGCAAAAACATGTAAAAATATGCAAAATATGTAACAAAAAATACAAAATATGCATAAGAATATGCATTTATAGTAAAATATGCGTTTATAGCAAAATATGTAAAAATATGCACTAACAAATCGATGCCATTTTGTTGCAAATTTTAATGATTCGCAAAGATATTTGGTTAACATTGCTCTCTAGCTAACGACAACAGACATGTATTTACATGAAGTTCCGAGCCCTAATAATATGTTTAACAAAAGTGTTGCCAGTTGATAAAATTAGTGTAAATTACTAAAATATTTTTTTTCTTTAAAAATATAATTAAATTGTTTTTAACAATATGCATTTTCAATCATGTGATATTGATAAAACAAAATTACAAACAAACCGTGAAGTTATTCAATATTTTTTATATTTAAAAAAAATGATAACAAAAAAAAAATTTCTCTCAACAATATTTGATAGAAAAATGAGTAAAAAGAGAGTACTTTAAAAATGGCCACAAAAACAATAACCACAAAAAGACCAAAGCTTATTGTTAACGATTGTTGGAATAAAACTCAAATTGATTTTTTTTAAACCTTCGTAACTTTTTTGTTACTGAATAATATATATACTGTAAAAGACAAAATTTCATGGAATTTAAAAAACTTTTTTATCGTTTAGAAAAACTCGTGAGTTAGGGTGGTAGAAATCGAGTTTCCAGAAGTCACTTTTAGAATTTGACGTCGGAGTCAAAAGTGATCAATGTAGAGGATGTAGCCATTGTCATTCCAAAAACAATGATATATCACACGTTACAATCGGACTATAAATGGAGCCACAGGAAATAAAAAACCAAATGCGCGGGGTCAAGGGGCGTGGCAAAAAAAAAAAAAAATTTTTTTTCAAATCTTCTTCAAATTATCTTTAATTGTAGGGGGTGACCGGCACAACTTTTTTTTTTCGACCCGGCCTAATGTACAGCGCTTTAAAGAATAAAATTCTTCATTCGATTTATTTCGATTCGATTTAAAAATATCGCCAATATTGAAAAAATTGTCAAAATTGAAAAAATCGCCAAAAATCGCTAAATTTTAAAAAATTAAAACAAAAACGTTAAAATTAATAATAAAAAAATCGGTTAAAATAAAAAAAAAATCTCCAAATTTAAAAAAAAAACGTTAAAAGAAAATCGCTAAAGATTAAAAAAATCTCAAAAAATTAGAAAAAGCCTAAAATTAAAAGAACTTCTGCATAAATTAAAAAAAAAATCGTTAAAAGTAAAAAATCGCCAAAAATTAGAAAAATAGCTAAAAATGAAAAAAATTTCAAAATTAAAAATTGCAAAAGAAATAAAATCGCCAAAAATGAAAAAATGTCTAATATGGAAAAGAAAGCTTAAATTGAAAAAACGAAAAATATTGCCGAGAAACTTAAACTAGTTGTAAATGTATATTTATTAGTTTTCGAAACACAGGCGATGTTCCAAATAAATTCTCTTTTTGCTATGCGATACTTTGTTTCGAGAAAAAAACGCGATCTAAGAAATTTAGAACCGGTATTGGAGTTGAGTTTTGAACACCGGTGCAAAAATTTTCCAGTAGCTCTTTTATTTTTGAGTTATGGAAGGTTTTTATTTAGTCAATTTTTAAAATGTACATATTTCGAAAACTAATGGAGCTGGAAGAAAATTATGGTTGCACCATTGTTCAAAACTCAACTCCATTACCCCTACAACGATAATAAATTCCGATTTGATTGGCTGGGTTCGTAAATCGCAATTTTCTCGAAAAGTATTTATAAAAGAGTATTTATTTGAAACATCGCCTATGTTTCAAAAACTAACAGAGATAAATAAATGACACAGACAACTTTTTAACAATTATTTTGATTTTTTTTTTAAATTTTCGCGATTTTTTACTTTTGCCGTTTTTTAAATTTTATTTTTTTTTTTTTTTTTTTTGGCGATGTTTTCACTTTTTCATTTTTTATTTTTGGCGATTTTTTTTAGATTTGGTGATTTTTCAATTTTGGCTTATTTTTGGGGATTTATTTATTTTTTTCAATTCTGGCGGTGTTTTTCAGTTTCGCCGATTTTGGCAAATTGTAAATCGATTGAGTAAAAAATAGATTGAATTCCCAATTATTGAATTCGCAATTAGTGAATTTCCAACAATTGACTTCCCAACGATTAAATTCCCAATGATTGAATTCAATAATTGATAATATCGAATTAGCTAAATTGATTGAATTCCCCACTAGTGAATTCCAAAGAATGAATTCTTTGCGATTGATTAAAAAAAAAATCATTCGATTTAAAAAAATCCGATCTGATTTTTCTAAATAGAATTCTATCTTAGAAGCTCCGCATATATACAACCACATATATACAAATATTTATATTATATTTATATTTTATATTTATTATTATACAACACATTAATAAAATTCTTTCTAAAAATTAATTCTTTGTTTTATTTGAAACATATTTTGGGCTGTTTTTCTTTCTTACCGCAAAGTAAATATACGCATTTTTAGGGGGTTCTTACGTATATAAAAATGTATTTTTACGCATTTTATCCGTATATTTACAAGTAAAGCATGTTTTCTTACTCAAAAATTCAGTAAAAATCATTCTTTTATTTTTAAATTTAATTACATTTTTTGGCACTTGCATAGTACATTTACACGATTTTGTTGACCAACTTACACGTAATGTGTGTATTTTTTTAATTTACACACATAGAGTAAATTTACCCAACTTATAGTAGGAGTATAATTTCCTACTATAAGTTGGGTAAATTTCAACAGAAATTAATTAGAGTGTATATAAACTTTTTGCTACACAAAAATAAAAAAATCTTTACTAATGCAAAATCTCCCTCATATACATATTTAGTGAAGAATTTCATAAATATGATGAAATTGATTTTGTTTTTTATAAAATGTATCACAAATACTATGAAACGTTACATTGGACGAAAAACTTTGAAACATTTCATAAATATGATGAAGCTTTTCTTTGAGTGTACTACTCGTAAGAAAAGAAAATTGAAATTCTGTGAAGTAACAATAATGTGCATATTTGTTATGCGTTGCCATGTTTTCCAGGATATCACTAAAGTATGGTATGCAAAATATCATACTATCTTGTATGTTTGGGTTTAATGTAATATTTATTATTAAATTGTTAAAGTTTAACAAAAAAAAAAAAAAAAAAAAAAAAAATTGCAATAGCTTAAGCTATAATGCTAATTTGTAATTTGTCATAAAGCATTTTCTGGAAATTCGCCCTATTTAAAAAATATCCCACGAAAAAAAGAGAATTATAATTGCAAGATATCATTCAATGTTTGAAAGAACATACACACAAAGAAAAATTTGGCTATTTGCCAACAGAAATTCGGCAACTACGACTCAAATTCGGTTATTACTAATGTCAGTCTGTTGTTAATTTTCACAACAAAGTTCGGTTAAATCAACTGAATTTTAGTTGCAACACGCAAAATATTCGGAAATCTACTGCTAATATCGTTGGGGTAACTGAATTTGTAAGTTGTTATCATTAAAATACACTTTTCTAATTTTGTTTCTTAAGGCCTCATTAGTTGTTACTTTCTGTTGCCGTTCTGTGTCGTTATGTTCTGTAGGTAATATTTTGTAATTACTTTTTCTGTGAAAGGAATCAGCTGTTTTACAAAGTAACAGAAAATCCAACCAAAAACATTCAAATCAGGGATGATAAATGTGATTTTAAATAGTACCAACCTGCATATAAAATAGTACTTTTTCGGCATCCAAATTATAAAAAAAAAATTTTGATAAAAATTAACAAACAACAAGTGCATGCATAAATTTTGTTTTACCAATTTTTATCTTTGTACCCTCCAAAATGAACAATTACTAATGAAACAACAAAAATATATTAAAAAAATTATGTTAAGAGGCGAAAACAAAATTTTAGGGTGAAAAACTTTTTGGATGTAAACAAATAAACTGTGTGGTAAAAAACATTTTTGAAGTAACAAAACTATTTTTGAGGTGAAAAAAAAAATTTTTCTGGAGAAAAAAGAATTTGCGCTGAATTTTAAATATTATTCACCTCATAGCGTCTGGTGGAAAAATATAACGTTATATTTTATACACCAGACACTACAATGAATTCTAATAATATACAGTGCATTATACACAAATTTGAATGAAAAATTTAGATTTACTTTCACATTGTCACTCATTACTTTTGAACCGCTGGACCGATTTTGCTCATTTTCAATACCAAACTTTTCGGAAAAATGTACATAACGCTATGTAAAAATGAGCAGTGCGTACTAAGAAAATTAGCCGATATTGATTTAAAAAATTATTAAAATTTTGAGATTTTTCTTAAATTCACCAAATTTTAATATTTTTGAATGTGCTATTAATATTTTGCTGTATTGAATTACGTTTCTCACAGTTTTTTGCGAATTTAATCCTTGTGATTGGTTGCAAACAAATTTGTTCGTGAACACATTTAATTTTAAAAACACGCTGCTAATAGTCAATTTCACATTTTTATAAGATTTTTATTATTTACTTTTTTGAAAATCAAAATTAGTTAATGATTGAATTCAATAATTGGTTTAATCGATTACTAAATAATTATAACCCTTAATGACTGAATTCAATAATTGGTTTAATCGATTACTAAAACTCTAATATAATCATCTGTAATCAGTCACACTCAGTGAATTCATGTGATTGAATTCACAGCGTTTGGTTCCAAATTAATTCATTGTTCATATGGGACTGCAAATCGAATTAATAATTATTGAATTTTAAAGGGACCAAGAAATGCATACATACAAAAATTTGTACATCTGAGCTTCAAATAGTACCATAAAAAGTACTATAGTAAAAACTTTATCTTCCCTGATTCAAATATTGAGAAAAAGATTTCACAACAAACCAATACATACGCACTTTAGGCTGTCACTTAACGTTGAATTCTATTTTCAATAGATTTGTCCGCAACAGAACAGAACGAAAAAAGTGAAAACTAACTACACATACAGACTTTCAATTGAATAGAAACAAAACAGCTGATTCGTAACAGAACAGAACGTACAAACTAATTCTGCCTTTACACTTTATATGGGCTTTTAACACTGCAGTACTATCGTCTATTCAACTTACATCATTACTATCGTTGGGTGTAATCCACCCCTACTTATTAGTATCTTTCATTCATATCAGTTAAATTCAATTATGCAAATAATATTTTTATTTTCAATAATAAACACCAAAATACAGAAAGAATATTTAATTTTATAAGTTTGGCGATTCATTTATTTTAATAATATTTTGTTAATGTACATCTCTCTTGAAAAAAAACAAAAATTCAGCCTTATGGTGAATTCCACCCAGACGATTGTACTGCAGGATTAATAGAGAACAAGAGAAGTCTCTTGTCGAATTCGTGGCGAAGTGCTCTACACTATTATGGCTTGAAGAATGCTCAATGAGCATCCTTGAATTACAATAATTGGCATATTATTTTGTCCAAAAATTTGGTGTTAAATATACAATAAGACTGGAATCCAGCCATTGCGCGAAATGTGCCTATATGCGATTCGCTGTTTACATATGACAGAATTGTGATTCCGATAATGACTTTGAATGACTCCATATCATGCACAGCAACCGCCTGCAAATAAATTTAATAAATCTTCTTAAATTGTCCAAATCGGGTGCTTACCTGCAATTTTCAAATATTTGCAGAAATTTTTTGAGGGTAACAACATGCAGGATTTTTTTTAGGGGTCGATTGGAGACAATTTTGAAAATTTGCAATAAAATTTTTATTATTTTAAGATTCAAAATATTTCTAGCATGGTATTGTGAATTGATATTTTATCTTGCTAACCTATGAATATAACAACAATACTTTGCAACCTGCAATCCTTTCGCCTAACAATATTGTAAAAAAATATTAAAAACATATTTTTAACACACACAACCCATTAAAAAGTTTTAAATCAATAAAATATGACATTTTGGCTAAGACAACATTATGAAAACTTAATAACTTTCTACTGGGTTACCATAGAGCAAAATTGTTTTATAATAAAAATATTTTAAAACTGGTTTTTTCGACCAATCCACAGTGGGATTTATCAAAAAAAAAAAAATATATATATATATATGGAAATAATTCGGCCATATCGTACTTTGTAATAATTTGAAACCGGCATAAGTGACGTAAAATCCAAACCCCATTGGGACCACCCAAAATAGGGAACTTTTTGCATATAAATTTTGAGAGCTCGCCATTATTTGTTTCTAATTCGAAAATTAACATATTTGTAATCTGCTAGTAGAGACTAACAGAAAATATGATAACATGTAAAGGCTATCCCCAATAGTTTCCTAGACATTCCTATTTCAAAACGTGAAATTACAAATTTTATTCGAATCGGAGTAAAATTCTTTTTTAAAATATTAGTTTTTTAACTAAATATATTTTTGATTATATATATAAAAAAAAAAATGAATGCAATATCTTGGTTCACTCAAAAACTGCATTCGTTTAAAGTAGAAATTAAAAAAAAAAATGTTTTGCGTTTTTTCCCAAAAAACACCAACAGTCTTTTACCTTCAGATAAATATTTTCTTTCTGAACATATAAAGCAAGGACTATAAAGAACTAGGATGCACATCGTGCCAACGCGCCAACACTCCAACATGCCAACGCGCACAAAGGCAGTTTGAAGGCGACACAATTTTAGCACAGTGGCTTTTGTTACCCACTATTAATATAATTTATTTATTTTTTTTTTTTTAGTAATTGTAAAAGCTATTTCAATTTATAACAGAAATATAATAGAAAAAAATCATTTTTGAACTCTTTTGAAAATTAATTGGCCAATCTTAGCGTAGTTTGAAAATTTTGTTATTTTTTCGATTTTTTTTAATCAAAATTTTACTAATATTTTCAATTATGAAATTTTAATTAATATAAACTAAACTAATGGTATGAAAATAAATAATATACGCAGAAAGTCATAATTTCGCTACGTAGAAGGGTCCCTAAAAAACCCACACAAACAAATTTACGACATGCACTTGTGTCACAGTGATATCATCATTTTGTAATTTTGACATTTGCATTTTACCATTCGAAATATTTTGAAAATAGTTTATATTAATTAAAAAATCATTTTTTTCTATTATATTTCTATTATAAATTGAAAATAAATTAATAAATAAATAAATTATATTATTAGTGGGGTAACAAAAACCTCCATAACTGCATTTGTGCGCGTTGGCATGTTGGGGTGTTGGGGCGTTGGCACGATGAGGTTCGCGTCGCGCACCGGTCTGTTCATACCAGTTCTTTTTAGAGTCCTTGATATAACGTGTGCATACTAATTATGAAAGGGTCTTTTATATAAAAAGCGACTTTTGTTAAAAAGATTTTTTGACTTGTGTATACTTTTCCCCAGCCCGCTTCCGAATTTCCTATATATTTTTAAGGCAACTATCCATTTTAAACCCACTGTTAAAAATTGTGCACTCCTCAAATTGGTAGCGGAATAGGTTCTAGATACTCC